>CAJQZP010001697.1:7627500-8227500 GCA_907164705.1 Parnassius apollo
TTGATACAAAATATTGGTCATGGTTCGGCGCAGCTCAATAGATTCGCCGAAGAGAAGCAAACTTTCATCTAGTTGAAAATTTAATTATTATAAAAAATATTTAGATAATCCAATTACATTGCTTTGTTTGTTTCAAGGTCAAACGTAAGAATTGATGTCAAACGTTTCAGTTGGCCTAATGGTCAACTCACACAGACGAGACGTTACGCGACGATGCTTGAAGAGGCCAGTAGTTTTGCACCGCGCAGCGAACCGCCGCGAGATGTACGTGACGTCGCGAGGCGCATCTTGAAGTCGCTGGCAGCGCACCGCACTTGTATGCTGCGCCTACCGACAAAGCACCGTAGCGTCGTGATATACCACGATACGCCGCGTGGCATGTCGAGGCGCAGCGCGGCACAGTGCGTCGTATCGCGACACCGCGGGGCAATTTTGAATTATGTCAATAAAATGTGTATCTTTTTGTGTAGTAAATAAAGCTATATTTTGTGTCACTATCTCAGAAAGTGCGCGCCGAGTCGTGCCGCTTAACGTTTCGATGTGAACTGACCCTAAGAAGATTTTTTTATTTAAACAGCGTATATATTAGTAAGTATATATTATATATTATTTAAGTAAGTATATATTGTTTAAACAAAGTAATATATAAACATTAAATATACTACATAAAAATAATTTTGTACCGGTTTTTCAAATCGCCACATAGAATTTACTCATCCATTAACTAAATATATGATTTAAAAGTAACCTTTATATTTTTATTTACATTTTGATGATTTTCTTTAATAATATAGGTACATATATATACACATATATACTTCTAAGTTTTACGCATAAATATGAAAAAAAAAATCACACAAGAGCAGGGAAAATCCTCTATTTTCCCCACTGTTATTTATGTGCAAGTTATTTTCTCTGAAGTTCTTATGGGGAAACCTTTTTCTTTGAAGTTTTTAATGTCACGCACTTTAATGTATCAAAACTTATTTGCTTTCACGAACTTGAGATATTTTTTAGTCCACACAAAAAGGTAATATATAAAGAAATCTAATTATTTTTTGATATATTTATTGAATATTAACCAAATAATTGCAAATATTTTGTTCTAACCGCCATACTATTAATTCGTAGAATAAAATGGAACACGCGATACTCGCATCATCATCTTATGGCCGCTTTCGTAACTAAGTTTCGAAACCAGTTTCGAATTAAGTTATTGTAGTGAAACTCATGTTCTAAATAAGCGTAAAATATTCCTGCATCGAAAGAAGTTTTGAAACCCGAAGTTCCTTATATAGAATGAGTTAAGGGATATTTTTTATTAAAACACATTGAAATTAATTTTCTTTAACAGAAAAGATTCTATTTCAATGAAATTTAATAACGCTGTTCGTTAAAACTTATAATCCATACACAACTGTTACTGAAATAAAAAAATCTTTTCCGTAGACTTACTTAAGTGAAATTTGACTTCAAAACTCATAAGAACAAAATAAGGCCCACACTAGTCGATGGATGCAGGTAGCTCATAATCGTTGTTTGTTTGCTTGGAAGAGTTCTATGTTAAGCAGTGGACTTTTCTGTGGTGGGGTTGAAGAAAGATAACTTTATAATGAAAATTTTTCCATAAATAGTGATGGATTACGGGACCATTTTTTTTTTTTTTTGAAAAAAAAAAAAACAGAAACCCAAAGGCACACCAAAACAAAATCCCGTCTTGTAGATTTTCCTAAAAAGTAAACATTTTTGTTATAAACAATTTTTAGACAGTGAACGTTATACTCCTGCTGTAGCATTTCTAGCTTAGCACTATCTTAATGCAAATGTGTTGTTTTTGTACTTAGAATTATTTAAAGCCGCATGAAAACACGCATGAGTGCACAAACGCAGGTACGATTTTAAACGACACGACATATTGAAATTTGAAGTTCTGAATATTGCACCAAAAGTTCACGTTTGGACATTGGTCACATTGTACAGGTTATTGGTCTTAATCGCCGCGTTTTGCAGGCAGGTTAGCGGTTGCATATCCAGACGTCTCGTACCTTTACCGTTGCTGCCCTTCACCGGTCTGAATAATTTACGTCAGCCGATTTCGTCTTGTTCCGAAGGTGAGGGTTGACATTGGTGCGGAACCATCATCGGAACAAGTTGCAATGACGGTTCCGCACATGTACTGAACAACTATTTTTAATACAGTTGCGGAAAAATGAAGCAATTTAATAAAGGGATTTGATTAATATTTTTTAAATAATATATTGACTGTATTTTAGGATTTATTAAACTGAATACTAAAAATAAATATAAGTATTTATTAATAAATTACCTTTGTGGCTAAATAACGATTATCGGGAGCTGCGTTCAAAAACCTTACCACTTCATTCGAAAACCATACCACTTCATTCCACGTTAATATTTTCAAATTTTTAGTTGTAAAACCACCTGATTGTCGTTCTAAGAAAGCATTTAGTTTTGGGTATTCACTTACATCCACGTTGTTCCTTATTTTCTGTATACTTTTTATCATCGAAAACCTCGACCATAACGTAGAAGGTTTTAATTTTGCTGATAGTTCGGAGAAGTATGCCAACATAACATTTTCTGAAAAACTATTTGCTTCTTTCTCTTCTCTCCAAGCAATAAATTCATCGTATGTAGATATGTAGCGACTAAAACTAAACTCGCAAAGAACATTTTTGAAAAATGGCACCAACCGTAAAATATAAGCAAGAGATATTTTTGTTTTCTTCACCCATTCTGGGTAGGCAAAGGGAACTATGCCCATACAGCCAAGTCTTCAGTAGAATTTTTTTATTGATATGAAATGAAAATGAAATGTAATGAGATGAAATGAAATGAAACTAACCTAACTCATTGAATCATATCATTAAATCTGATATTGAAACAAATTAGTAGCTTCTTTTTAGAAATATTTGCATGAATCATAAAAACTTATATGAATTTTTTTTAGTAAAACTTTGTGGTTGTTTTTTTTTTATTTTTAATAGACATTATTTTGACTGTTGAGAAAGAGAACGCACGAGTTCGGAAAAGATAAAGAAAAAGCTCGAGTATGTAATAGCCCACATCCCGAACGCTATACGTCCCTGCAATACGCCACTTTTTGAGCAACTGTATTAAAAAGTAATTTAACTATATTAAAGCCCTGTTTGCAATACTGTAAAAAGTTTTACCAATACTGTTCTTGTTTAAGTTGTGTAAAAGTTTAGAGAAAATTATATTGCGTCTTTATCCGTAGTTTTATAAAACACGTGACTGTGGCAAAACAGAAATGGATATAAATTCTTCAATTCGAATCTTTCACAATACTTTTGTTTTTTGTGTTGGTATAAAAATGACCCTTTTTTACTGGAAATGAGGAATTATATTTTAGTCCTCATTGGTGACAACGCATATGCATTTTGATTCTTAATCGAAGACAGATGTAGATGTCTACGGGCCTGGGCAACCACTTGCCTTCAGGTGGACTATGTGCTCGTTTGTCACCCTTATTTTATAAAAGATGTGTTGTGATTGTCGGTTATATTTTACAGTTTATTTTACGAACATTTATTTATTGCATATCAAAACATATATATGTACATAGTTACTTATATGAATCAGGAGATAAGAAACAGTATCTTTCTAATAAAAACTCAATAAACTGCGGGTGCAGTCCGTCTGCCAGGCAGGCAAATACACATTAACATACACAATACATTGACACACAGGAAGTCAAGTTTTTATTATTTATTTGGGGTTACAACAGCTTAGCTTCTAAAGTAAGTACAACTATGACATCTAATATAAATATAAAGAAAAAGAAATACTTAAATTAATTGATTACAAAGCATATTTATTTTCAAAATATTTTTTAAAAGTTGTCTTTTAACCAGCGGTTGGATCAATGAAATTAAATTTCTCACTATACATAAATGATATACGTGTGAGAACAAAGCTTTTACCATAATTCGTAGGATGTAAAAGAACGTGAAAGATTAAAGAAATTTTAATAGGTATGATCAATTAATGAATGGAATAATATCTATAGTTCGTCAGAAATAACTTGCACCTATAATACATAATGCCTACAATACCTTCATTTAAAATTCCATTTCAACGAACGTGATCGTTTGGATTTCAGAAACACGCCCGAGGCAGTGCTGTTTGCATTTTCATCCACCCATGCGATCTTTGAATGTACTTTTTTTACGTTTGGAAAATCCCCGCTAGCCTTTATGGTCATATATATGAGTTTAATTCTACATAAAATGAGATTCTAATGTTAATATATATATATAAAATTATACTAAAATACAGTTATTTTAATGTTATAAATAAGATAAAATTCTACTTTTAAAGATTTCATTTCATTTACTTTGGAGAATACCGGTGACAAATGAGCACACAGTCTACCTGATGGTA
Organism: Parnassius apollo; assembly: GCA_907164705.1. Classification (NCBI taxonomy): domain Eukaryota; kingdom Metazoa; phylum Arthropoda; class Insecta; order Lepidoptera; family Papilionidae; genus Parnassius; species Parnassius apollo. Next base: position 7,631,926 of record CAJQZP010001697.1, read on the forward strand.
AGTGGATGCCGTGGCACAACTTAATCCATTTCTCGAAAATCTAAATGCACATGCGTTGGTATTCATGCAGAATAAAATGTAACGCCTTGGTAAAAAGTGTCTCCTCTTCTATGAGGACGCCATATGAAATACAGGAGTATTTTGCTGATTTTTCACGCCGGTATATTGCACGTGCTTGGCGCTTTCCGGTTGAGCCGAGTCTGTTTTTTTTTTGCTTTATTAATAATGCGCTGAAATTGCTATCTACTGTACATACCGTTTGCAAATAAATTAAAGCTAAAATGTGGTAGAATGTAACTTAAAATATGAGTCGAATTGCGCCTGTTTTCATGTTAAACTAGCGACATTTTCTAATTTACTAGCTTTTCACTTGTTAATATCATCAAACGGCCTCTATTCATTGCTTTGGTTCAACCATATCATGATATGTTAAACAAATGGTGTTAAATTTCATGAAATGTCATCATTTCACGAAATAATTAGCTACTTTATGATATAATCAATTCTACGCTCTGGCCACGACATACATAAAACTCTTTTTAACTAAACTATTAGAAGAATGCGAGTTTTGCAAAAGCGGCAGACCAGTTTTAATCAATTTATTTACAGATTAACAATTAAACTAAGTAAACTAAGAACCACATTCTCAAACTACTTTTATTGACAGGTGTCCCTGTTACCAAAATGAAATAACGACAAAAGTAAAAATGATCGTTATAATTATGAAATAGTTAAATGTAAAATACTTAAATTGAATAATAATTCATTTAAAAATAACTAAAGGCAAAATATACTTGGTGGGGCGAAGGGGTGCTAATTTTAAATCCGGCCTGAATGAACCAGAAAATGGTGATGCTAATGGTTACTGAGTTCGAAACGGATGGTCACTAAATGGTTAGGGTGACTATGTTGCCCTTTGAATCCAGATGGAAGGCACCAGAAAGTGGTGCAGTCACAGGCTGCCTCTTCGAATTCTGTTCGAAGAAACCGGCGATTGGAGGAGCTAAGGTCCCGGTTTCGATTCCCGGGTCGGGCCAAATTCAGTTTTGCAAGATTAGCTATATGAGGACTGTGTGCGTGGTTCCCTATAACCAAAACAAGATGGCGGAATTGGCATGTGGCCAGTTTTGGGCAATGCACTTGCTAGGACCTAATTTACTATATTAACTGGCAAGGGTAAGAGCGTGAGCTGTTGTAGGGAAGGGGCGGCAACAAATGAGAACAGCCCGTGCTAGGTAAGAAAGGAGATGCACTTACTTGGGCGTTGATCTTCTGGTGGCCTTTTACTCAGGCCTGAGGTTGATACGCTGCGTTGCAGTTGCGGTGGTGTGCAACAGTAAATTGCACTATGCAAAGCAGTCACTGCTAGTTTGTTCTGTGGTGCGACTGCCACAGAGGTGCAATCACATCTAGCGTTGACCTTCAACTGTCGTATAGGTCGCCCAAAGTGACGCCACCATATCTGGCCTTCTATTGGACATGCCCATGCAGGAAGGAGGCGGAAGTGATGGGGAGGAAATACTACTACCTAATATAGTCTACAAAATATGCGTTTTGGCGCAACCAATACTACTATTCGTATTTTATGTTGGATGACGCTGTTTTGAAAACCTAAAATATAGATAATTTGAGTAGTTTCAAATAATTACACATTGGTAAAAACTAGTTTTGAACTTTTTAAATATGTTTTTTATTCATAATAAACATGGTGGTAAAAAATACTTTATCTCGCTTACGACTAAAAATAACATCTGAAGGAAGGAAAATACTTAACCTTTTTTTGAAATTTCCTAATCGGATAAAAATTTGCCTAAAAGTTGCCTCGTGTCATTAACACATTACATACAAAATTTTGATGAATATCCGTTATTTAGTCTTGCACCAGACGCAGCCAGACAGACAGTTGAACAAAAATCTAAAAACCACTAATATGCCTTCAGAACCCTCTCTATTTAGTTCCCTACATTTATATTTTGTAGGTAATATTAGAATAACATAAAATACCGTGTAGTGGCGGTTGAGAATATCCACTACCCCATATCTTCCCGTGGGTGTCGTAAAAGGCGACAGAGGGAGACAGGCAGGAGATGGGCAGCAGCATCTTCCTGATAACAACTGTGACGTAATAAAAAAACTGCGGTTGCCAACCCGCTCGCCAAGCGTGGCAACTATGGCAAATACCCCCCAATGAATAAATACACAAACGGACGGCCCCCAGTCCCCGGCGGCCCCGCTATTCCTGGCTACGGTGGCGACCATGGTAACGGCGGGGCAGGGGGTGCTAAGGCTTTGTGGCATTACTTGGGGGAGGCCTATGTTCAGCAGTGGACTTGTGAAGGGCTGTAATGATGATGAATGATGATTAGAATAACGTGCATGGATTTTCTACAGTTAGTGGTATTAATAAGTTAGCAGTAGTAGTTTCTAGTGTGTGGGATAACTTTCCTGCCAAGAATTCCTTTTGAGAAGTTCCGCTCTTTTATCTATCCCATTGCTGCCGCCAAATAGCAGTTCTCGCTCTGCTGTGTACCGGTCTGAAGAGAACATAGAGCTGTTGTAATTATAGACTGTGAGGCATTCCATGTTAGTCAATAAAGGTGACAACGCATCTGTAGCCTTCATTGTTTGAAGTTGACTGCAGGTGCCCGTAGACTGCAGTAGCCACATATTATCAGGTGGACTTCAAGTTTGTTTGTCACTTCAGTTATGCAAAAAAAATTATTAACATCATCATAACATTCTATCAAAGTCCAATGATGAACACAGGCCTACCCCATAGATGGTTACAATATTTGTCAAATATATAACATGTATTTATTATTTTAATTCATATTTGTTTTACTAGTAAAGGTCTCTATTGCATATTTCTATATTTTAACGTAGAGTTAACATGGCGACAGAGTTCTGGACAGCCGTAACGGTTATTTATCATTTTGTACACAGAAAACATATTAATAAATGTTGTACGATTCTTAAAAAGAAATCATAATTAAAGTTTAACGTCCTTCTTAATAATGAATAGTCTTATAATTTGAAGTTTTAATATTTTTTTACTGTCAAGCAAAATTAAATTTTCGTTTTTACTTCTTACTCGTATCAAAATAGAAAGAAAATTATTAAAATTTATTACACCTGCACTGCAGCTCTTTCAAGAAACTACACAGTTCAATTACCAATACGCGACCCGCGACCATTAAAAAAATCCCTACAAAAATCAACAATTTTAAATAAATTACTTTACTTATATCTCTTACTATTCTAAAGCGGGAGGTGCTCTTCAAACTAGGTATGAATTCATTAAAATAGTTTTCAGCAAAGTAACGCTTGATTCTATTAATTATTATCGTTATTATTTTTTCTTCTCCGTAGAATAAATAAAGCGCTAAAAAAGTTACGGTTAAAAATATACTTACACTGTTTTTATTTTTTCTGATACTGATATAAATATGCTTAGAGTTTGGAGTAGATAGTTATTTCCATAGTAGATGTAAGCGCAACTACGGTGGCCGCTATATCGTCCCGTGGATGTCGTAATATGCAACATAGTTTAACAAACCAGGAGTTGAAAACAGCATTTAAATATAAAATTAAAATTATTCGAAAAAAAAAACAGAGGACCATTTTCACTGGAACCGTGGTATTTCATTCTAGCCTTCTGGGGTAACAACACATCTGCATTTCCATTTCTAATCTAAAGATGTCTATTGGCCATAGATAGACTGCGTGCACGTTTGTAACCCTTATCAATTAGAAAAAGTTAAAATGCTTTATGTGGAATGTTCATAACCTTAAAAAGTCTTTATTTAAGATTTAACTTTAATTAAACTTTTTAAAATGAAATATAATAAAATGATGGCAACATTAAATAAAAGTAGGTCACCTTTTTAGCAAACGATTCGAAACCGCCGCCTGCAGCGTCAGAGTCAAACGCTTAGTGCGCTACGGAGCAATTTAACTGTTATCAAAAAATAATATTTATTCTTTATATAGTATATTATAAAATCGTTGGTTTAATTTCAAACCAATTAATTTAAAAATACAATTTACATCGCCCGAGTAGTTACAGTATAAGAATATCCACTATCACATCTCGTGGATGTCGTAAGGGGCGACAGAGGCCAAAAAACCTGGAGATAGGCAGCACTCTCTTCTTAATAAAAAAAAAAAAACTGTGATTGCCAGCCGCCAAACATTTTTGGTTATCAACCTGGTAAGCGTGTCAAGTTATTCGTGACAATTATGGGAAATATGACCATATGACGCAATTTACAGTACAGCGGTCTTCTGTTTTGTTTCTATGTTGTATGTAGTGGTGGTAGTAATTCTCCAGAATATGGCATTATACTTTGTAAACTCGATAATATGATTCTTTTTTATTGTATTGAAAACCCTGATAATTTCAATTTTATTCTTCAATTTCTAACATTTTCAAGACCTTTATACTGGTAATAAACAACATGGTATAGGGATATTTTAACAAAACATGAATTCCAAGGAGTATGTCAATATTTTCTTATGACATGTATATATCCAAGAAAACTTTATTTATTAATATTCCACTTCTTTTTAAGTAAACATTGAGGTTTCAGATTTTTATGCAGAGTGAAATTACGTAAGTGTGAAAATTGTACATCATGAATGTAAAATTATTAAATTAAAAAATAAATTAAAGTAAAAAACGTTTAAGGTCGTCATTTAATTAAAAGTTAATAATCAGTAAAAGCACCCATGATATTCATCACATCTGCATTGGTTTCGTATACTCAGAATGAGGTTGTCAATATCCTGTTGAAGAATATTGTCCCAGGTCCTGCTGAGATGCAAAAAAATGTTCTTCTGTAAACAGATTTTCAGAAAAATTCCTTAGAGCTCTTCTTTAGAGCATATCCCCAGCATCTTCAATAGGATTTGTGTATGCTAATTGCGCCATGTTCTTTTTGTTCTTGGGCCCAGTGGCGAAGCTTCCATTAAAGCCGAAAAGCCGGGCTTGCCTTATTAAACCTGAATCAATCAATAATATCAATCAATAATATCAAGTAATAAAATAACTCGTAAAACGTTTCAAGCTATTTCAACAATTTCCCGCGCACTCCACTGTTCGACACATGCCGACCGATGACCTCGTATTACCTTAGCGATACTGCTGCTGTCATAAAAAATGAGTTTTAATAGAGCTAATAGTTGTCTCCCTCGCTCGCGTGGGCTTTTTACGGGGCTTTTGAGAAGACGATCGCTCTCTTCTAACCTATGGCAAAATATTCTATAATGAAATATAACTACGATTGTATATATAGCAATTAGTATAGAGATTTAAAGCCAGGCTTTTGGGAATAAATTTGTTAAAAGCGGAGGCGCGCGGGCAATACGTTTGCAAGTTCATTTCACGTTTCAATGTTTATTTACTCTGTGTGCTTATCTTAACCGATTTAATATTACGAGTTCAAAATTTATGCTTTTTTAAAGATTTTTAATGAAAATGGAGGATAATAGTGTTCCTTGTGATGAATTGAAGTGTGTTAAAGTGATAATCGGAGAGGAAATCTTTAAACTTTGTTGAGATAATACACAAGGTTAAGAGTGTATTTCAGACATATCAATTATCGCAATTAAAAACAGTTATTGGTACATGATTAAAACTTACCAACATTTTACGTGGACGTAATTAAATCTTTCCATCAAAGATGTTTACCTATAAAACATCTTTGCTTTCCATAAGAAAGCGAGACGATTCCACTTATCTTATCTTATCTCTTATCCATTAGAATGTAAATAATTTTTTTTTAAATTTTGTACATAGTTTGTACTTTGTTCGTGTTTTACTTTTGTTCATGTATTGTATTGGATGTAAATATTTTTTTTTCTTTCGCTTAAACAAACCCAAACGGCTTTCTTCAAAGCCACCGAAGCTATGCAATTCCTGATATGTAATAAAATCTATGGTATGCCTTCTGTGTGCTTTGTTAAACACGTCCTTGACAGCACTGAATATGAAACTGAAGCGTGGAGACAGATCAAGATTGGTGTATTTTTATAAAACTGCTAAAAACAACAATCTATATTTTTATCAATTTATATCTTGGGCTTGCCCTAGCTTGGAGCTCTAGCTTCGCCACTGCTTGGGCCGTCACATCATGTTCGTGCAACCAGGTTATTTTTACGCTGGCCTTATGTGAACGGGATTGTCGTGCATAAGCAGGGAATTATAAACCATTTATGTTCGATGTGGGAAGATTGTTGGTTCTAGCACCATCTGCAATTTTTGAGTGTCCTGTAACATCCTTTCTTCCACCAAAACTAATTCCTGGCCACACCATAATTGTACCACATTCGTACGGATGACCTTCTTAATGGTGTTGAAGCCGGCTTCTACGACCGGAAACTCTCCAAACACATACTCTCCTCGAATCAAGATGAAAACCAAATCGCGATTCATCGATGAAAAGCACCAACGACCTTTGATGAAGTGCCCAGTTCATATATTCTTTAACCCATTGCAGTCTTCGTCTTAGAGTTGGAACCCAAAGCGGTCTACGAACATGAAGGTTGGCTTCATGCAGTCTTCTTCTAGCAGTTTGATCTCCTGGTGTAGAGACTGTAGCCTTGGATCAATTGTATCGCCGTAACATTTGTTTGCCTTCTCGCAGCAAATTGCAAAAAACGGTCTGGGTGTAGTAATGCGGGTTGGTCCTGGATATCTCTCCGCCATTTTCCTGTGGCTTGACAGAGTGACCACACTTTTTACTGGAAACAAGGCATTCCACCTTAGTCCTCAGGGGTGACAACGCATCTGCATTTTGATTCTTAATTGAGTATTCATGTAGATGTATTGGACCACAGTATCCACTTACCACCAGGTGGATTGTGTGTTCGTTTTTGACCACTGCCTTACTGCCAAGGAAGGGTTAACTTTTTCGCGCATGTCTTGTATGCGTATGTATATATGTTTGTTTGTAAATTTCTATATCTAGCAAATTTAGTTCATTAGAGCGTGTTGAGACACTAAAAAGTCTAAAATATAATAAATAATTTAAAAAAAATAAAAAACCCAACTGCAAAACGACAATTTGAAAATAATGCACTCAAAATACAGAAACAAAATTGAGAAGAGCAAATAAAATTAAATTATACTATCATCATCATCATCATCATCATCACAGCCCTTCACAAGTCCACTGCTGAAAATAGGCCTCCCCCAAGTAATGCCACAAAGCACGGTCCTGAGCCACCTGCATCCATCGACTTCCTGCATATCTTACCAGTTCGTCACTCCATCTAGTGGGGGTCGCCCTACACTACGCCTACCGGTACGAGGCTGCCACTCGAGAACCTTTCTTCCCCATCGGTTATCGGTTCTTCGAGCTATATGGCCGGCCCATTGCCACTTCAGCTTACTAATCCGTTGGGCTATGTCGGTCAATCTGGTTTTACTGCGGATATCCTCATTTCTGAGTCTATCACGCAGAGAAACTCCGAGCATAGCCCTCTCCATAGCTCGCTGAGCGACCTTGAGCGTCCTCATACGGCCAGCAGTGAAGGACCACGTCTCTGATCCGTAAGTCATCACTGGCAACACGCACTGGTTGTACACTTTAGTTTTCAGAGATTGAGGTATACCTGACGAGAAGATATGTCGTAATTTCCCGAACGCTGCCCAGCCGAGTTGAATCCGTCGATTGACCTCTCGGTCGAAGTTGGACTTACCTAGTCGGACTATTTGTCCCAGGTAAACGTACTATACTAAACTAAAAGTTAAAAAGAAATTATACTATACTAAAAGTAATTTCTACTTCGGCTTAACAGACGGGTTTTTAACTAAACGACGGGGATTAACTAAGGCTTTCATCACATAATATAGTCTGTTAAAACAAAATAGATTTTACTTTGTTTATAGTACATTTTAATTTTGTTTAATTAATAAACTAGTGCTATTCAAAAAAACTTAATTTTTACCGCAAACACATTTCATTTTTCTTTCTTATTAATTTATAATCAATCTGTAATAAATGATAAACAATTTGAAATAAAAACATTTTAAGGTAGCTAGTAGGTTTTTAGTTCGTCGTGTTATAAAAACTATTCATATACCATGTTCATGTGTTTATATTAAAATATAACACTACATAAGAAAATATTAGCCTTGTTTTTTCCCCTATATCAATTGAATATTAGAGATCAATCTGACATGAGAACCGACGACAAGCGCAAAATTTATAGTGAGAACATGGATTAAAATGAGAGGACGTTATTTTTCATGATCAGCCGGCGTTTCCCAGGATATTTCACGAACATGATTATGTGATTAATGTTTTCGAATTGAGATTAATTATTAAGATATTAATGGAATCACTACATACTTTTTTAAATTGTTTGTCCTTAAAAATAAGTCACTGTTTATTAAAGCGCGTGATATATATCACCGAAACAGACGTGACCCAGAAAAATTAGTTCTAGATGTTATTCCTAGGTTCGTTAAATACAACAAAAGTTGCCTAAATTATATGTGTATAAAAATATTTATTAACTACCTAATGTATTTAAATTATTAAGCGAAAGATTATTTAAGAAACATTTGTTTAATTGGTTAAAAACAGAATGTTATTATGACCTAAAAGATTTTTGAGATTGTAATTAATTAATATTGTTGATTCTGTATTTGCATGCTATTTACCATTGTTAGCGAAACACGATTGCACAAGATAAATTGTAAGATCTTTTTATATCGTGATTCTTGCAAATAAAATTTATGATCATGATTACAAAATAAATATGCAGATAAAATCCATTTACAATTAGATAATTTTATTTTGCTGATATTTTTTATATTTTTGTTAACCGTTAACCGTAATAGCCCACTAAAGTCGTTGGCCTCATAGGGGAGATATTTTTATAAATTAAAACATTTTTTCATATTATTAAGAAAACGCTTCTGCCCATCACCTGATTTGTCTCCCTCTGTCGCATCTTACGACACCCACGGGATGATTAAGGGGTAATGAATATTCTCACACCGCCACTAAACGGACTTTATATACAAGTTATTTATACATATAAATGAAACTAAAGTGTCTGTCTATGTTATTGAAATAACTGGCTCTTATAAAGCTTAGAGGTTTATTTGCATGCTGTTAGACATAAATGACTAATTTTAAAATTTTTGTATGTGTGTCTGTCAGTCCTAAGCTAAATTTAAAAAAGCTAATCTTCCGTATGGCTGAAAGCGGTTGTGATAAAACTTTACAAACAGAGGGAAAGAAAGAAATATGATATATATATATATATATAAAAATATGATATATAAAAAAAAACGAAAATATGATATTATTTTTTTATAGATATAAGGGGCAAACGAGCATGAATGATGTTATATGATTACCGCCGCCATGATCAACCGCAACACTAGGAGAACTTGCCCTTTAGAAAGGAGTAAGCCTTTTCTTGAAGGTAAATGGTCTGCGATTACGTTAAATCTAAAGAACGCCACGTTAATAAATTTTGTTAATATATTTTATTAATAGATATTATATAATGATTTACAGCTTAATAAATTTGAATTATTGTCAAATGACGATTTTTTTAATAGAAGCGATATTCAAGGAAGCGTAAAAATTGGCCAAATGTATATTGGAGCACGAACAATTTACGACACTCTTGCAAACTTCCAATTTGCATCGCTGAACGAATGTCCACATATCATTTCGAGGGTAAAACGGACGACAGAGGGAATTTAAAAAAGTATTATTCAGTAAAATTTTCTTGGTTTATTGAAAATAATAAAAACTACGGTTGGCAATCTGCTTGCCAAACATAACAACTGCAGCAAAAGTTCACCTATGAGGCAATTTATAGGGGGAAAACTATGGGCTTATGGTAATGCCGTAAAAATAAATGAATAACGAAACCATCTCGACACAAATGTCCTTACAATCCTTTGTCTACTATATTTTTTAAATTTATTTAAATAGTTGTAATTACGGTTTGGTTGTGTTTGTTATTTCTCTAGATAAAACAAAAGATTTATTAAATGCGAGGTGAAATTATTCATAAATCGACATAGGTATTATTATTAAGAAATGTTTTTTTAATCCTGTTCGTTATTGGCCTTTTATAATAAAAGAGGTGACGTGTGAATTGTGATCCCATAGGACTATTATGAAAGCTTTTTTTGTGTAGATTCAATACACACCCCTATGGACTGACAGGATACCGCGTTTCCAGTAAAAAAGAGCAGCATTGACAATCTTGCTATTTTGCTCCGGTATTCTGTGAGAGCGCAGTCCTTCCCCTGTTAACCCATGCATGCCACAACCACAATATAGGTGGCTCTACCACATAAAAAAACAAGCGAGTGCAATAGTCTTTTACCTCGAGGAAGATAATGGAATATAATGCATGAACACCTGTATGTCTTAAGTTCAGAACGACAATTTTTTTTCCACATCTTTATAAACGCGGCCCGCGTTTACAACCAATCCCAGGCAGACCGCCAATGAACTGGCAGGGCCGGCATATAATGTTGAGAAGTTTGGGGAATAAATAACACGTCTAGTGATTTACTGACTGTAGATTTAACACTGACTTAATGAATCTATTTATACATACACATTAGCGCACACACTGCATAAGAACTAGATAGAAGAGGCACCTTAACACTTAATAAGATATAGTTAATCTCCATATAATATTAATAAAAAGGAAAGAAATGAGCAAAAACTCTTAAGGCGGTACTCCAATACCAAAACCTTGCGGAAGTGCGTTTTTCAGAGACTATTATTTGATTAGTTATGAGAAATAAGCTACATCTAAAAGCACGTTATTAATGTTCGACATCCTATCATCACATTGCACGTTCTAATTTGTTTTACGTGTTATAAATACATCTAAAATCTACTTTCAAAAAATGACTAAAATTACTGATTACATGCATCTGTTGCTAAAGACAACACTCTAATCATTTGAGGATTACACTAATGGATAGATTAGAATTTAAAAATCTATTTTATCCACGTTTTATTTAATTTCTTAAGTTCGCTTTTCTTTTTTAATTGAAATAATTCCAAAAATTCGGGCGTATTTTTACGCGATGTATTGTAGCGAGAGCGTGTGGATTGTATAGGACCGAATGCTCAAGGTTGTTCGCTAGGAGAAACGTCTTAATCTATCTTAAATTAAGAATTAAAGTTCAGATGTTTATTCATCCTTAAGAACTAAATGCAATCTCGTTATTAGTATGCAGTGGAATTTGGCCAGTCATCATACGGCATTTAAGTTGCAGCAATAGTTGGTATTATGTGAGAACTTGATCTGTCCGCCTACTATACATATTAAAATATTTATTCTGGACAATACTGGCTAACTTCGCTTGAGCCGTAAATTAGTGTGATGCAGTATCAAGTAAATATATTTTTCTGGCAAAAGTGGCCACCCGCACCCCGGTCGAGCTGACTCATATTAGTATGCTGCAGTACCAACTAAAATATGATAATGTAAACAAAATTTTTAATTAAAGTGTGAATCAAGTTATATAAACACGCCTCAGAAAATAATTTGCAACTTTGCCGACCTTCTGAGTTATATGTACTTTGTTAAAATAACGTGAATATTCTGTTACGCGCTCAAGTCGACGATACACTAGCGCCATCTAGTGTCAGGAACGAGAGCGAGGGGAGCATTGAGAAAATGACATCACAAATCACTCAACCGACAGCGCCTAGTCGAAACTCGAACGCTCGGTACTTTGCGCGTGTTTACTTGAACATTCTGGATATTTCTTTGCTAATTTAAATAAGTAGGCGCTGCAAGATGCGATCGAAGTAGACTTGAACTCGGCGACACAAGCGAAGCTTCGGAGCGGAATTAAGTGAATTAGTGTGTTTAATCATTAGTGTTTTAAGTTTTAATTTGTGTAAAGTAAATTAAAGTGTTAATTTAGGTAATTTTATCGGCAATTTTTATTGTCACGAACCCTAAGCTCGTAACAATTGGTGTCAGAAGTGGGATAAAATAATGCCGATTTTACCTAAGGAGGAAACGGAGGGTGTCCGTACCCGCAGTCAACGCCAGCATGAGACGGACCAGAGGAGATTTGGTGGTGCAACGCCGCAGACGTCGGAGGGCCAACTGCCAGCCACGGAGGCTGCGGGCCCGTCAGTAGCTCCTACACCTGCAGCACCTGACTTAGGTGCTCTTATGGCGATGCTACAGGAGCAGCTGCAGCGCGGACAAGAGGAACAGGCCCGTCTGTTGAAAGAGCAGCAGGAGGAACAGGCTCGCTGACAGGAGGAACAGGCTCGCCGACAGGAGGAACAGGCTCGCCGACAGGAGGAACAGGCTCGCCGACAGGAGGAACAGGCTCGCTGACAGGAGGAACAGGCTCGCCGACAGGAGGAACAGGTCCGTCGGTTGGAAGAGCAGCTGCGGGGCGGCCAGGAAGAACAGATGCTTCTCATGAAGGACCATCACGCTACCTTCGGGAAAGAGATAAGGGAGGTGAAGGATAAGGTTGCTCAACATGATAACCGCCTGTCGGAAGCTGAGACCCAAATCAACCTAGTTAAGAAAACGCTGGATGAACTCAAACTTGGGGATGGAACCACAGCTCCCGTAGTAGCTTCAGCACCTTCGCTACGTGGGTTCAAGGTGCCACCGTTTGACGGGACTTCTTCCTGGTCAGCCTACAAAATCCAGTTCGAGGCTGTTATGGAGGCTGGAATAAAAGTCAGGCCATGACTGCTCTCACACTAGGCCTGCGCGACCAGGCCTTAACAGTTCTGGAAGCTCTCGGTGAGGAAGTGACTTATGAGCAACTCTTTGAGGCATTGGAGGCGAGATATGGCGACGCTCACCTGGAACACGTCTTTCGTGCGCAGCTTAAAGATCGTGTGCAGCGCATCAACGAAAACCTGCAGCAGTGGGCTCTAGAAGTGGAGAAGCTGGTGCGAAAAGCATACCGGTCTGTACCTGCGCTCATTGAAGGGAACCTGGTGCAGGCATTCATCGACGGCATCCGCGACCTGGAAGTCAGAGCTGCTGTGAGGCTCGGGCACCACGAGACGCTTAAGAACGCCTTGGCCCATGCACTGGAAGTGGAAGCCGTGCGGCAGGATCATCGTTCCCATCGCGTCAGGGAGGTTGCGGCAGCTACAGTTCGCGACCGCAACAAAGGATACAGCCCTAGGTGCTATGGCTGTGGGGAAAAAGGCCATCTTCGAATCAGCTGCCCTAAGCGAACCGTGGAAAGGAGAGTTGATCGATCTCGAGAGGGTAGTGCAGCTAACGACACTGCCTGGCGGCGACAGGATCATCGTTCACCTCACGCTAGGGAGGTTACAGCAGTTACGGTTCGCGACCACAATAAAAGATACAGCCCTAGGTGCTATGGCTGTGGGGAAAGGGGCCATCTTCGGTCCAGCTGCCCTGAGCACACCCTACGAAGGGAAGGTGAACGGTCTCATAAAGGAAGTGCGGTGAACGGTCTCATAAAGGAAGTAAAGGAAGAGCACCGCCCAGCAGCAGCAGGAATACGACTTTACTATCAGACACTGCAGCGGGAAATCTCACGGCAACGCAGATGCATTGTCAAGAAGACCTTGTCCTCAAGATTGCAACCATTGTAGTAGGTAAGAGAGTAAGGAGGTGGTATCCGTGAGGATGCTCAGGACAGACCACCCCAGCAACGGGTGGAAGGACAACCTACGACATGCACAGCAGGAAGATCCGGACATCAAGCCGATTCTGGGATGGATGAAGGCCCGTGTTACCAAGCCTAAGTGGAGGGACGTCTCAGCGATGAGTTCAACCACGAAAAGCTATTGGGCCCAATGGGACAGCTTGCTGATTCAGGATGGATTCCTGTGCCGTAAATGGGACAATGGTCGAAGAGACAGCTGTCGTTTGCAAATGGTTGTCCCTAAAGCTAAAGTGCCGAATGTTCTACAGTTATGCCATAATGGTCGTTCAAGAGTCCATCTGGGAGTTAAACGAACTCTACTGAAGGTCCGAGAACAGTTTTACTGGGTCCATTATCGTGACGATGTCGAGGATTGGTGTCGTACATGTTGTGCGGCCGTGCGGGGACCTCGGACACGTAGTAGAGGAGCACCGAAATTGTACAATGTTGGTGCACCACGGGATAGGACAGCCCTTGACATTGCGGAGCCGTTACAGAAAGACGCAAGAGGGACTCCTAAGATCGTCCATGTGAATCGCTTGGCGCGTTATTATGGGGCCAATAATGCTCGGGACGAGCATGTCTTAGGAGGGGCAGTGTTACGCGCTCAAGTCGACGATACACTAGCGCCATCTAGTGTCAGGAACGAGAGCGAGGGGAGCATTGAGAAAATGACATCACAAATCACTCAACCGACAGCGCCTAGTCGAAACTCGAACGCTCGGTACCTTGCGCGTGTTTACTTGAACATTCTGGATATTTCTTTGCTAATTTAAATAAGTAGGCGCTGCAAGATGCGATCGAAGTAGACTTGAACTCGGCGACACAAGCGAAGCTTCGGAGCGGAATTAAGTGAATTAGTGTGTTTAATCATTAGTGTTTTAAGTTTTAATTTGTGTAAAGTAAATTAAAGTGTTAATTTAGGTAATTTTATCGGCAATTTTTATTGTCACGAACCCTAAGCTCGTAACAATTCTAAATGTCGTAATTGAGTGTAGTTACTAACGAACTCGTTTTTGCCGTTTGGTGGTGGGGTAAAATATCTACTACCCCATTTAGTTCCGTGGGTGTTGCAGGAACCAACTATGGGAAATACCAAAAAGAAAATTATGGTTATTATTAGATGTCGGTCGGTAGTATTTCACGTCACCTAAACATCCAGGCTGGCGATGAAGGGTAGCATTACAGGTGTGAGATATCTTGTACTACGATCGCCAATTCGCCTGCGTGCCGCCTAAACTAAAAACTTTAACCAAAAGTTAAAGAAGAAGAAAAACTTATATTCGTTCACTTCAAGTGCCTTTTTGAAATTTTTTTTAAATAAAATAAATGTGATAAACGAACACACAGTCCTGATGGTTAGTGGACAATGTAGCATGCCTTTATCACTCCTGACGCCTAAGATGGAATGTCCGTTTATAATTAAAAAGGTATCCGATTCTCTCTACTCACCATCAAAAACACAAAATAGTTAGATTGCAATTTTAGGCTGGTATTCTGTGAGAGCGTGGTTCTTCGGAAGACGGACTGATACAAACAATAGTATAGCTTTAGCATGACTACTGCGTTGACATTGCACGTATGAAAAAGTATGAATACTAAATATAAAAATATGGAATGTATATATAGTCAATAATATAAAATATATATGTACATAATCGAGTATGACACATGACTACTAAGCATGACAAGGATCGAAGAAAATTAAAAATGTCAAAAAAATCCGAAATTTCATACAAAATTGATGTAGATGTTTTTATTACGCTTTTGAAAACGCAAAATTAGCCTGTAATAAAAGATGATCGTACTTTAATGTCATATCGTAAAAGCCAATGATGATTTTAAAACAATAGCAAGAATATAACTGTATGAACTTATAACTATGAATAAATCCGTAATTTAATGTATGTGCAAAGTTAATTCAAACCCAAAAATACAACTGTAAGATATCACAATACTTTTTCTGTGTAGATGTAGATAAGACCTCACTAAAATAACTTAATTGTAAAAGATATGTATCGAAAAACCAAAAAATTTGGATTCACCATTGGTACCACGCATAGCACAAGCACAAGGTGTACAAACGCAAAGTTAGTTCGTATTTCACCCAAGTGTTGGCGGAGTAAAATAATTTAGTAAAATTGAAATAGCAGTAAAGAACAAACAGACGATAGAATAAACTTACAAATGTTTGCAACTAACTTATGCCGAACAAACGCAAGTATAAAGTCACCTCTATTTTGTGTTGTCATCAGCTCAAACACGGGGATTCGTAAAAGAAAGAACAAATATCCCACATAATCACATCTTATATTTCCACAAAGTATTATAGCATAGGAATACATAATATCATAGCATAGGTATACATAATATCATAGCAAACAAGTTCACACGTACTTACAGTTTCAGTCTTCCAATACTTAAATATTAACCATACAAAGTGACCTACTCGACGAAAATAATTTACATAATTCTAGTATTACATTATATTATATTCCATTAATAATTTTGTCATACCATATTGCATACAAAAAAAAAACATTATATCTTTATATTTATATAATCATAACTTATTTTAGTTACACAATTTATTGAAAATATTTAACTTCAATTAAAATAAATAAATTTCCATCATGTTTAACTACAATATACTGAAGGATTTGTGTCCTTATATATTTTAATCTTATTTAGTCCTGTTTTACAGATAATCTTTAATTAATTAAATTCTTGTATTACATTATATTATAGTCCATTATTAATTTGGTCATACCATACTGCATACAAATTAAACATATTTTGCAAAAAACAAACATTATGCCTTTATATTTATATCATGACTTCTTTTAACTACACAAGTAATTGAAAATATTTAAATTTAATCAAAATAAATAAATTGCTATCATGTTTAATTACAATTATTGTACTGAAGGATTTGTGTTCTTATGTATTTTAATCTATTTAGTCCTGTTTTACAGGTTTTACAGTGTTTTATATTATTAATTTAGTCATACCATATTGCATACAAATTAAACATATTTTGCAAATAAAAACATTATGCCTTTATATTTATATCATGACTTCTTTTAACTACACAATAAAAGAAAATATTTAAATTTAATCAAAATAAATAAATTGCTGTCATGTTTGATTACAATTAATGTACTGAAGGATTTGTGTTCTTATATATTTTAATCTTATTAGTCCTGTTTTACAGATAAGCTTTAATTAATTATACATAGCACGAAATACGATATTAATTTTCTAAATATCACTATGGCTACATTTATTATCACTACTTGACAAATCTCGAGAGAAATTCAGCCAAGGCTGCATTTTGTCTACAGCAATTACAGCCTCGTAACGACGGCCATTTTTGCGAGTCAGTGGGCTATACTGGCTAACGCTATCCCTAGTAAGTATACGCGGATTCTACATAACGAAGCTACTACTGCTAAAGACCCTTACTCATAGGAGTTAAATTTGCACTCATCGCAAGTTGCTTTTCGGCTAAAATAGGAGATGAGATGAAAAGCACCCATAGAGTCACTTTGCAAAATATACTAACTACTCAGTCTTTACATGCGTCGGTATGAAGCTGTGTTACTGCTTTCGGGTCGTACAGAGCTAACAATGGACGTTGTGTAAGCAGAGTTTTAACTGTGCTAAATGATTTTTCTTGTTATTTACCCCCCAGTCCAAGCTCCTTTTTTAGAAGGTCGGTTAATGGAGAAGGTAAAATAGTGTAATTTTTTTTTATAAACATAAAGAATTCAGATATACCCAAAATTTGTAATACGTACGTAATACATGTTGATTCTTAGGCTTCGGAAATTTTAAAACAGCCCGTTTTCTTACTCCCGGGTCGAATGCCCTCACAGTTCACCTCAAACCTAAGAAATCTAAGGTATTCATAAAGAAGTTACATTAACGGAGTCTTAGCGATAGTCCGCCTTGTTTGAGTAGTCTTAAAACTTCCTCTGGCCGTTCCAGCCCTTTATCTACATTTTTACATGGAATGAGAATATCATCCGTTTAAAATAAACTAATGCATATTTTATTTTAGCATTATGGAAAATCTTATTAATCTACCTCTGAATACCTAGGTTCCGTTGACCAAACCAAATGGCATGCCGTTATATTCAAATTGTTCATCCGGAGTGACAAAGGCAGTCTTATGTCGGGATTCTTCCGATATTGGTATTTGATAATAGCCGGAAGCCAGGTCAAGAGACGTAAATAATGTATTGCCTGTCAGTTGATCAAGTTAATCCTCAGCAAGAGGAAGAGGGTTATGATCCTTTTTGGTCTTTCTATTGAGGGCTCGGTAATCGACACAAAGGCTTTTTTCGCCTGTCTTTTTCTGGACTAAAACGATTGGGCTCGCATAAGGCGACGATGATACTCTGACAATCTCATTATCTAGCATTTCATATACCATGCCATTTATTTACCAACGATCTCTCAGAATGTGATAAACGGTACGGTCTACACACAGGCGCACATTGTCTTCAAGCTCTATAGCCATTTCAGTTACATTGGTAAACCCAAGATCATGCATTGCATTCTTTTTAAAAGCAATCGTGATGTTTGTTTAATAGTTTTTGAAAACTATTAATTTTTATTAAGTCCTTCGCCACAATTAATTAAATCGTCAGGATTAAATGAATCAAAAGACATCAAACAACAATCGAGAATAGGCATGAAGTCGGAAAATTTACAGTTAATTGATCGAGAAAGTAGATTATCTTTGGAAATGGTTATATCACCTTCAGCCTCGTTATATACTAAGTAATTAAACTCCATTTTTGATAGTGTATTCGCCTGCAAGAAGGTAATATTCTTTACCATCCTTTCCTCTAAGTGACCCTTATGATTTAACAGATATTAAACTGAACAAGTTACTGTGAATAATAACGTCACTATCGGAAAGTTAATTAATTTTATGAATATTAGTCCTCTCAAAAATTAATTTGGAAGGAATTTTGGTTACTATATTATCCGGTAAATCTGTAAACGTATGCCCTAGAAGCAGAGGGTAACTTAAAATGTAATCATCTACTGCATATATTATGTCAATAGTTTTTCAGATGCCCTGAACTTCCATTTCAGTAGCCACTACGCCCAAAGGATGAACAAGATTAGCCCTAATCCTTCTAAGCACTAGGAGGTAATTTGAAAACTTTGTGGTAAGATTTAATTCTTTAGCTTCCCAAATCAACGTGACACGTTCATTTCGTACCGTTAATTTTAACATTCAAAACGTATTTATCATAGGCATTATCGGAAACAGAGCTTGGATACCAGTTTTTCTTTTTTTTCGCTTTGTTCAGTAATAAAGTCTTATTAAGTTCAATGCCGTTTTTATTTCGGAAGCAACTAGAGGAATTATGTCCTACCCTATCGTATAAATTACATTTAATTAAAGGTTTATTGCATTTGAACCTAGGGTGTCCGATCTCAGTACAATAAAAACATCTCGTATTCGAATTAGGCAATGCAGCTTTTTAGTATTTGTAAACCGTCGATTTATTAACTGAGCTTTGCGTTCATATCGGTTTCTACTACCCATGTCTCATCCTTCCCTAGTTTGAGCTACGTTTACGGTAAAAATATATTTTTAAAACCTGCTCGGGTTCCGTGAATTGAGCTGCTTGTGCCTCTACTTTTATGGGCCGGTCATCTACCCTATAGAAAATACTGTATTCTACATCTTTTTTAGTAAATTTATTTTCGCATTATAATAGTGCTGGCGACTAGTTATATTTATAGCTAGTAGTATTTATATTTGACACGTTTGCTTAGCATTTCCGTCAAAAGTTCAGAATAGTCTTCATGATAAGGAAATGATTCGAGTAACCTTTTTTTCATTCACCCCATGTGAGCAACAGCCTTGGTACCAGGTCTCAGCGACCCCTACAAGTTTCGGTAAAGCATAATGTATTATTTCGCTCTTTTCCCACCCATAAATCTCCGCGCACTCTTCTACTTTAATGATCCTAACCAGCACTGTTTGCTCTTTGCTCGTGGGGTCGAATTCTGGTATAACATTAGCGTTTTAGTTATTAGTTAAACGATTATTTAGGCTTGTCTGAACTTTTAACGTTATTTAAAATTGTCAAAAACTTATCAAGAATAAGGTTAGTATCAGATTTTCTTACTACTATTATTAAGAATAACTGACTCACTGTTGGAACTGCCACTCCAGTACATTCTCCTCGATTTGTGCTTTTCATTCTGATCGTATCTCCTTTGTTTATTTTTCCTTTAGTGTTGTTTTGTTCCTTCTCAATTACTTATTCATATTTGTGAGATTGTTCCTTCGCCCTCTAACCTGGGCTCTCCTTCACCCTCAAACCTGGGTGATCCTTGCTCTCCAACATGAGCATCCCTTGGCCCTCTAACCTGGCTTCACCTTCACCCTCAAACCTGGGTGATCCTTGCTATCCCTTCCCTTCACTCTAACCTCCACCACCCTCAAACCTTGCTGCTCTCTAACCTGAGCATCCCCTTGGCCCCCTCTAACCTGGGTGAGTCAACTTCATTGGTCAGCGGCCATTTCCCTCAACCGAGTCCAATGTCATCCATTGTATTCGTATCTGAAACTTCCAATAGAGCAGCTTAGAATATAATCTTTGGTATCAATTCATCGTCAAATTAATTCATTATCATAAGTTCGTACGCATGTTATCAAAATTTTCAATGGTCGAATCCGAATTACATAAGATTTCTTAAAATTCTTATAGGAAAAGCACATAGAGGAAAAACAAGTTTTATTAATCCTTTTGAAAAAAAATATGGAAAAATAATGACAATTCAACTTCTTTACCACGCTATATTTTTGCAACTACACATTGGTTTTTATCTACGTACGAAATTATGAGGGTAGTTTTAAGTACCAACATCATTTCTTATAATCATAAACTAATAACTAATATCTAGTTTTTATTTTTGCTTTTCCTTGAAGATGAAAATAATTCTATATTGTATTCTATATAACGAAAGTAAGTGGCACAAAAAAAGCGATGATTAGTTAACCACGAATTATGAATTATTTCAATTTACGATAAATTAAATAAAAATGAGCAACAAAAGTTGGCCTTTGTGGACGTGAATGAAAATTATTCTTCTTTCTCTAACGATCCCACTTCTGAACTGTTGTCATCAGCTCAAACACGGGGATTCGTAAAAGAAAGAACAAATATTCCACATAATACCATCTTATACTTCCACAAAATAATAAAACATCACAGGGTATACATAATATCATAGCAAACAAGTTCAAACGTACTTACAGTTTCAGTCTTCCAATAATTAAATATCAACCAATTCTGCACTTTATTGCTTACGACTTACTTCGTCTGAACCTCGAACCAGAATGAATTCACTATCTCCTTTTGCGTATTAGCTTCCCTCCCTTCAATCCCCTCCACTTGTTTAGTATGCATTCGAATCAACGACCGAATCTATGGTTGAATGATTTAATAACTTAGGGTTGCCATTGTACAAGTACCCATCATAAATGAGCAGTATAAATACAGACTTATTTAGGGTTACCACAAAGAAGCTAACATTTAAATAGTTAGTTCTTTGACTAGGATTAAATAACTTTGAATGCACTTAGTACTTGCGATCATTTACCAGCAGGGTACAACTCTGGTAAACTTATATCTCTTCTCTCATATTTATCGTTTTTTTTTAAATTATTGATTTCATAGTTTATTATAAAAATAATTTATAATGACTATGAATAAATCAACCAATCAGAAAGAATTTTTAATTGTTTATAAGATGGCCGGATCTTGTTACTAAAAAATACTACTATATTTTTAAATAAAAGTATAAATCACGGTACCTGGACGAAATATGTAGTCAAAATAACTTGTAGTTAGCATGGCATTGTGTATATATAATATAAAAATACCCTTCAATTTTATTATATATTGTGTATATAATAAAATTGAAGGGTATGTTTGTAATATCTAAATGACTGCCTCATATTAAGCTGAGGGGGTTATTTGCACGCTATTAAGACATGTATAACTATTTTTAAAATGTTTGCATCTCTGTCTGTCTCTCTTAGCTTGGACAGACAGACAACACCAGACTATCTAGCTTTTAACTTTCATTAAGACGGGATATTTTAGCATCATGGTCTTTAGTTACCTTAAATCTTAATAACACCACGTTAATAGAACCCACCCAGGCAAAGCCAAGGCAAATTATTACATAGTTGCTAGTTATTAAATAAAATACATAGTAACACAAATTATTTATAGTATGTAGCCGATTCCACGTCACTATTGTGGTATTTTATTTCAATCCGATTAAAATAAAATAGGAATTTAATTATTTTTTTGTCTAAGGAGTCTTTAAGGATAGAAAAAAGCATAATATATGTAATATATAACATATGTAATACCATATGTAATCCTTTTTGGAAAGCCACGGCCCTCATTCTATTTCTAAGGAGCCGGAAGTGTCAACGCACACAATATCCTACACAAGGGCTTTACCTCTCTCCTAAGAGACTAAAGACATTTATCAGACCTCTTGTCATCTCTAAGTTTCGCAACGCTTTAATCAAATCTAAGGAAATATTTATAGCAACGAGAGCTCTTCAGATATCTTTGCTACCGAAACCGTAAAAGGACAACGTAATGGCACTTTTCTTATAAGTACGTTAATTACTCTTGACGGTAAGATAAGAAATGGCCCTTGCTTTGATATTAAATGAAGATACAGGGTCCTCAAAATTGCCCTGATTTTATTCAAAAGAGGATATATAACTGTACTTTATTACTCGTAAGGCAGATCAAAAGAGGGCTATACAAGCAATTTATAATTTAAATAGTAGCGAGTCCCACAGAGAAAAAATTTATTAAATAAAATTATTAACATTAATGCAATGCATTTTGTTGCAATGCTCGTTTCAATTTAGATAGCTACAATTTAAATATATTTAACAAATACATACAGAAATAAGTTTTAGTTACATGATCCAGCCATTTTATTAACAACCAAGTTCTTTCTGATAGGTTGATTAATTAATAGTCATTATAAATTAATTTATCCAGTAAATACGAAATCAATAATTAAAAAACGATACATATGAGAGAGGAGATATAATTTTACCAAAATTGTACCCTCCTAGTAAATTATCAAAATACCAAATGACTCCAAATTTTTTTAAGCTTACTAACTCTTGAAAAGACCTATACGAAGAACTAGTGATGCAATATAGAGGTGTTTTTATACCCGAGTTCGTTCAGCATAAGTTAGTTGCAAACGTTTATAAATTCAATCATCTGTTTTTTTTTTTTTACTGCTACTTCAATTTTACGAAATTATTTTACTCCACCAACACTTGGATGAAAGCGAATTAACTTTGTGTTTATTCACTACTTCGTGTGCTATGAGTGGTTCCAATGGTGGGTCCAATCCCATGACTGGTTTCTCGGTTTATATCTTTAACAATTATGGTAATTTCTTTATATCCTATCTTCATCTACACAGCGCAGGTTTTTCGAAATTTTACAGCTGTGTTCTTTGTGTTTGGAATTAACTTTACACATACAGATTGATTACAGAATCATAAGCTCATACAGCTGTCTTCTTGCCATTGTTTTTTTATTTCTATAGCCTCACTAAATAGAAATCATAAATTGAACTTAAAAATCATGGACCTATTTCTTTTACAACACCATATTAAAATAATATTTGTTCTTGTTTTTTGATATTATGTCATATATTTATCCTATACTATTAAACGAGCAATTCTTATATATATATATATATATATATATATATATATATATATATATATATATATATATATATATATATATAATCGGGATCTCGGAAACGGCTCCAACGATTTTCATAAAATTTAGTGTCCAGAGAGTTTCGAGGATAATAAATCGATCTAGCTAGGATTTATTTTTAGAAAATGTCTTTTTGTCCGTGTTTTAAGGCAATGAAAAACTGCTACAATATCGTTAGAATAAGAAGGTAAATTTTGATACATTGTTAGTGATTATAAATAGCTTAATAGGTATAATGGGCGGTCACAGAATCGTAAAACCCCGGTTCGAGCCCAGACCGACCGACCGACTTTTTTAATTTTTTTTTCAAGTTCCTTTCTTTTTTGAGAAAATCTATTTTTTCGAGCCCTTTTTTTTTAGTATTTTTTAAAAACACGAAAATTTAAATTAAAATAATTGCACTCATGATTTTTTATTCAAATAATTTTTTCTGTTATGTCGCTAAGATCAAAAAATATTATTTATATTTCATCAGTATGTAATTTGTATCTAAATATAATTTCCAAAACACACGAATTAAAAAAAAATCGAGCGAAAAATACCGAGCAAAGCTCGGTCAACCGGGTACTTATGTCATTAAAGAACGATCCTCTTTTATTACAAGCCAATAGCGGTTTCATCAACAAAATTAAAACATCTACATCTATTTGATATGGAATTTCAAATATTTGTGACATTTTAAATTTTTTGCGATAAAGTCCATATCATTGTGATGCTAGTAGTCGTATGTAATGTCATACTCGAACTAGATCGTACCGTGTAAATCATTATAATACCTGAACTAACAGACACACGTATAAAAAATTTAAAGTTAGTTATTTATATCTAACAGCATGTAAAGAACCCTCTGAGCTTAATAGAAGCCAGTTATTTCAATAAGATGGACAGACACTTTGGTTTTATTTATATGTATAAATAACTGGAAACTCCGTCCTATCCCATAAACATCCAGTATGTGTCGTAAGGGATGACAGGGGAAACAAATTAGGAGATGGGCAGCAGCGTTTTCGTAATAATAACTTAAAATAAAAAAATGTGGTTGCCCACTTGCTGGCCAAGCGTGGCAACTATAGAAAATATGTGTCTCCCCTATGAGCCCATCTATGGGAAAGGCTTATGTTCAGCATTTGTATTTAGTAGGCTGTTACGATTAACGGTTAAGCACAAAATAAAAAATGTCAACAAAATAAAATGATCTTAATGTAAATGGATTTTATCTGCATATTTATTTTATAGAAATGTATGCTATGGTTCCATTAATATCTTAATAATTAATCTCACTTTGAAAAAATTAATCACTTAATCATGTTCGTGAAATATCCTGGGAAATGCCGGCTGCTCATGAAAAATAACGTCCTCTAATTTTAATCCATGCTCTCGTCAAATATTTTGCGCTTGTCGTTGGCTCTCATGTCAGATTGATCTCTAATATTCAATTGATGTAGGGGAAAAAACAAATCGAATATTTTCTGGTGTAGTGCTATATTTTAGTATAAACACATGAACACGGAATAGGGATAGTTTTAATAATATTGGCCAACTAAAAAATTACTGGCTACTTTAAAATATACTTATTTTGAAGAACACTAGGTAAGACACATCTTTTTATTTCATTAGCGGATATATGCTTGGTAATTTTCATCAACTTTAAAAATAATAATGGTATCGTCCATTCAAGACATCTTCAAAAACTCGCTCAAGTAATCCAGTAGGGAACCAATTATTATGCTAAACCATCGTTTCCTATTTTTCTAACAAATAACGACCCGGTTGCTTCAGAAACAGATACTGGAGTCGCGGGTCGCGTATTGATAATTGAAATGTCAAGTTGAGTTGCAGTGGAGGTATAATAAATTTTAATCATTTTCTTCCTATTTTGATATGAGTTCTTACTCGTAAAACGAAAATTTTATTTTGTTTGACCGTAACAAAATATCTTAATATATTATATAAATTACGTGTCACGTTGTTTGTCCGCGATAGACTCCTAAACTACTTAACCGATTTTAATCAAATTTGCACTCCGTGTGCAGTTTGTGCCAACTTGAGAGATAGGATAGATTTTTCCCATGAGTGACCCACAATTTTTTTTTGCGAATTTAAGGATTTTTAACAGGACATGACGAATTGTCGTCGAAAAGGGCAGAACTACGTCTGCCTAACAAGCTAGTTAAATATAATAATTTCCTTTGAGAATCATATAACATTTATTAATATGTTTTCTATGTACAAAATCATAAATAACCTTCACGGCTGTCCAGAACTGTGTAGTCGTGTTAACTATACGCCAAAATATAGACATATGCTATAGAGACCTTTACTAGCAAAACAAATATGAATGAGAATAATAAATACATGTTATATATTTGACAAATATTGTAACCGTCTATGGCGGAGGCCTGTATTCATCAATAGACTTACTGTTATGAAGTCGGTGATGTTTATAATGATATTTTTTTTAAAACTGAAAGGACATAAACCTTGAAGTCCACCAGATGGTAAGTGGCTATTGCAGTCCATGGGCAGCTGCAGTCAACTTCAAACTCCTGCGTTGTCACCTTTAATGACTCTCTATTCTCTTCAGACCGGTAAACAGCGGAGCAAGAACTGCTATGTGACGGCAGCAATAGGATAGATAAAAGAGTGGTACTTCTCAAAAGGACTTCTAAGCAGGAAAGAAATCCCACCACCTAGAATCTACTAATGCTAACTAATTAATTTCACCACCTGAAGGAAATTTGAGCACGTAATTCTAATATTTCTTACAAAAAATAAATGTAGGGGACTAAATAAAGGATGCTGAAGGCGACCCGGAATTAATATCGTAAATTTATTCGAAAACCTATGACAGTTGGGCAGGTTGTAGCTTTCATACTTTATACACAACATTATTATTGTTTATTTTTTGTGGTGTACAAAAATAATATTTATTGATTGATTCACATACATTTACACACAGCTTGAATACTGTTATTCCCAGCAACGATCAAATTTTATGAAGTAATTATATTTATTAATAAAGTGATCAATCTTATTTTATAAAATATAAATATATTTCGACAATGTTCGAGTTTTGTGAACAAAAAATATTTCTATAAGTTTGTATACCGATTCTGTTAACGCACTTAACCGGAATTACAGGGTTTTTGTTAGATGTTATATATAACATGGATGATTTACGGAAGTAGCGTTGACTTTACTACATGATACGTATCAACTTTTACTTAATCCAAAAACTTTGAAAACTTTTTTTTAACACAAAAAAAATTTAATATTATGATGTTTGGTTATATTAAATACTATCCAGGCTAATTCAGCTATTTATCGAATAAAATAGTACAAATTATTTTACATTTAAATATGTACTTAGCTATTTCCAACTCATTCTTGTTGTATTAATTTCCAATCGAAATAAAATTATAAATAAAAAATTATTTTATTTCTGTCTTAATATATCCGGATAATAAGTAGCATAATATATGTAAGCATTTTATTGAGCTCTGTCCCTCATTCTTTCTCTTGAGATAAGTGCCGCAAATGTCAACGCACACGATGTCCCATACAAGGGCTTTACCTTTCTCCTTAAAGACCAAAGATATTTGTCAGACTAAGTTTCGCAACGCTTTATCACAACGCTTTAATCACATCTACGGAAATGCTTATATCGACAAGACCTCTTCAGATATCTTTTCTACAGAAACCGTAAAGGGACAGCCTACTGGCACTTTTATTATAAGTACATTAATTACTCTTAACGGTAATATAAAAATTGGCCCTTGCTTTGATCTTAAACAAAGATACAGCGTCCTCAAAACTGCCCTGATTTTATCCAAGAGAAGGATATATTATAACTGTGCTTTATTAAGGCAGATTGAAAGAGGTATTATATTGATTGATTGATTTATAATTTAAATTGTAATGAATCCCTCTGAGAAGAAATTAAATAAATGAACATATTAACGTTAGCATCGCAATATATTTATTAAAATGTTATGTAAGTACATAAAACACGAACAGTTACGATAATAATAAGGATAAAGTGTGCAGCCTTCGTCATTACTTGCTGGCGATATCGGATGATCCATTCTATAATGACGTCATTTCTAGTGATAAAGGGCTTACCCCTCCTTAGCCTACGAGCAATGTTAGGATCCAGCAGTGCTTAGCTTTTGCGACCGGAAGACCGTATGGAAGGAAAAGGAGCTCCACAGGAGGTACTACAGGGCTCTACGTGAGCCCTTCTTAGATACAGTCGCCTCCCTCAACTGGCTACGTTTCGGTGACCTCTTCGGGGAAACCGAAGGTTTTGTCTGTGCAATAGATCAGGTTATTAAGACCAACAACTATCGGAGATACATCCCAAAGGATGGCACCGTCGACGTCTGTCGAGCTTGTCGCCATCCCGGTGAATCGCTTAGGCATATCATCTCCGGTTGTTCGGCGCTTACTAACTCAGAGTACTTGCACAGGCACAACCTAGTAGCCAGAATTATACACCAGGAGCTCGCTCTAAAATACGATCTCGTGGACCGGAAATTGCCGTATTACAAGTACTTGCCGGAAGCCGTGCTCGAAAATGACCGCGCTAGGCTCTACTGGGGCTAGGCCATCATCACATACAGGACTATTCTTGAGAATAAGCCTGATATTGGGCTGATGGATCGGCCACAGTCAAGGATATTTTTGGTCGATATTACCATTCCGTATGACGAGAACCTCGTGAAAGCCGAACCAGATAATCAAAATATCTGGACCTGGCTCACGAGGTGACTGACATTTGGGGTGGTCTGCCGACCGAAATTATTCCTGTAGTCGTCTTATTCATCGTATTTATCTTTTCATTTTATTTATAATTATATGAGAACCAGATGAGAAAACTATATAGATACCCCCCAGGATAATCATACTTTTAACACTAGGAACAAACAAGCTTATAATATCAGTATATATATCATCAATATTCATTTTTGAGAAAATGCTTTTACATTAAAATTCCAGTAAATATTCAAATTTTATTAGTCATCAAGTTTAAAAGTTTTGAATGAAGATTCAATTTAAGCCTTTTTAACCACTTGTTAATGAACAAATAAATTTTTATAGTCTCAATAGTTACTATATATATATATATATATATATATATATATATATATATATATATATATATATATATATATATATATATATATATACACAACATGTAACAAAAACTCTGTGGTTCCCGTTAAGTGTGTTATCAGTATCAGTATAATGATTTCTTATATTTACGCGAACACTACACATTGAAATAATACTAATTTTTACGGAATTTATCGCGTATATTTAACTTTTTTACCCGACGTTTCGAGAGCTTTACAGCACCCATGGTCACGGGAAGGACTGAGATGTTCAACGTCCAGCTGTCATAGTTAACCGCGGTTACCATAGATTAAAATTTAACTTTTGTTCCGATCTACACAGTATGAACTTATGGTATCATGGAGTCTTGCAGTTGTATGCTTGGGTTGGGATTTAATTTTATTTATTATAGGATCCCAAGCAGATGGTAGCACCCAGCCATCTTCTCTATTGAAATTAGGATGTTTTTTGATTTCAATAGCCTCGCGAATCATCCTTGGAAGGAATCGGTGTTCTTTAGCGAGGATTTGTGGTCTATCAAATCTGATGTAGTGACGGGGGGCGATCCTGTACATGTTCACAGACTGCAGACTTCCCGGAGCGTCGATTCTTCACATCAGCTATATGTTCTTTGACGCGGGTTTTAATTTATCTTTTAGTTTGTCCTATGTAGGAGAGACCACATTCACAATCAAGCTTGTACACTCCTGCATCTTGCAGAGGGACGTTACACTTGACTGATGGTAAAAACTGACCAATCTTCTTCGGCGGCTTGAAGTATGTTTTGATGGAAGCGCGCTTCAAGATGTAGCCAATCTTGTCAGTGACTCCTCTAACATACGGCAGTACAGCAGGTACACGCTCGACTGTGGCCGGCTTCACTCGTTCTCTGTGACGTAGGCGCGGGACCCGAAGCTTGTTGTCATGCAAAACTTGCTTGACATGTTGGAGCTCGGCAGCCAGGTGTTTACTGTCACAGATCCCTCGTGCTCTCTGAAACAAAGATTTACCCACGGTAGCTAACTGTGAAGGATGGTGGTGAGAATCACCGTTTAAATATCTATCTGTATGGGTCTTTTTTCTATACACAGTATGGCTCAAGGTGTTATCAGGATTCCGAATTACTAACACATCTAGAAAAGCTAAGGAATTGTTTGCCTCTAGCTCCATTGTGAACTGAATTTTAGTATTTATAGAGTTAAGATGGTCTAAAAATGCAGTTACTTTATCTAAAGGTAGAATTGTGAAAGTGTCGTCTACGTACCGCTTGTAGAATCTTGGATTTATGGGAGAAGTAAGCAGGGCTTTCTCCTCAAAGTCTTCCATGAATATGTCGGCGACAATGGGAGATACAGGTGAGCCCATCGCCACACCATCTACTTGCTTGTAGAACTCCTCCTTCCACAATAGGTAGCCAGATGTAAGGTAGTGTCTGAGTAATACTGCATATTCTACGGGCATGTTGTTTTCTTCCAGCCTTCTAGTTACAATTGAGATGCAGTCTTCAACAGGTAAGCATGTAAACAATGACTGCACATCAAAACTGACCATAGTTTCATTGTCTGCCAGACGTAAGTCTTTAATCTCGCTGACAAAATGGTAGGAATCCTTTATGTGTGCTCTTGTATGTCCCCTGAGCGGTGAGAGTATTTTCGCTAAGTGTTGAGCCAATCTGTAAGTTGGTGAATCGATTTGGCTCACTATGGGGCGTAATGGAGCATTGGGCTTGTGTATTTTTGGTAACCCATACAACTTTGGTGATTTGGCGCACGTAGGTATTATCCATTTTACGTCCAGATTTAATTTTTCGGAGTGTTTCTTTATGAGGTCACTAGTTGTTTTTAGTGTGCTGTTTGTTGGGTCGTTTTTAACCTTTTTTATAAGTACTTACATCCGACAAAAGTTCTTGTATTTTAGAATTATAATCTGACGTATCCATGACCACCGTGGCGTTTCCCTTATCTGCGCGGAGAATCGTAAGTTCTGGTTTATTGCGTAGGTTCTTTAACGCTATAAATTCGTCTCTGGGAAGATTCGGTTTAGGCACTGAACATCGACGTAACATAGACGAAATGTCTTGACGTATCGCCTCCAAATCTTCTTTCCGCATATTGTTTTTAAATAAACAGTCCTCGACACTACAGATAATTTCTTCGTACGGTAATCTGCTTGGAGTTATAGCGTAATTTAGTCCTTTGGATAACACCTTTATTGTTGCATCATCCAGTGTTTGTTTTGACAGATTATAGAACGCGATTAATCTATGATCTGTGTTTGTCAATGGTTGCTTTTGGTTCTGGCATTGATTCAGATGTTCGACATTTGACTTGTTCGTTAATTTTTGATATTTTTCTATATGTTTGTTTTTGCATTCGTTATATTTACTAATTTCGCGTTTATTTAATGTTTCCTTGCAAAAATTATAATCAAACGTCGTTAAAAATTTCTTTAATTCACTGGATGATATGTCTATGGATTTATTTATGTCATATAGATCGGAGCGTTTTTGTTGGATTACCGCCTGTAACAACTTTTTACTTGCCTGATTTAAGATCTTAGCGCTTCCTCGAATGTCCTTTTTGGTGGATATTTTGACACACGTAGGAATGAGATTATGGTCTCGGCATCTCTTCAAGAAATTTAAGGCTGTTAGATATCTTGCGCGCTTAGTCTTTAGATCTTCTAATCGGCGTATTTTATTTGCAATTACCAGTCCGTACTGGTTTACATAATGATTTCTTATATTTACGCGAACACTACACATTGAAATAATACTAATTTTTACGGAATTTATCGCGTATATTTAACTTTTTTACCCGACGTTTCGAGAGCTTTACAGCACCCATGGTCACGGGAAGGACTGAGATGTTCAACGTCCAGCTGTCATAGTTAACCGCGGTTACCATAGATTAAAATTTAACTTTTGTTCCGATCTACACAGTATGAACTTATGGTATCATGGAGTCTTGCAGTTGTATGCTTGGGTTGGGATTTAATTTTATTTATTATAGGATCCCAAGCAGATGGTAGCACCCAGCCATCTTCTCTATTGAAATTAGGATGTTTTTTGATTTCAATAGCCTCGCGAATCATCCTTGGAAGGAATCGGTGTTCTTTAGCGAGGATTTGTGGTCTATCAAATCTGATGTAGTGACGGGGGCGATCCTGTACATGTTCACAGACTGCAGACTTCCCGGAGCGTCGATTCTTCACATCAGCTATATGTTCTTTGACGCGGGTTTTAATTTATCTTTTAGTTTGTCCTATGTAGGAGAGACCACATTCACAATCAAGCTTGTACACTCCTGCATCTTGCAGAGGGACGTTACACTTGACTGATGGTAAAAACTGACCAATCTTCTTCGGCGGCTTGAAGTATGTTTTGATGGAAGCGCGCTTCAAGATGTAGCCAATCTTGTCAGTGACTCCTCTAACATACGGCAGTACAGCAGGTACACGCTCGACTGTGGCCGGCTTCACTCGTTCTCTGTGACGTAGGCGCGGGACCCGAAGCTTGTTGTCATGCAAAACTTGCTTGACATGTTGGAGCTCGGCAGCCAGGTGTTTACTGTCACAGATCCCTCGTGCTCTCTGAAACAAAGATTTACTGCATTTTTAGACCATCTTAACTCTATAAATACTAAAATTCAGTTCACAATGGAGTTAGAGGCAAACAATTCCTTAGCTTTTCTAGATGTGTTAGTAATTCGGAATCCTGATAACACCTTGAGCCATACTGTGTATAGAAAAAAAGACCCATACAGATAGATATTTAAACGGTGATTCTCACCACCATCCTTCACAGTTAGCTACCGTGGGTAAATCTTTGTTTCAGAGAGCACGAGGGATCTGTGACAGTAAACACCTGGCTGCCGAGCTCCAACATGTCAAGCAAGTTTTGCATGACAACAAGCTTCGGGTCCCGCGCCTACGTCACAGAGAACGAGTGAAGCCGGCCACAGTCGAGCGTGTACCTGCTGTACTGCCGTATGTTAGAGGAGTCACTGACAAGATTGGCTACATCTTGAAGCGCGCTTCCATCAAAACATACTTCAAGCCGCCGAAGAAGATTGGTCAGTTTTTACCATCAGTCAAGTGTAACGTCCCTCTGCAAGATGCAGGAGTGTACAAGCTTGATTGTGAATGTGGTCTCTCCTACATAGGACAAACTAAAAGATCAATTAAAACCCGCGTCAAAGAACATATAGCTGATGTGAAGAATCGACGCTCCGGGAAGTCTGCAGTCTGTGAACATGTACAGGATCGCCCCCCGTCACTACATCAGATTTGATAGACCACAAATCCTCGCTAAAGAACACCGATTCCTTCCAAGGATGATTCGCGAGGCTATTGAAATCAAAAAACATCCTAATTTCAATAGAGAAGATGGCTGGGTGCTACCATCTGCTTGGGATCCTATAATAAATAAAATTAAATCCCAACCCAAGCATACAACTGCAAGACTCCATGATACCATAAGTTCATACTGTGTAGATCGGAACAAAAGTTAAATTTTAATCTATGGTAACCGCGGTTAACTATGACAGCTGGACGTTGAACATCTCAGTCCTTCCCGTGACCATGGGTGCTGTAAAGCTCTCGAAACGTCGGGTAAAAAAGTTAAATATACGCGATAAATTCCGTAAAAATTAGTATTATTTCAATCAGTATCAGTATTCAAGCGTATAGCTTATTCTTTTTTCAAAAAGACACATTTAAAAAAATTGATTTTAATTTTAAAAAAATAATTTGCTAGTTGTACGGGGTTTTATTATCTCTGCATTGGCCAAGGTCTAAGGGGATTGTCGAAGACCCCGCATTACCTATACTAGTGTGAGTTAGAGGAAATAAAACCACAACTATTTAATTTGCAAAAAAAAAAATTATTTAATTTTAAAAAAATTATGTTCGACTTTTCTAAAAAAAGTATGTCTATAAGCTTGAATACTGATTCTGATAACGCAGTTAAATTTTATGACCTTAACAATTGTGGAGTGTAACAGCCGCTAAAATTTATTAATTTAATATCATACCCTTTATATTGAGCGCTAGAAATACTTGCCAACATTTTTGAATATAATTTAAAAAAAAATCATTATTTTATATACATTCATTATACAACGGAAGAGACAATCGATCTTGCAGTCCACATGATTGCAAGTGGCTGATGGAGTCCATGAACTTCTGTAGACAACTTTAAGAGATGACTACAGATGCGTTGTCATATTATTTTATTTTATTTTATTTATTTAACAAATTATAGATAATACAGAGAATATAATATGGTACAACATAAGCTTAATGAAAACTTTACCGTGTACCACAAAACTGTGTACACATCTCTGAGGACAATGATGAATGCCTCACAGCTAAACCAAGCCCATTTTTAACCTTCTTTCATAAGACACAATCAAAGACTTTGTTATATTTTGAAATATGCTTAAACGATTATATTGAAAGAAAGCAAACTAATTTTCATCATTCATTAATTACAACCTGCATTTAATCATTCATTAATTACAACCTGGGTGGGCGAAAATGACGAAAGGTATTGGAGGGGCGAACGATCAAGTGGACTATATTATATTGACCTTTGACTATAATGGACTATATTATATTGTTTTAAGACTTTAGTGAGTAAGATTATCATTACATGCTAGCAACCTACCGCGGCTTCGTTTGGATAGGATCTAATAATATGGCGCTACATAGATATTCGACCATTAATGTTTTCAATTTTTGTTTCTTATTATTACTTTGAACATTGTTTTAAGACTTTAGTGAGTAAGATTATCATTACATGCTAGCAACCTACCGCGGCTTCGTTTGGATAGGATCTAATAATATGGCGCTACATAGATATTCGACCATTAATGTTTTCAATTTTTGTTTCTTATTATTACTTTGAACATTGTTTTAAGACTTTAGTGAGTAAGATTATCATTACATGCTAGCAACCTACCGCGGCTTCGTTTGGATAGGATCTAATAATATGGCGCTACATAGATATTCGACCATTAATGTTTTAATTTTTTGTTTCTTATTATTACTTTGAACATTGTTTCAAGACTTTAGTGAGTAAGATTATCATTACATGCTAGCAACCTACCGCGGCTTCGTTTGGATAGGATCTAATAATATGGCGCTACATAGATTATTGACCATTAATGTTTTTTGTTTATCTGAAAAATATTCAAATTTTCCGAAAATAATAAAACCTAGATTGCTCCAGGAATTGCTCTCTATCTGTTCTTTATAACTCTGTCTGTCTGTCTGTATACCATAATAGTATTCAATTACCCTGAAACCTTTTTTCTTGTTCTCTTTATTTGGATCATCAACAGATGATACAGAATACTAACAAAAATATAACTCAACACTGCGACTACATGCTACGTGTTCATCTTCTTACAGGTAACTACAACTTACACAAATAGCGAAGTGTATTTTTTTTAAATAAAAAGGAAACACACAATAATATGCTTATAAATAGATATGGAAAACCAGATTTGCTATAGCTACAGTTTGTGGATTTAATGCTTAGAGTCCATATGATATTAATTATAACCTAAGGAGTAGCCAGTTATTTCAATATTATAGACAGAAAATTCAATTTGTTTATATGTATAGATTTATTAATTAACTCTTGAGATATAATATAAGACATACTAAACAGCAAGCTGTTTCCGTAAGATAATAATTATTGAGGTTGCGTGATTGCATCATAAAATTATATAGGACGCAATAATACAACGTCTTGTATTACGAAATGTCATTATGGTTTTATTAATGTTTAGTTGTTATCGCTTTAATCATAAGTGTAAATAGTCTTCGATAAACTAGAAAAATATATTTGCGTTAATATTGTCCATAATATTATACTTATAAATCTTATATTTAATATTTTTATAGGATAAGTGTAATGAGCACACACTCCCCCTAATGGTAAGTAGATGCTGTTACATGCTGTTATCCAAGGACTCTTAAGTATTACTAAAATGGAATTTAATTTACATTTGTTGAAATAGATCTTTTTATTTAAAAATGTTTTACATAAATATGTATTTAAAGTGACAAACAAACTTACTGCTGCTGCTTAAACTACAGTTTATAAACAACTGCAACTCACTTTAGACAAAGAAACCTATAGATGCATTGTCACCTTTGAGTATTAAGAGGATAGAGTAAGTCAGCTCAAATTCTAATTTCGTCCCCACTTGCCCGCGCGTCGTATGCTATGTACCGATATGTTTGTAATCACTAATACTGTAAGTAGAAAGGTAGTTAGACACTTATTTCATTAGGTTTATCATATTTATGCCCGTTTCTTAACGCCAAGCCAGCCGCTTCTTGTTTTTATCACGGTTATTTCCCATTTTAATTTTACGTCGTACTGTTGCGTAATGTATATTCTGATCGTAAGCGACACAACTTCTCCCTTCAAAAGCCTAAGCGATACTAACGGTGCGACAGGAATCAAGCTCAAGACGCCGATAGTTTAGGTAATTTCTTTTTACAGTGAAAATAATGGTATTTTAAAAAAAGTAAATAACATAAGCACTGCTTTATAGTTAGTTTAGTTAGTATGCAAAGTTTCATGATCTTATTTAAAGTATTTTATGAATAACAGCGGTTTATTGTTTATTTTGGAGGTAACTTTGGATTTTTTTTTCTATCGAGAAAATTTTACGAAATCGTGTTTTCGTCTAACATAATCATTAACATTAATCCTCAACTTTACCATATATTTATTTCAAAATTAATGCTGCAATATTTTCGGCATAACGAAGGATCTTGCTAAGCCATTTGACATTATATATTTATATCTTTTTTCCCCTCCCGGACCTCTGAGGAGTTCAGACGTGTCTAAGGAAATCCGTATTGAATTTTTATTTCGAAATTTAATTAAAATTTACACTCAAAAATAGTTGTGAAAAAATAAGATATCATAAACTGTGAGGAGTTCTTCAATACGACCGAGTGGCGGGGACTGGGGTGAGTCATTTCCCTACCCTACTACATAGGAAACGGCAACTACGTCACACGTGCTTGACCCGCCCACTACTCCTGCGCATCGACCAAGGGGGCGGCGCCTACGACCCGCGCGCTATTGGTTGCATCGTGACGTCTTCGCGTCCAGCCCACAACTAACTCGCATAGAAGCTGAGGGCGGTGATACCTGACTAGTGGATGAGTGAACTCCTTTGCTCTTTGTATTTTCTGATCGCCTGGTACATTTGTTCGCTCGAGTCGTCGATTATTATTTACATATTTTTCGAGATAAGTAAAAATGTCTTGCCACGGGTGTAGTTCTGCGCTAAGAGAGAATAATTATTTGAAATGTAATGGTTGCAAATCAGAGTATTGTTTCGCATGCCTTAACTTAACTGATGATTCAAGTAAGTTACTTACACCGGAACAAATAAAATCATTAAGTTGCCCCTACTGTCGGAACGTCACGCGGCGCATAAACAATGACGACACGCCTTGCCGCCCGAGATATCAAAAAGGGCAGGCGCAATCGATAAATGTTTCTTTTTGCGACGTGACTCATAACAACACTGCTAATACTAGTGTTGGTATCTCCACGGACACCGGGCTAGCAAAGGAACCCGTTACGATGGAAAGTATTAGCAAACTTTTTGACTTAAAGATGGCGCCAGACTCCACAATTATGATAAATTTGAGAGCAGCACTTAATAAGGACATCGAAAAAATGGTGGCTGTGCACGTCAACAGAGCAATTGAGAACTTGAAGACTGATTTCTCATCTACCACGGACTATTTGGCCGCTGAGCAAGCAGATTTAAGATCCGAGATTAGACAAAAGGACAACCTTGTTAAGCAGTTGCAAACTGACATATCAAAATGTCAAAATTCACTTGCTAAATATCAGTCACGAATTCAAACTATTGAAAAAATCTCACGCGACATGAATATTGAGGTACATGAGGTGCCAGAGAACAAAAGCGAAAACTTACCTGGCATATTCAAAAAACTCTGCGAGTGCTTGCAGGTTGACATTCCTGAAAACGATGTAAAAGCCTGTCGTCGAGTTTCGAAAATGAATCCTTCGTCTGGGCGACCACGCAATATTCTTGTTACCCTTTCATCTCAGAGACAACGTGATTTGGTTCTATCGTCGGTCACTCGTTTCAACAAAGCTCATCCTAGAGATAGACTCGCCTCTACACACATTGGCTTTACGGGAGAAACCCGCAGGATTTATGTGGCTGAACACCTTTCGCCAGAAACAAAGGAAGTGCACAGTGTGGCGAGGAAATTTTGCAGAGACAATAATTTTAAGTATGTGTGGGTTCGTTTCGGGCAAGTGTATATACGTAAAGATGAACAAAGTCAAGCACAGCACATCAAAACCATTGAATGTCTCAACAAGCTATTATAAAGTTTATTGTTTTCTCTCACTATAAAAATAGTATTTGTATACTGATTCCTACAAAAACATTATGATTAGTATGTATTATCAAAATATTAATGGAATGCGAACTAAGTTATCACAATTTTATCGAAATCTGTTGAATTCCAACTATGACGTCATATGCCTGACGGAAACCAACTTGAATAATAATATCTTCGATGGAGAGGTCGTTGACTCCCGCTATAACATCTTTAGAAGAGATCGCGATGACATTAACTCTTCTAAAGAGGACGGTGGTGGCGTCCTTATAGCAGTAAAGAAATCATTCCAAGTTCTCCGACAGGCATATTGGGACAGTAATTTGGAGGATCTCTGGATATCAATTATACCGAAAAATTGTAATGCCCCTAAAATCAATATATGTGTCTGTTACCTTCCTCCCGAATTAAATTGTTTTAAGAGAGATGAATTTTTTTCTAATTGTCAAAAGATATTGTTGAATCACTGTATAGATGACAAAAATATAATCGTTGGAGATTTTAATACACCTGAATATTCTCCTGTCTCTTCTGATACTGACGGGCCATCTTTCACCTCACAAAGTAAGAAACTACTACTCTTACAGGAATTTATGTCAATTTGCAATCTTCACCAGGGTAACCGCACCCCTAATGAAAAAGGCCGATATCTTGACTTAGTACTATCATCAGAAAATTTGTTGACAGTTACAGAAGCTGATACGCTGAGTTTGAAAGATGGACACCACCCTGCTTTGGAATTTGAATTCCCCTCTTTATGTAATACTCCAAAAAATCTAAAACTTAATAACAAAAAACGTTTGAACTTCGCAAGATGTGATTATGACAGCATAAGACATGACTTGGAGTTATTGGACTGGCACAATCTTTTATCGAGCTCTGATGTAGATGAATGTGTAAACATTTTTTATGAACAACTCTTTGTAATTATTAACAAATATACGCCATTAACAGCTATGAGATCTAATAAATATCCCGTTTGGTACAGCAAACCCTTAATAAAATGTATCGAAGAAAAAAATAAATACCACAAACTTTATAAAAAATTCAACAATCCCCGAGATTACGACGTGTTCACTTTACTGCGAGCTAGAGCCAAAAAAATGATAGATCATTGTTATAAAAATTATGTTGCCTCTATTGAAGAATCAATGACTGACAATATAAAGTCATTCTGGACTTATGTGAATAATAGAAAGGGCCGAGTCTCTATTCCAAATGTAATGCAGTTTGGCAACTCTTCTTCTTCGACCGGCCAGGGTGTATGTGAGCTATTTTCAAAGTACTTTGCTTCGGTGTTTGAATCGGATCAGCAACTTAGTAACTCCTCTGCTGCGAGTAACAATAATCTAGAGTCACCTGAGTGTAGTACCATGGACTCCATGTCTCACATTAATATATCTGACAGGGACATCATGACGAAGATCAAGCTTCTTGATGCAAGTAAAGGAGCCGGTCCTGACCAAATACCTCCTTCATTTGTTAAACGTTGTGGAAAAGAGCTATGCACACCATTAAGCATCATATTTAACAAATCCCTTACGAATGGAGTTTTTCCCAGTCGTTGGAAGATAGCACATATTGTACCCATTTTCAAAAACGGAGACAAGTCGCGCTGCGATAATTACAGACCCATAAGTATTTTGTCATGTTTCGCAAAGCTTTTCGAGTCCCAAGTACACACTCAGTTATACAGCCATTTTAAGCCTCTGATACCCGAAAATCAACATGGATTCATTAAGGGTAGATCAACTGTCACAAATCTTCTTGTATATAAAAACTACCTGTGCAAGGCTTTTGCCACAGGGGGTCAGGTTGACTCTATCTACACAGATTTCTCGAAGGCCTTCGATAAAGTGAGTCATAGACTACTTTGTAACAAGCTCGCCACCTGTGGTATTCACGGTAGTCTCCTTCGCTGGTTGGCCTCCTATTTGAATAAGAGAAGTCAGTTGGTGGCTTTGAGAGGATACACCTCGACCCCTACTGACATTACGTCAGGCGTGCCCCAGGGGTCACATCTGGGCCCGTTGTTATTTGTTGTCTTCATTAATGACCTCATTAAGAACATATCATGTGAATGTCTATTATACGCTGACGACCTGAAAATATTTAAAACAATAAACTCTTTCGAAGACTGTAATCTTTTACAGAAAGACTTAACTGCTGTTTCTCACTGGTGCAGAAATAATCTAATGTACCTTAATATAGACAAGTGTTTCGTTATTACGTTCACTAACAAGCGTAATGGGATCGTTAATGAGTACAGCATCAACGGCCAGACCCTTGAGAGGTCACATGTTGTCAAAGATCTCGGAATCCTTTTTGATGATAAGCTGACATTTCGCGAACACTACCACCACATAGTGAAAAAAGCGAATCAACTTCTGGGGTTTATTTTTAGATCTACTAAAGACTTCAAGGGCACTCATTCTTTTCTTTACCTTTTCACTACACTCGTCAGAAGCGTTTTGGAATACGGTAGTCCAATATGGTCTCCGCACTACAAAGTTCATATTGAAAATATAGAGAGAGTGCAGCGCAAATGCCTACGGATTTTAAGCTACCGCCAACAGTCGAGGCGCAAAACTCCTGATTATGAAGCTCGTCTCATTAATTTTAATGTACAAAAATTGGAAACACGTCGAAGATATTTTGATTTCGTTTACTTTTATAAAATACTTCACTCCATATTAGACGTTCCTACCTTGCTCGCTGAGATAACTTTTAATATCAAATATAGTGCTCGTAGAGCAAATCAAATAGCACTTTTTACTTTACAAGTGTATCAGAATAATACCTCCTTTTACAACCCCCTGGTTAGGATGGCTCGTCAGTGCAATGAAATAGCCAAGGGTAACCAAACCTTTGACGTTTTTCTACCTAAACTAACTCTTTATATTAATTTGATTAAAAGCATACTGTATCACAAGCCGACAGTCTAATCCCAGCGCTTGGACTCTCGGTCTCCTTATATTTTAACCCTATTATATTCTTATTTAGTATTGTTCATTGTACCTATTATTTAGATTACTGTTCTTGTTAAACCTTAAATTGTGTAGACATATTTAACTCCCTTGTAATTTTTCATGTACACACATTTTTGTGGAATGCAACCTAGTTTATAAATGATTGTTTTTGTATAATTTGTTTAGTAATAGTTGTAATCTGTTGTGTGTGATAATAAATAAATAAATAAATAAATACATTATATTTCCCCTTAAGAAGCATCACAAAAATGTAGACAACGATTTTTCGCAAAAAAAAAAATAGGTAAGAGAGTGGTATCTATCTAGACGGACTTCTAGACTGATAAGAATTCTCAGCATCAAGAAATATTATTTATAGAAAGAAGATTATGAGCAAATGAGCATACATACTTGTACAATATGAAATAATACGTGTGTAATATAACCATAAGCCACCTAAATTCATCATCTTTTAATTATCGTAATTCAATTCACTCACCATATAGCAGGAGTATGTTGGTATTTCTTCCGAGCGTGACCCCTTCCAGTCAAACCGAGCATTCCTACTGCTGCAGTAGGAATGCTCGGTTTGCTACTGCAGTCATAATACGCTTCAGCGTGGCTTTACAATATCATTTAAAATACTCGTATGAATGAACATAGTTAAATCTTTTTTTTTAGCTCTAATACATATAAATAGCCAAAGTCATTTGCGCAAAATTCTAAAACTGCAACATTTATGTCTACTCCAATAATCTCATCTCCTTGCAGAGAGGTGTAGGACAGGGTGACATTATATCTCCGAAACTCTTTACTGCTGCGTTAAAAGACTTATTCAAGCTTCTGGGCTGAAAAGGATACGGAAGTATATTAACATCAATGGCGAGTACATCACTCATCTTCGATTTGCCGACGATGTAGTCCTTATGACAGAATCACTGGAGGACCTAAGCATTATGCTCAATTACCTTAATAGTTTTTCATTACGAATTCTTAAGATGAACATGGACAAAACAAAGATCATGTTTAATATTGATTTTTGTTTATATTGATTGATTACTTGAAATCTCGGGGAGTGCTCTGAGGAATTGTTCGGATTAATTCCAGCCGCCAAATTTCGTGATCGCACTACGCGGCAAAAGTCCCAATACCATCAACACCATCTGGATGGTTGGCGGTCCACCACTGTACGTTTCATAAGGAGTTTTCTTTCGCGTACGACCTCTCTGTGGAATAGTTTACCACCGGCGATTTTTCCGGACCGATACGACCTGGGGACCTTCAAGAAAAGAGCTTACTCCTTTCTAAAGGGCCAGCAACGCACCTTCAATTCCCCTGGTGTTGTCGTTGATCATGGGCGGCGGTAGTCACTTAACATCAGGTGAGCCGCATGCTCGTTTTCTCCCTCTTCTATAAAAAATATGCTAGTAGTTGTTGGGAGACCTAAGCTCGAAGTTTTTGATGGGAAAGTTTACCTAGGACCAATAGTCCGACTAAGTAATTTCAACTACGACCGAGGTCAATCGAGGGATTCAAATTGGCCACGCAGCGTTCAAGAAATTAAGACATATCTTCTCTTAAGATATATCTCAAAACTTGAAAATGAAATTTTACAACCAGTGCGTGCTGCCAGTGATGACTTGTGGATCTGAGACATAGTCCTTTACTGCTGGCCGTATGAGGAAGCTCAAGATCGCTCAGCGAGCCATTGAGTAGGATATGCTTGGAATTTCTCTGCGTGATAAACTTAGAAATGAGGATATCCACAGAATGACCAACATAGCCCAACGGAATAGCAAGCTGAAGTGACAATGGGCCGGCTATAGAGCTCGAAGAACTGATAACAGATAGATGCATTCGGTTCTCGAGTGCCAGCGTTGTACCGGTAGGGGAAGTGTAGGGCCACCCCCACTAGATGGAGTGACAACCTGGTAAGACATGCAGGAAGTCGTTGAATGCAGGTGGCTGAGGACCGTGCTTTGTGGCATTCCTTGGGGGAGGGCTATGTTCAGTAGTATACTGTTGAAGGGCTGTAATAATGATCCATTGTTTTCTTGGTATCACTCTCGACGCAAAGCTTCAGTGGGGCCAAACTAGCAGGCAGACTAAGCTATAGGTACAGCTTATTCTGTAAAAAAGATTATAAGTCTCACTAGTGTCAATACAGCTAGATTAGCTTATTTTAGTTACTTCCAAAGAATAATGTCTTACTGGATTTTGCTATGTGGAAATAAGGCTGATTTAGAAATTATTTTTATTTTGCAGAAGAGGGTCATAGAGAATCGATTCTTCACATCAGCTATATGTTAAAGAACATATGTTAAAGAACATATAGCTGATGTGAAGAATCGACGCTCCGGGAAGTCTGCAGTCTGTGAACACGTACAGGATCGCCCCCGTCACTACATCAGATTTGATAGACCGCAGATCCTCGCTAAAGAACACCGATTCCTTCCAAGGATGATTCGCGAGGCTATTGAAATCAAAAAACATCCTAATTTCAATAGAGAAGATGGCTGGGTGCTACCATCTGCTTGGGATCCTATAATAAATAAAATTAAATCCCAACCCAAGCATACAACTGTAAGACTTCAAGATACCATAAGTTCATACTGCATAGATCGGAACAAAAGTTAAATTTTAATCTATGGTAACCGCGGTTAACTATGACATATGGACGTTGAACATCTCAGTCCTGCCCGTGACCATGAGTGCTGTAAAGCGTTCGAAACGTCGGGTATTTAAAAAGTTAAAATATACGCGATAAATTACGTAAAAACTAGTATTATTTCAAGATGATGTGTACAGCTGCCCATAGAACCTCTCAATCTCACTCAAAATCTCAGGTGTCTCGGAAACGATGCTGCCACACTCAGTCTTCAGCTTTGACAGTTGGCTCTTTCCGGCAGACAGATCTCTGGCAAAGACTTTGGAGCCCTGGTTCCGCTCGATCGCTTCTTTAATACGAGCAGTATTAAAGTTGCGAAAGTCTCGCCGCATGCATTTGGAGATCTGTCTGTTCAGTTGCCTGTATGCCGTCAAATCTGTTGACGATTGCAGCCTCATCTCCCGTCTAACAGCCATGAGATTAAGAGTGTGATCGGAAAGTTTTTGTGTTCTTCTGCGGCGGGTCTTGCAGAACTTAGCTCCGATCGCATCTGGAAGAAAGAGTTCATCATAAAGAGTCCCTCTTTCTCCATAAAGTCAGCCAGCTGCTGGCCCCTACGGTTCCGTTGCCCTACTCCAAAATTCCCTAACTTCAGCTCACCGCCTTCTCTTGTGCGTAGTTTTGCGTTGAAGTCTCCCATCAACACCGTGTAGTGGGTTTTGAAGGAATGCATGGCTTTAGAAATATCCTCATACATTTTCTCCACCTCCTCATCGGGATGTGCAGAGGTTGGTGCGTAGACCTCTATGACATTCAGCGAATACCGTTTGGTGATACAGTATCAGGTACGCGACCCTCGTCGACACACTCCCAATCTTTACAACGTTGTTGACGAGAGACTTGTGGACGATAAATCCGACACCTCCTTGGGACAGATGGTCGCCCTCCCAGTGATAAAACAAGTTGCCGGACTCGAGGATTACCGTGTCCTCCCCCTCTCTTTGGACCTCAGATAATCCAATAATATGCAGCGCAACTTGTCTACCTCTTCTTCCAGCTCCATTATCTTCTCGTCAGTCCTCAGGGTGCGTGCGTTATACGTTGCCAGGTCAAGTCGTCGTAGGTGGCAACCGAACCTCCACCGGAGATTCTTAGCACCCCCTGCCCCGCCGTTACCATGGTCGCCACCGTAGCCAGGAATAGCGGGGCCGCCAGGGACTGGGAGCCGTTTATTTGCGTCGTTGCTCATGGGGGGATATTTGCCTATATATATATATATATATATATATTTTTATATATATATATATATATATATATATATATATATATATATATAT
Source organism: Parnassius apollo (assembly GCA_907164705.1). NCBI lineage: Eukaryota > Metazoa > Arthropoda > Insecta > Lepidoptera > Papilionidae > Parnassius > Parnassius apollo. Next base: position 7,676,859 of record CAJQZP010001697.1, read on the forward strand.
ATAGGATATTTTCTTGGCCTAAAACCCTTTCTCAAAAGAGAGGAGGCCTGTGCCCAGGTGGTGGACGTATAAAGGCTGTAAGTTTACTTTTTTCTTTTACTAGTCACATGTGCCATAAACATGCCTACAAATGCGCTACATTTGTGAAACACCATAATTATGCATATTTAAGTAATACGTAATTATGACATTTTAAACATACATACATATAAACATAATGTTATGTGATAAATAGAAAACATTTAAGAACTATTCAAGAAAAAATATCAAGTGTCAGCGACGGCTACATTTCCTAGCTTTCTGTGGGTGCCTTTAAGTAATGTGATACATAACTTTTTATCTATTTCACTTTATAACACGTATCTCCGTTAAGTCAGATTTGTTGGAATTTTTAATAAATACAAATAAGAATAAACAATAAAAAATAATTTTGTACATGGTAGGAGGTGAGTTGGTATATTAAAGCGCAGTAAACATAATTGACTCCTAGCTCCTATTTGCATAACAGAATATTAATCAGTTATAAAACAAAGTTTAACTTCGTAATATTCACAGAGGACTTTTGAAACTGTATTAAATTCACGTAAATGACATTTATGCAAAAAACCTTTGTCATTAAGCTCCGACGCAATGTTGGCCAGATTAACGCTCGGATTGTTCCTTGTTCTTTTGTCTGTTTGATTTAATGCTTTAAGTTGTTTTAAATGTTATTGTAATAAAGTTTGTTAAAATGTTCATTTTAAATGAATTATTTATTTACTTAAAATTAAAATATACAATGTTTATTACTATAATAAAAAATGCTAAACCTAAAAACTTATTATTATACACATATATTATCATACAGTCCTACTCCTAGTGGTATAGTGCCAAGAATCCTGACCGACTTTTTTATATGAATTTTTCTTATATGCACAAACGCACATTCAAGCAAAAAAAAAAAAACAATGTCTTTATTAACAATTATAAACCAGCAATACTTGACTACTAGACCACCTGATGGTAAATGGTGCCTTTACATTAATTTCAAGCACGGTTAGAATTGTGCAACAAGACGAGAGCTTATTCATTTTGTGGTTTCCTACACGTAAAGCTCTTTTGCAGTGATATTTAGTTCAACCGCTTCTCTTCAACTTTGATCACAAAATTTGTTGCACCATCTCTTTTTTCTGGTTTCTGATGATGTTAATGCTGTCGCCTTTTGGCTTTTACAGCTTCGTAGTTCTCAGGGCCCGCGCCCTTTGAGGCTGTGTGGTGTGGTGTTGGGAGTAGTGGTGCCGGGATTAGTGGTGACAGGATTAGTGCATGCAATTGAGGGAGGGCGGGAGGTGCTCTTCAATCCAGGTAAGACACATCATTGTATTTAATTGAGCGGATGGTTGCAAATTAATTAATATTTTTATCATAATGGATTTCCGCAAAGTAACGCCTGATTCCATCGATGACTCCTATAAGAGTGTACGGTGCACGTTGGTTAGTTATCTAACGGCTGTCCGAACAGGTGGTGGCGGATCTCGGCTCTGACAGCTAACTCGTGTCTTTCGATGTTCTGGGCGGTGGAACCCCTCATAGACGCGGGTGTACGGTTTTTACGCGATGTAAAGTGGTGTGCGGCGTGCACGTCTGCGGACTCGCTGTGACCCATCCGATGTTTCGTCAGTTTTGTGGCACTAGGTGAATGTGTAGTGTCTACGTGTGACGGGCCGTTGACATTTGTGTCATCTAATCTACGGAACTGTGCTTGGAGAAGCGAGTTCCCTCTATAAGAAATCTGAAATTGCGGTTGTCAAGGAAAGCTCTGATGATCTGAGTAAGCCTATCGGGCCCGTTAAATTTAAATAGCTTGTAAAGCAAGCCGTCGTGCCAGACTTTGTTGAATGTAGTCCTGAGTGGTGGCTACTAAAATGGTGTATGATGGGGGTAAAAGAGAACCTAGTCAAATAATAAAAAATCCTTTATAGAAAAACCCTACATACTTAAACCTACACACCCTGGGTATGAACCATGACCATATGATCAAAAGTGGATATAAGTGCAGCCGCACTTATAACCACTAGACAAAATGGGAGACAAATTTCAATTATTTCACTTATGCAACTTTTCCAGCACCAGTTTCAAAGAACGTTGGGGGTAAATAGGGGGGCGTCCTGTGTTCTTATGCCGCAACCAATGTAATATACTTAACAGAACTAAAATCATACGTTATCTTGGAGTTTTGTCAGACGAAAATCTTACCTGGAACCCACATATAAAATATATATCAGAAAAAACAAGAAAGTTAATCTTCGTCTTCAAAAACTGCGATACGTGGCTGATGCTACTACATTAAAATGGTTTATAGCACCTTAGTTAAGTCAATAATAACGTACTGTATCGCATCATGGGGTGGAGCTTGTAAGACTTACCTGCTAAATCTAGAAAGAGCCCAACAAGCGATATTAAAAGTCACGACATCTAAACCTTTTAGTTATCCCACAGTAGATTTATATTCTGCCAGGCATCTATTCATAAGGAATCAGTAATTGATCAACATTTGAAACTTGAATATGACCATAGCCTCACAATAAATAGTCTGAGGCATAAAGTATGTAAAATAAACCGGTACACATAACGTTTTTCATTCATAATTATAACTTTTATTTAGGTATTTGTAATAAATTAAATAAAATTCTCAATATAAACCCGCATAATACTTACAAATGTAAAAATATTATAGTAAAGTGGTTAAATACAAACTTACGATGATACGGAAAAATTATTTGCAATAGTTAAGTAAATAAATCATAAATGAATCACACACTTATTGACTAACTTACACAGGGAGTTACATACGAGTATCTACCACACAAGTACTACATATCCCAATACACATCACATTTTAAAACATTTACACATTTTAAACTTTTACTCGCGCTCGCACAAATGCTTCCTTTAAGATGTGCTAATAGACCAATATAATAATACTCAATAAATATCTACGAATAAATAATTAATGTAGTAAAATTGACCACATAAAATTACTAACTTAAATTATGGTTTAAAACTACTGTATTAAAAATGTATATAATATTAATCTACTATATTTGTATTAATTTCGCTAAAGTTCATTGTATTAAGTGGTCTAACTTTACCTTTCATAAAAATATTAACTTTTGTGGCGGTACTTATAAAAATAAATAAGAATTGAATATCAATGTTAACTTTAGTATAAAACTAAATTTTTGTGTCTTGGAGGAAGGAAATGTCGTCTGTGATACAGGCTCGGCCTAGTACAGCCGGCAGTAACAAACCGAAATAAGCAACTTAAAATTTGTAAAATTTGTAAATAGCTTATTTTGAACTTATTTTAAAAAAACCTATTGTAAAGGAAAGGAATGTAATTATACTAATAAAGTTTATTATTATTATAAAGTTAAAAAATATACGAAAAATATATATTACGGTTTTAATTTTCATCCTTTTCTTTCTCACACTCCTTCTCACCAGACTATAAACAGTCCAGAACAAGAATTGGAGCTCTTCATAATAAGGAGAATTTACCTAAAACGCTACTCCCTCCGCTTATTTCTGAATCTAGTACCAGACGTTTCGCGCCCTAGACTTTTCTTCCTGTGGCCAGTCTATGTATTTTACACTTAGAGAAAAAACCTAATGGAGGGAATGAATGATGTCGGTGTTCTCTTTTTTTACGAAATAGATTTTTTGTATTTTTGATAAGTGGGATAACGTATCTAAAACTAAAAAAAGAGAAATATATTCTAAAGAATTAAGAACTCCACTTCAGAGAAAGCTATTTACTTTCACCCGGAATTAATAGCGTAAACTTTTTTGAAAATATATGACGGTTGGAGAGACTGTCTAAAAAAAAATTCGCTTTAATACTTTAAAAACCTCAATATTATTATTTAGTTTTTGTGGTGTACAATGATAAATCAATAGTATCACAGTCTGAACAGTATTAATCCTAGCAACTTTCAAATTTCGCGAAGTAACAATACATTTGTTAAGAAAATGATAGACTTTATTATATCATAATATATATTACTTAGACTTTGAATTACAATGCTGTGTTGGTCCCTACTTTAACGTATGGTAGTGAAAGTTGGGTGTGGCAGAAGAAGCACGAAAGTAGAATAAACGCAGTAGAAATGCGGTCGTTAAGGAGTATGTTAGGGCTGAATCTAAATGACAGGGTAAGAAATTGTGTAATAGGAGAAGAGTGTGGTTTGCAAGATGATGTTGTGACCAGGATTAAGAAAGATCTCTGGTTTGGTCATGTGGAAAGAATGAGTGACGAAAGAGTGACAAAGAAAATTTATGTTGCAGAAGTGAATGGCAGAGTCGGAAAGGGACGTCCTAGCCGAAAATTTATCGACCAAATTGGCGATTTATTGAAAACGGGCCAAATTAGGAGTACCCTTAACCGACGATCATGTATGCGTAGGTGAATGGATAAGTGAGGAGGCGAGAGAGGTGTGTCAGGATCGTGCTAAATGGAAGTCTGTAGTCTCTGCCTACCCCTCTGGGTGACAGGCGTGAGTGTGATGTTTATGTATGTAGAATTACGTGTCACGTTGTTTGTCCAAGATGGACTCCTAAACTACTTAACCGATTTTAATCAAATTTCCACACCGTGTGCAGTTTGATCCAACTTGAGAGATAGGATAGTTTTTTTGGCCGTGATATACCCAAAACTTTTTTTTGCAAATTTAAGGATTTTTAATAGGACATGACAAAGTGTCGTCGAAAAGGACAGAACAACGTCTGCCTGCCAAGTTAGTAATATATAAAAATATATTATAGTATTTAATACGTTAAAAACTATTTTGATAATGGCCGAGTTATGTGAGCAAAAATTTTTTCTATGCTTTTGAATACTGATTCTCATAACGCGCTTAACGGAGGACACAGTTTTTGTAACATGTTGTATATAACACGGATGATTCATGTAAGAAACGTCGTCTTTAATAGATAATACGTACCAACTTTTACTTAATCCAGAAACCTTGGAACCATTTTTTAATATACGAAAAATTTTAATATTATGGTGTTTGATTATATAAAATTCAAATAAGGCCACATTTATAGATTCCACCTAGGCAAATTCAGCTTCAGCTAGTTTAGGTAATTACACATTTAAATATCTACTTAGCTATTTCCTCGCCATTCTTGTTGTATTTGTTTCCAATCCAAATGGAATAAAAAAGTTAAAGTTACAGCCTATGTACGACCTACTGCTGGGAACAGGCGTCCTCTCATTTTTTGAGAGGGTTTTAGGGCAAGAAGGTCTCCACCGCGCTGTCCTAATGCGTGTTGGCGAAAACGAACATAAGATGATGTAGATGTTATGGGAACACATTACCATCAGGTGATTCTTTGTCACCCTATCCTATAAAAAAAAAAAACTTTACATGCATTCCAAATATTTTTTTCAGACATCCAGGTTTCCTCACCATGTTTTCTTTTACCACCGAGTACGTGGTAAATTAGCACTTAAAATTGCAATTAATAATTCAGTTTCATCATGCCGGCGAGGATCGAATCCGGGTTCCTCGCGTACTATGAAATTTACAGCGAGCGCTAACTATCTGAGCTACTACGACTAAAAAAAATATTTTTTCTGACTTGGGTTCTCTCCGGATAGTAAGTACGGTATTATAATGTATGTCAGCATTTGATGCGAGCATCGTCCCTCATTCTTTCTCTTGAGATAAGAACCGTAAGTGTCAATGCACACAATATCCCAAACAAAGGCTTTACCTTTCTCCAAGAGACAAACACCCGTTGTACGGGCTGCAGCACGTACATTTTTGTGGCGTCGGCAGTTTACGCTATAACGCTACAATAATGCATTTTGAGTCAGTACGCTAATTGAGCCCAGCAATACCGGTCACGCGTGCTCGCAGTATCATTTCCCATCTATCATTAAATTAGATTTAGTTGTTTCTATCAATAAACTATCAATTATCAACTTCCCAGTATTGACTATCATTTACTATCAACTACTATCAACCGACCACATGGGGGTCCCGACACAGCCCTTACACCTGTATTCACAAACGTTACTGTGCAGTCTCACAGTGCGCTCTAACGCACAGGGTACAGAAAACGTATTCATAAACAACCCTTGAGGGACGAACGACACTATGCGCTCATTATAATGAACGCACAGATAAAGTAGCTCGCTATCTAGCTAGCCCTAACATACTCCTTAACGACCGCATTTCTACTGCGTTCATTCTACTCTCGTGCTTCTTCTGCCACACCCAACTTTCACTACCATACGTTAAAGTAGGGACCAACGCAGCATTGTAATTCAAAGTCTAAGTAATATATATTATGATATAATAAAGTCTATCGTTTTCTTAACAAATGTATTGTTACTTCGCAAAATTTGAAAGTTGCTAGGATTAATACTGTTCAGACTGTGAAACTATTGATTGATTAATATTATCATTGTACACCACAAAAACTAAATAATAATATTGAAGTTTTTAAAGTATTAAAGCGAATTTTTTTTAGACAGTCTCTCCAACCGTCATATATTTTCAAAAAGTTTACGCTATTAATTCCGGGTTAAAGTAAATAGCTTTCTCTGAAATGGAGTTCTTAATTCTTTAGAATATATTTCTCTTTTTTAGTTTTAGATACGTTATCCCACTTATCAAAAATAGAAATATTTCGTAAAAAAGAGAACACCGACATCACTCATGGCCTCCATTAGGTTTTTTCTCTAAGTGTAAAATACATAGACTAGCCACAGGAAGAAAAGTCTAGGGTGCGAAACGTCTGGTACTAGATTCAGAAATAAGCGGAGGGAGTAGCGTTTTAGGTAAATTCTCCTTATTATGAAGAGCTCCAATTCTTGTTCTGGACTGTTTATAGTCTGGTGAGAAGGAGAGTGACAAAGAAAATAAAACTTTGAGGAGTCGACTATGAAGGGCCAACACGTCTACCGTAAAATAGGCGTAATAGCAGAATTGCCTATTTGGCGGCAAGAGTAGTTAAGAGGGTGGAACCCACCCAGAAACTACTAGAACCTGGTGTACCGTAGGCCTAACCGCATTAACGGAAGAGAAATAGTAAAAACTGCAATCATAAACAGGAAAGTTAAGAAGAGATTTGTAAAGGGATCTGCATGGTTCATCCGGATGATGGGCGAAGATGAAAATCGATTTGTTAAATATAGAGTGCATTGTGCACAATATTGTAGAGGAGACAAATTAATCGATTGTTCCTGTGAAATCAAATTAGCTCCCAATTCGCTTGAGCCGCTTGCGAAATAAATATTCGGTCAAATTTGCTAAGCTCATATATGAAACGGGTAGATAGATTTTGCTCCTTCTAAGCATCGAAATAACATGCGTCAGCATACTCAAAGTGAGAGCGGGTTTAGTTCATAGGGATTTATTTAGAATTGAATACTTTTTGGGAGTTTCTATTTATACAATAATCAAATAATTGTTTTCTTCTTATATATAAGATTATTGTACGGTTTATTTAAAATATAATTGAAATAGGTGTTTGTTGATTTGTGATACGCTGATTTGTTTTGATTAATTAATTGCGATGGATTACAGTAGCGAAAATGATTTTGATAATTATATCCTGGAGATAATAAACGTGCAAAGAACGATTAGCACAAAAAAAGTGATACGTGACTTTCAAAATCCTTTTGATTATTACAGTGCCAATGAATTTAAAAGTCGCTATAGGTTTTCAAAAGATATCGTAATAAATATAATTCTGCCTCTAATAAATTCAGATCTTTTGAAAGTTACCAGTAGCGGCCTTCCAGTGCCTACTATTTACCAGTTACTAGTGGCCTTAAGATTTTATTCATCTGGGAGTTTCCAGGTTTGTAATAATAATTCAGTTAATCTACCTATCAATAGTTTCAAATCCACATTATTTTAATAATATATAGGCATATGTACCTATAATAACAGATTATAATTCCTCTTAAAATTAACATTTAAAGTAGATATACTTATAGGTAGGTACAGGCTATGTAATTAAATTCTTTATCATCGTGTAGTTTCATGGTAATTATATAAGTTATTATGTAAAGTAAGTACTTACAACATCTTTTTTTTTCAGATGATTACAGGAGACCTCATAAAAGTAAGCCAACCAACTGTCTCAAGGATAGTGAGAAATATATCATATCTGTTTTGTCTAAAGATGCAGCGATTTGTGAAGTTTCCTAGCAATCTTGAGACAATCAAAGAACAATTTTATAGCATAGGAAGCTTTCCTGGTATTATCGGTGCCATTGATTGAACTCATATACCAATCCAAAACCCTGGTGGTTCTTATGCGGAAGTATTCAGGAACCGTAAAAAATACAATGTACAGATTGTATGTGGGCCTAACCTAAAAATATATGACATTGTCGCTGATCGACCTGGTTCAGTACATGACAACCGAATTTTCCAAGCTTCTGCGTTAAAAAGAAAGATGGAACAAGGTGTCATTGATGGTATACTTTTAGGAGATAGTGGATATGGTTGTCAAAAATATTTACTGACACCAGTTCTACAACCTGAAACAGTTTCAGAACAAAATTATAATAAGGCCCATATAAAAACCAGAAATACTGTAGAAAGAACAATAGGTGTCTGGAAGAGAATTTTTCCTTGCTTATCAAAAAAGTTGGCAACAAATCTGACAACAACATGCCATGTTATTGTAGCAACTTCAGTTTTATACAATATTTGTAGATCTCATGGCATTGTCGAAGATATAAATGATATCTGCTATACAACTGCTCGACAAAGCAAAAGTACACAATCATCCAACAGAGAAGGACTGTTATTTAGGAGATTATTTATAACACGCCATTTTTAATGTTTAGTTATATTAAATAAAACAAATGTATTTCAATTTTCAAGTTGTTCTTTTAATAGTGCTATTTCCATCTTAATTTTTTCTAATTGTAAATCATGAAGTTGTTTTTCGAAGTCAATTAAATTTTCTTCCCGTTGAAGTAGTATCCTCTCTCTTTTAAGTCTTAATGCATGCAATTCGGAATCCTGTTGCATATTTATAGTGCATCGCTTTATTCTTGCTTCCGTTTCACTGCAAAGTTTCTTAAGACCTGTAAGATAAATAAAGTGCATATAAACAAGTGTGTTGCAATAGCAAGTGATTGATTATTTGATTACTAAACAGGAGCATCTGAGTTTAATCCTTGCCCACAGCTATTAAACTGACAAAATATACAGTTACCTGTGGTTGTAGTAGATTTCCTTTCTTTTTTTTGCTTGAGAGAGAACATTATTGTCCTACTTCACTTATAAAATTAGTATCCACATTCATAACTGTAACAAAAATACATTTTTGATATAAGTATTGTACGTGAAAAAAGCTTATATTACTACTTCAATATATTATTATGATAATAATAAAACATACAGACCCTCAATGTAATCAGCACAGTTTTCAGATTCATCGAAGTTGGTAACAATTTTTGTAGTAATATTTTCTGTCACTACTTCAGGATTCAAAGCTGAAATATAAAATGATTACTGGATATAATGCACACAAAATGCTTTCATGTACATATTTTGCTCAAAGAATATGAATTGCAAGGAATGCAAGTCATTAGAGACAAACATATAGATTCCTACAAATAGAGAATATCTATCCCTATCCCTTCAGGATATACAATATTTATGTATATTACCTTACCGTTATTATTATTAGTTCCTTTTTTATATCTACTTCGCTTTGCATCAAGTCATCTGAAACTAAAATAAGTAAATCATTAACAGGTCAATGATAATAATTATAAATTTTACTAGGTAAATTAGGTATTCTGACCATTTATACTAACTTCCTATAGTAGTGGAGTCAATAACCCCTGGAACAGTTAAATTTATAAATGGAAAAATTGCATCCACAACATTATCTGATAATAAAGTGGGGCCACTTTCTGGTGGTCCTCCACCTGTACGTCTCATATTTATTGACTCAAGAGAAAGCTCCTTCTTTCTTTGATATTTTATATTTTCCCAACATCTTTTTAACTGTATGTGATTCCTAGGTGTAACATAGGACTGTGCATTATAGGCAATCGTCAGTTCATCCCAGGCCTTCGTCTTTAATTCAAACAATATTTTGAGCGTGTGTACGCTTATCCTCAATAACAGGCCGCTCCCAAACTAAAGCGACAATTAGTTCCCTTTCCGAAGAAGTAAATGGTAACTTCTTTGAACTGTAAGAAAGCAACACGTGTTATTATTTGCACGACATTGACAACGAAACAAACAGAAACATAAAATGTAATGCTTACCACATTTTAGGTGATTTCGCATTCATTATAGGCAAGCAACTCGTATTCAAAATGAAAATAAAATAAAATTGTATAAGTAAACTATATTAGAATTCAAATGACAAATACCAAAATATTAGCGCAATAATATCTTGGTTGAGTGACGTTTAACTGTCATTCAACTCGACTGAAGTCGCGTCACAACGTTAACCAATCACGGCGCCCCATTCAATGCTATGTGTCCGCACAACAAAGAGTCCACTAAGTATTGTTTATGAAATGAACGGCCAGCCATGACGAACGCAGTGAGAAATATCTTACTTAGCATAGTGTTGCTGCCATACTTATGTAAGTATCGTTCATGAATACGGATGTAAAGATATTTGTCAGATCTCTTGCCAACTCCTCTAAGTTTCACAACATATTTTTCAAGGAAATATTTATAGCGACAAGAGCTCTTCAGATATCTTTGTTACAGAAACCATAAAGGGACAGGCTAAAGCGCCAGACTTTTATTATAAGTACTACTTAATTACTCTTAACTGTAATATAAAAATTGGTCCTTGCTTTGATCTTAAACAAAGATACGAGATCCTCAAAACTGCCCTGATTTTATGCAAGCATATATATAACTATGCTTTATTTAGGCAGAGCAAAAATAACTTAAATGGTAACGAGTCCCTCAGAGAAAAATTTAAGGAAATAAAAATATTAACTAACGCATCTTACATTTTATGAAAATGTATTGGTGGTGAATACCTTTGTAAAGGATAAAGAAGTTCGTATTTTACACACTAGGAACGAAAAATGCTAATTACTGGACTCTACAAAATTGTTTAATTTGTGGAGCAACGTACTGCTACTAAGCTTTTACAACAAAGTCCCAGAAAATCCCGAAAAAATTTGTCAATTTTGAACATATTTTGGGATTTTGTCAACAAGATTTGATCAATAAGTTTCATAGTTTTATTAAAGAAAAATTGTTCAAAAGGAGTTATAACTAATAATGATATTCTGGTACACATACATGAATATTATAACTTCTAGGAGTAAGGTGATCGCTACCATGCTGGTTCTATTATAGTTCATATAAATTTTTTATCCCACTGGTTTATCTTGCTGGTTTTTCCCTGGACAGAGGTATTTTCCGAAACATTGATTAAAATAAAAAATTACTGTCAATAAAAATTATGCAATTATCTACGTACATATTGAATAAAAATTATGGCTATTGTTATTATTTGTCCGATAATATATAAAATTAAAAAGTTCTCTAGGTTGACCCAAGGGTCACCTGACCCACAATTTAACTTACCGTCACACAAATAGCATATTAATAAATAAGTATATTATATATACTTTATCAACTGCTTAGGGTTCTGCTGTTCACTTTCACGAACCGCGACGATGTTCTCGGCGAAACTTGCATTCCTTGACCGTACGAGTGTAGACTGATTGTTAACCGAACAGGTCGTTTTAAATTTGACCAATAAAACTTTGAGAAGTCGACTATGAAGGGCCAACACGTCTACCGTAAAATAGGCGTAATAGCAGAATTGCCTATTTGGCGGCAAGAGTAGTTAAGAGGGTGGAACCCACCCAGAGACTCCTAAGAACAAATCAAGTACTAGAACCTGGTGTACCGTAGGCCTAACCGCATTAACGGAAGAGAAATAGTAAAAACTGCAATCATAAACAGGAAAGATAAGAAGAGATTAATTTGTAAAACAAAAGAAAATCGACTTGTTAAATATAGAGTGCATTGTGCACAATATTGTAGAGGAGACAAATTAATCGATTGTTCCTATGAAATCAAATTAGCTCCCAATTCGCTTGAGCCGCTTGCGAAATAAAATATTCGGTCAAATTTGCTAAGCACATATATGAAACGGGTAGATAGATTTTGCTCCTTCTAAGCATCGAAATAACATGCGTCAGCACACTCAAAGTGAGAGCGGGTTTAGTTCATAGGGATTTATTTAGAATTGAATACTTTTTGGGAGTTTCCATTTATACAATAATCAAATAATTGTTTCCTTCTTATATATAAGATTATTGTACGGTTTATTTAAAATATAATTAAAATATTAGACAGTTGATAAATTATATAATATATACCATAATTATAAACCGTATAATAAACCGTATTGTCATCGGTTTTTAATAAGTCTGCAAAATTTCAATGATTCAGACAACCGGGATATTCCTATATATACATCCTATGTATATATAGGAATATCCCAGTCACAGTCCACTTGATGGTAAGTGGATACTGAAGCCTAAGAACATCTAAATCTATCTTCGATTGAGAATAAAATACAGATATAACGTCACCCCTGAGGACTAAGATGGAATGCCCCATTTTCAGTAAAAGGGGTCAAGGGTTCTCTACACTCACCCCATGAAACAGCAGCATTAAGATGCTATTTTAAGTATGTATTTTTTATAGGATAGGGTGCCAAACGAGCACATAGTCCATCTGATGGTAAGTACTTGCTGTGACCCATAGACAGCTACATCTATCTTCGATTACGAATCAAAATGCAAATGCGTTGTCACCCGTGAGGACTAAGATGGAATGCCTCGTTTCCAGTAAAAAGGGTCTCCGGTTCGGTACTATGTTACGCTGGTATCCTGTGAGAGCGTGGTCCTTCCCCGGTCGAGCTGGCCCATTCATGCTACAAATATAACAGCAGCATCGCTCTACTACGTATAATTATTCTGCTAGAGCGTGGTCCTTCCACGATTGAGACGACCCACTCGTGCTACAAACTTGGTAGACTGTGCATTATACATGCATAATACATACATAAATTTGGGTGTTAAATAATTGCGTGCCAGGCGTATTAAATAAGAAGCACTTTTACATTTTTGAAGAGAAATCTCCCTTAGAATAATTTTGATTTGAATCTCGACGAAACAAAAAATGACACTACAAAGAAGCGTACATATACACATATAGTAGTGCGATCTGCGAGAGAATGTGATAGAATACAGTTTCAGATTATTCAAAGTACTCTGAGGAATACATTGTAGTAAGCGGCAGTAGCGCATTTTATTGGTGGTACTGCAGATCGCAGGTGCAATCCCCACATATGATAATTTTATATGCGGTCTTAAAAATAATTTCTAGGTATCTACTGTGGCAAATTTATTCGTATATTTGTAAAACGCTATAATGATATATAAAAATTACCAACGTAACTCTAGGGTATTATATTTCGATTATATTAATAATGTCTTCCAGACCGAATTTCGGTCATGGCGGCCAGCCTCAACGTGGAGACTAGCCATCGGCGCAGGACAGGATTATAGTGCCCAAGTGTATGCGCAAGCACAGGAGCACTCTCTATTTCCTCACTCTCATAACCCGATGGGACGGTAAGCTGACACAACCGGAGAGAGATCAGGCGCAGGACCAACGGCTTTACGTGCTTTCCGAGGCACAGGGGTATATTTCAATTAGTTAAGTTGCAAAGTATTCAAAACGTATATTAGCTAAAATCGTTCTCATTCCTCCGTACTGGCAGCTTACGGCAGCATGAATTAAAGAGTTTTTCAATTGGCACGTATAGATTTTGGCGGCACGTGGCGGACATTTTGTTGACACTAAATTTCAGCTATGAAATCTTTTGTTTATCACGTTCTAATGATAAAACTTTATTATCAAAATGAGTGTTCGTTAGTGCAAACGTTACGCACATTGCGCCCATTTTACGGTAAACGTGGTGGGCCTTCACAGTCGGCTCTTCAACTTTTGATGGCTAAATTTTAAACGTCCGGTTCGGTAAACAAACAACCAAAACCCGTAAGGCCGAGAAAATCGTCGCTGTTCGTGAAAGTGTACAACAGAACCCAAGGCAGTCAATTCCTTGCCGTGCACAAGAACTCGGTCTCTCGCAGACTTCAACTTGGCGAATTTTGCGTCGGGACTTGGACCTATACCTGTACAAGATCCAACTGATCCAGGAGCTCAAATTTCATGACCATAGACAAAGCCGTTTATTCGCTGAATAAGCTTCGAATCGTTTGGAAGACGACCCCACTTTTGGCCGGAAAATCATTGTTTGCGACATGATGACACCAACTCACACAAGGTTCACCAGGTGATGATGCATCCTCAAAAAGTAAAGGAAAACGACGCTAGTGAGGTGGTTACCGTCAACGGGCGTTACAAACCCACCATTTACCTACATTTCATTAAATCGTTCATTCAATACAGCCTATATACGTCCATTGTTGAATATAGGTTTCATATATGGATACTTGCCATTCTTGCCATGTCACACATGCCAATCCCAAAGTCAGCGTGTAACTGGTGTTCTATTGTTTATGAGTACTTGTTAGGAAGATTCTGCCTTTCTATTGTTTGATTTTCCTATGTCGGCTCCTACGACACCCAGGAGATGTTAGGGGTGATGGATTGTCTTAAGCTGCGCGAAACTACATTATTACTTAATGATAACTTTGTAAATTGTATGACGTGAGGTAGTAAGATTCTTATTACATGTTAGTGATCCATCCGATTTGGGGGATAAGTCGCTCGCGTCCGTAGGCTTTAACCACCTATTTCTAGGCCCACCCTACACGTGTCTCCCGGGTGGTGCTAAATGAGCGACAAGCCGATAGCACAGACTTGGCTCCACGCCGTGGTAGAGGCGTAAAATATACTACCCTTTATCCGCACCATGAGGAACCACGTAAAAGAAATGGCCCCGAGTTCCCGGCGCCCCTTTAATGGGGCAAGGGTGCGAAGAATCTCCGGGAGGAAAACCGGCGACGAGGTTCGCCACCCGTCACGTTTTGTCTCCCGGAGAGGCGAAAAGTGGATTGCAGAGGCCCGTCTGGCTCGTTGAAAGTATGTGGGGCAATGAATGATAAAATGGATGAAGTATGCGATATGATGTATGATAGAGGAATAGATGTGTTATGTGTAAATGAGACGAAAAGGAAGGGGAAGGATGTCACTACACATGGCATGTATACCGCATACTGGTCTGGTGTAGACGAGATCGAGCGGGCATGCCAGGGAGTAGGTATCATCCTTTCAGAAAGAATGGGCCAATGTGTGAAAGAGTATGAATGTGTAAGCCCAAGACTGCTATGGATACGAATGAAAGTGGGCTTAAAGAAGTTATTTGTGTTAGGGATCTACGCCCCAGATCTGCTGCTGCTAATTCTAGTGGTACGAATGGTGATATTGAAAGAAAAAGGGCAGTCTTTAGACATCTTAATAAGAGAGTAAAAGAAGTAGGTGAAAGAAAAAAGCAAGAAAGAACGGATAAGAATGATAGAAGAATATCGGATAGTTTCCAGGCAAATATTAAAATGTTATGGAAACTTGTAAGAACTGCCAGGGGACATTCGAAACAGCCTATGATGAATGCTAGAAGAGACTAGAATGGCTATATTCTGAATGATGAAGTTTTGAGTTTAAAGAGATGGAAGGAATATTTTGAAAGCGTGTTTATGAGTGAGGAGAAGATGTAAGAAGTAGAAATTCCGAAAGAAGAGGAAAGAGGTAGCGAGATAAGTATAGATGAAATAATGAAAGCAATGAAAAGCATGAAAGCAGGTAAGGCTGCTGGATACGATAGAGTTTCACTCGAAATGCTAAGGGCTGGAGAAGAGGTGGTGGCAGGACTGCTGCAAACCTTGTTTAATTTATGCTGGGAACTGAAGCGGGTACCAGTAGACTGGTGCAAAGCCGTGATAGTCCCAGTATATAAGGGAAAAGGGTCGCAGCAGGACTGTAAAAACTACCGTGGCATCAGCCTTCTTCGTGGCATTGTGGGAAAACTGTATGCTAAGGTACTGATTGAAAGGGTCATGAAAGAAACTGATGGAAAAATTTGGGATGTGCAAGCGGGATTTAGAAAGGGAATGGGATGTACAGATCAAGTTTTTTCCATGCGCATGATCGCGGAGAAGTTTTTGGCCAAAAACCAAAAGGTTTTTTGTGCGTTCATGGACTTGGAAAAGGCCTATGACAGAGTGAATAGGGATGTGCTATGTCAAACACTGAAGTCAATTGGGTTGGGCGCTGGCTTGATACAGGCATTGGAGTCCCTTTATAGGGACTCTAGTGGTTGTGTTAGGATCAACGGGGTCTACTCGGACTGGTTTGACATCCATAAAGGTGTCAGACAGGGCTGTGTGGCTTCCCCGTGGCTGTTCAACCTATTTATGGACAGTTGTTTGCAAAATTTGAAAGTTGAAGAATGCGGATTAAGAATGGGTGAGTTAACCGTCAAATGCCTTTTGTACGCCGATGATCAAGTTATCCTTGCGTCGTCGGCGGCCGAGTTGCAAATGATGGTTACATTAATGAACGGATCATTAAAAGAAAGGGGTATGAAAGTGAACGCAAATAAGACGAAGGTTATGGTTTTTGAAAGAGAAGAAAGTAAAACTATTTGTGAAATAAGAATAGAAAGGGAGTTGATCGAGCAAGTAGATGAGTTTGTATATTTGGGCTGCGTATTCAGCAGGGATGGGTGATATGATAAGGATATAGAACGACGAGTGAATATGGGAAATAGAGTAAAAAAAATGCGGGCCCCTGCACTCTATTGTGAAGAGTCAAAATGTGTCGAAAAAGGCACGTATGGCAATTTACAATGCTGTGTTGGTCCCTTCTTTAACGTATGGTAGTGAAAGTTGGATGTGGCAGAAGAAGCACGAGAGTAGAATGAACGCAGTAGAAATGCGGTCGTTAAGGAGTATGTTAGGGCTGAATCTTAATGACAGGGTTAAGAAATTGTGTAATAAGAGTAGAGTGTGGTTTGCAAGATGATGTTGAACAAAGAAAATTTATGTTGCAGAAGTGAATGGCAGAGTCGGAAAGGGACGTTCTAGGCGAAAATTTATCTTATCTATCTATATTATTGAAAACGGGCCAAATTAGGAGTACCCTTAACCGACGAGCATGTATGCGGAGGTGTATGGATGTGAAGGAGGCGAGAGAGGTGTGTCAGGATCGTGCCAAATGGAAGTCTGTAGTCTCTGCCTACCCCTCTGGGTGACAGGCGTGAATGTTTATGTATGTTTATGTGTGATCCATCCGACTGGGATCTATTAATGTGGCGTTACTTAGATATTTAGACCATTAATTTAACAGATTTAGTTGATGTAAAAAACTTTAACTTGTTTCAGTATAATAGATATACACTTCAATTTTATTTATATATATAGATTTATTAATTAACTCTTTAGATATAACATAAGCATGCTAAACAGCAAGCTGTTTCCGTAAGATAATAATCATTGCGGTTGTGTGATTGCATCATAAAATTATATGGGACGACATAATACAGCGTCTTGTATTACGAACTTTCATTAAGGTTTTATTAATATTTGGTTATTATCGTTTTAATCATCGGTATCTTGGATAATAAAAACAGAAAAATAACTTTTGGTTTTATATTGTTAAGAATATAGAGATGCAACATTTGAATATTTTTTGATTTTATGTGAACAACGAGCGCACAGTCCACCTGATGGTAAGTGGATGCTGTAGCCTATAAACTTATGCATCTATCCTCGAAATTGAAATATAGCGTTACCACCCCTGAGGACTAGGATGGAATTTAATTCATTTTTATTGAAATATAATTTAATATATAAAATTAAGGTAATTTTACACTATCGCGGTCACCTCGTTTTTTGGCTCTAGAAAATTGAAAAATCATCCGATTTTGAAATGTTTTTTGAAATCTTCGTCTTTACGGTGGATTTATGGAAAAATATGGAAAATATCTCACCTGAACATTTCATATAGTTTTATGGCTTTAAATGTGATCGTAAACGCACTTCTTCGAACATAATCGTTCATAACTTTTTTGCACAGCTTTAAACGAAGTTTGTTTATTTTTAGTGTTATTCTACACAAAAAAAAAACATAAAAAGAGCTTTGAAAAACGTTTTTTTATTAATTTTTTATCTCACTTTTAAATTTTTAATTGTTATCAATAATCGCTCTGGAAAATCGAAAAATCATCCGATTTCGATAATTTTTTTAAAATCTTCGTGTTTACGGAAAAGACCAAAATGAAAAGAATTAACTATGTATTATATTCAAAAATAAATCAATAACTTATATTATATATATGTTATAACAAAATGAAAAAATTATGCATATATTTGACAGTGATTGCTATAATAAAGATATTAATAGTTAATTCGCAACCATCCGCTCAATTAAATACAATGATGTGTCTTACCTAGATTGAAGAACACCTCCCGCCCTCCCTCAATTGCGTGCACTAATCCCGTCACCACTAATCCCAGCACCACTACTCCCGGCACCACTACTCCCGGCACCACTACTCCCGGCACCACTACTCCCAACACCACTATTACAGGAAGGACACTGCATATACGATAACAACGACACGTGTTTCGCCTCTACACGAGGCATCTTCAGGTGATGTATACTCTACGGCGGCTGACCGCTAAGTTATTTCTATATCTTAATCTAAATAAATCTAAAAACAAATTTTAAAAAAAAAAACACATATTAATGTTTATTTATTAATTTTTTAGTGATTCGAGCTCGGGACTTAGGGCGTGCAGGCAGATGCTCGTATTTTATATGCTACCATACCGTTATACACTGTACAATTGAATCAATATAATGCTTGACTTCCGCGAAGGTTACAGGCATAGTTGGACCCAGTAGGTGGCGATGTTGTAGAATCAAAATATAACCCATGCGGGGCAGTTCGCTAGTTTTTTTATAAAAAATAAGTGTTATTCAAACATACTGCTGTCGTTTGATTTACATTTTATGTACACCTGCAAGCAACTTTAAAGAAAGAAAACTACAGATCAATTGTCAACTTTGAGGATAAAGATGTAATGTCTCACAGCAATGTCGACAATGCTGATTCGGAGTTTTGGCGGGAATTTGGCCGTAGACGAATTGTCGCTCTTGCTTTGTCGCTTGAATAATGTTTTGAAGTGGATTTTGATTTGTAAAAGTGATGCTATTTTGTGAATTAAGTGTCCGCGTATGTGAACAGTTAGAGAACACGACGAAACAAGTGCTTTGATGTCGATATAAACCTCAAGTTATTTTGATCGCTTGGGCGCCTTATGAAGTTGAATGGCTGTCGTCATCAAAAGTCCGCTGGGTTGAGTCGTTGTCAAAATCTCCCAAGGGCTGCACAATGTAATGCATCAACATATAAAAAAATGTGAACAGAGAGAATATATAAATGAAGATTCCTAAAGAAATGATAGGCTCAGAAGGGCTAGAACCCAGAGCCGTAAAGCCAGTTAATAAAAATAAAAAACAATGCTGATACGCGGAAAAAGTCGGTAAGAGGGTATTACGTATATATGTGGTTGTAATAATTTCATATCTTAAAAGTGAAATAAATACCTCACGAATAGACTGCCAAATTGTGTATCTCACGTTCAATGTACTTTGTGATAAATTAAAAGAGAAAGGAATTAGCATGGGTTTATTGTGTAAAAACAGAAACATAAACATTTTTGGTCACTTACTTTATTTTTACAGTCGTGGGGTATGTATCAATATTTTCTCTACTTTACTAACCTTATTTTTGATGTGCAACTCGGTACTACACTACTCTGTTAACTGGAATTTTTACATGTGGGATGTAAGGTAGATATCAACACTGTTCCGTATATGCCAACATCACCTAGATTCGTTGTGTCATGTTGATGACAGAAATGACGCTCCTTCAGCCGACTGTTGGTAGAAAATCTACCCAAGAAAGAAATCCAAGTTATAGAACACGAGAGTTACTACGTGTTCGACGATAAAGTAAAAATATGTAGGAAAATTAGTTCATTAGTCAGTGGAAAACGCTCCCAGCGTGTCTTTTCCTGTCTTTAGCTTCTTTATGCTACTTCCACATCCATTTAATCAAATCAACGATACGTGGTAGGTCCACGCTGCAGCTATATTATGGTCGGCTCGATCGAGGAAGTACCATGTTCTCACAGAATACCAGAGTAAAATAGCAGCTTAATACAAAGTTTAAGTGTTTCCTATTAATACAGAGAGATGCAGAGACCCTTTTCTACTAGAAATAAGGCATTGCATGTTAGTTCTCAGGGGTGACAACGCATCTGCGTTTTAATTTTTAATTGAGGATAAATGTAGATTCTAGTCTATGGGGACACAGCATCCACTTACCATCAGCTGGACTGAGTGCTCGCTTGTTACCCTTATTCTATTAAAAAATATGTTCGGAATGGTTTGGTTTAACCAAAATATGCGACAGTTTCTCAACCGGCTGTTGTGGTTGCGAGTCCAGATAACCGTAGTCCTGTTAGTAACCGGACGGCTGATCGCAATGCAAGTAATGATAGTAGTGAGTATCTGGTTCAACCTAGTCCTAAAAAAGTGCATGTGCTAACAGTAGGAGTAACTTTAATTTAGTATAACTTTGATTTATGCAGTTATTTTTATTGTGTGTTTTTGTTTTAACATACACCTTTATTTATTTTAAGGTTTTTGTAATTCCTTGGCAGGCAAACAGTAACCACAGTTGGACGTTACTCCTTGTCGAGGCATTTTACGTTCTAGTATATAATGGTGGTGTGTAAAATATTAGAGAAGGAGGAAGTCATTAATGGTTAAGTTTGACATAAATTTAACAATTGTTATGTAACTACATCTCATTCAATCTTAACTAAGTCTTTTCTTTATTTTTGTTTACTAAAAGCCTTAAAATAGAATAATAAAATAAAAAATAATAACAACGCAATAGATTGTAACGCAATCCATTGGAAGTCATGAGTAATTTTTTTCGGATTTTCCATCATTGGCACTTGTATACCTCTATGGACGAAAGAGGGCAATCGATTATAGATGTCGATACCACACGTTAAATTTGCTCACATAAAAGTTTGTTCTTGAATTTAAAATAGGCATTTGTATAAAATTCCCTACAACTAGAGAGACATATCTAACCGTGGACTTTCATAGAATGGTGAATATTTTTATTTTTTTTTAAACTAGGATTTTCTCCTGTGCCGTGGAGACATTTCACATGAAAATGTATGTGGTCACGTTAGTTTGTTGTAAAACAAACTTCCATACCCGTAACAATTTGTGGAAGTTATGAACTTTTGAAAACCGCCAAAGATAAACACTCAGCCTCTGCTCTACCAAGACCTATCTGAGATGAACAACAAGAATAAAATTTATAAATAGGCTTGTTTATATTGGAAAGTAGTATTCACAGCACATTTTGATAACTGAGATAATTTTTGAATACTGTAAAAACCTTCTATCGTAGTGCATACTTCAGTGCCACAAGTGTACGCGAATATACAAAATTTATCCCCATTGTAACTTACCCGCGTCACTGTTTATCCCCCTACCCCTATGATACAATCTTTGGGGGAGCCTATGTACTATAACGGCTTATAATGTTTAAAAAATTTAAAGAGAACACCACAAATACTGGATTCAACACCTAACTGCAATACAAAACTTGGTACATAAATAAAAATATGGTACATTCTATATACTATAACGCTAATGTTAAAAAATTCTAAGAATTGAGGAGAAATACATCACAAAATATCTGGGGATTTCAATACACTCTAAACTGCAAAACAGCAGTGAATTAGTAATTCTTGGCATCATAAATAGAAAATATGGTACATGTTTGCTATATTTTATATATTTTTCATTTAATTTATTATTACTGTGACTCTCTTTATAAATGTGTATAATCCCTCTATACGTGTGGTGGCAGTATTGTCGAGATGGTTAACTGCTGGTAAACTTATTAAATTCTTATAAATTAATAATGGTGCTAGAATAACTTTCTATTTTAAATACGTTTTGAACCGATCTTATCACCTAATAACTTTACCATTAAATGTAAGATGAGTGAATTAGCAATCTACTCGCGAAAGATAATAATTATTGCGGTGGCGCGATGACTTCATTAAATTATATTGGGTGTTAATAACGTAGCGTCGCCTTTGTATACAGTGTCTTAATGTAAATAAGGTGGCGTAGAGATTTTTTTTTGAGTAGGAAGAATATTGTAAATATTGTATTTCAGGGAGCTTTTCACACGGTAATTTGCTTTTTACTCTATGATTTTATTGCGATACCATGAAGGTTTAAAGTTTTAAAACTTTATTAAACAAGGTTTGATTGAGAAGTGTTATTATAATATATTTTTATTATAATATATTATTATAATATATTAGGTATCTATATTCGTACATGATAATAAACTCTGGGAATGAAGTGATCGCTGCCAACCTAATTCTAATTTGTCTTGTGTTGCTAATTTTGTAACATAAATGTTCTGCCCAGGATAGGGTTTTTTTCCGAGCCAGTAGTAAATTAAACTAAAGAGTGACTTTTATATGACGGGGGATAAGTCGCACGGGTGGATAAGTCGCTCGCGTCCGTAGGCTTTGACCACCCGTTCCTAGGCCCACCCTACACGTGTCCCCCGGGTGGTGCTAAATGAGCAACAAGCCGATGCCACAGACTCGGCTCCACGCCGTGGTAGCGGCGTTAAATATACCACCCCATTTCGCACCATGAGGAATCGAATTAAAGAAATGGCCTCGAGTTCCCGGCGCCCCTGGGCAGGGGTGCGAAGAATCTCCGGGAAGAAAACCGGCGACGAGGTTCGCCTCCCGTCACGTTCTGCCTCTCGGAGAGGCGAAAAGTGGATTGCAGAGGCCCGTCTGCCTACGTTGAATGAATGTGGGGCAATGAATGATAAAATGGATGAAGTATGCGATATGATGTATGATAGAGGAATAGATATGTTATGCGTAAATGAGACGAAAAGGAAGGGGAAGGATGTCACTACACATGGCATGTATACCGCATACTGGTCTGTTGTAGACGAGATCGAGCGGGCGTGCCAGGGAGTAGGTATGATCCTTTCAGAAAGAATGGGCCAATGTGTGAAAGAGTATGAATGTGTAAGCCCAAGACTGCTATGGATACGAATGAAAGTGGGCTTAAAGAAGTAGTTTGTGTTAGGGGTCTACGCCCCAGACATGTCTAAGCCCACTTATATCCGAGAGCAGTTTTGGGAAATGATAAGGATGGTGTTAATGAAGTGTAAGAGGAAATGAAAATATTATTATGCTAGGAGATTTTAATAGAAGGGTTGGGGTGAGGAGGCTTGATTATGAAAGGATATTGGGAACGTTTGGTGATGAAAGTATAAATGAGAATGGTGAAAGTCTTCTCACCGTATGTATGGAAAAGAATCTTTTTGTGACGAACACTTGCTTTCGCCACAAGAAGATTCACATGTATACTTGGGAAAGAGGTGACGATAGAAGCATGGTAGATTTCATAATTGTGGATGAAAGATTGAGGGGCGCAGTGGTAGATACGAGAGTTTACCGGGGTTGTAACGTAGGAACGGATCATTATTTAGATTTATGCCGAATTAATGTTCTATTCAGGCGTTGGCGGCATCGATCGTCTGTGTCTACCACTGCGTTACAGCGTATTAGAACATAAAGGTTACAAGATGAAAGTGATAAAAAAAAGTTCAAATGTAGACTGAAAGAAAATATAAGTGGTTTGGATGAATTATGTATGAAGGAGTTAGACTTGGAGAATATATGGCAAAATGTAAAGAAAAGTTTAGTGGATGCAGCTACCGAAGTATGTGGTGTTAGTAAGAGAAAGAATGAAAGGAAAAATAATACGTTATGGTGGGATGATGAGGTACGTATGGAAGTTGAAGCAAAGAAGAGAGCATGGCTAGATTTACTAGCAACAAATGCTGCTAATTCTAGCGGTACGAATGATGATATTGAAAGAAAAAAGGTCAGTCTTTAGACATCTTAATAAGAGAGTAAAAGAAGTAGTTGAAAGGAAAAAAGCAAAAAATAACGGATAAGAATGATAGAAGAATATCGCATAACTTCCAGGCAAATATTAAAATGTTCTGGAAACTTGTAAGAACTGCCAGGGGACATTCAAAACAGCCTATGATGAATGCTATAAGAGACGAGAATGGCTATATTCTGAATGATGAAGTTTTGAGTTTAAAGAGATGGAAGGAATATTTTGAAAGCGTGTTTATGAGTGAGGAGACAACGTGTGTACTAAGTGAAGTAGAGAACACCGAAAGAAGAGGAAAGAGGAAGCGAGATAAGTATAGATGAATAATGAAAGCAATGAAAAGCATGAAAGCAGGTAAGGCTGCCGGATATGATAGAGTTTCACTCGAAATGCTAAGGGCTGGAGAGGAGTGAGTGAGTGGTGGCAGGCCTGCTGCACACCTTGTTTAATTTATGCTGGGAACTGAAGCGGGTACCAGTAGACTGGTGCAAAGCCGTGATAGTCCCAGTATATAAAGGAAGAGGGTCGCAGCAGGACTGTAAAAACTACCGTGGCATCAGCCTTCTTAGCATTGTGGGAAAACTGTATGCTAAGGTACTGATTGAAAGGGTCATGAAAGAAACTGATGGAAAAATTTGGGAAGTGCAAGCGGGATTTACAAAGGGAATGGGATGTACAGAACAAGTCTTTTCCATGCGCACGATCGCGGAGAAGTTTCTGGCCAAAACCCAAAAGGTTTTTTGTGCGTTCATGGACTTGGAAAAGGCATATGACAGAGTGGATAGGGATTTCCTATGGCAAACACTGAACTCATTTGGGTTGAGCGCTGGCTTGATACAGGCATTGGAGTCTCTTTATAGGGACTCTAGTGCTTGTGTTAGGATCAACGGGGTCTACTCGGACTGGTTTGACATCCATAAAGGTGTCAGACAGGGCTGTGTGGCTTCCCCGTAGCTGTTCAACCTATTTATGGACAGATGTTTGCAAAATTTGAAAGTTGAAGAATGCGGATTAAGAATGGGTGAGTTAACCGTCAAATGCCTTTTGCACGCCGATGATCAAGTTATTCTTGCGTCGTCGGCGGCCCAGTTGCAAATGATGGTTACATTAATGAACGGATCATTAAAAGAAAGGGGTATGAAAGTGAACGCAAGTAAGAAGAAGGTTATGGTTTTTGAAAGAGAAGAAAGTAAAACGACTTGTGAAATAAGAATAGAAGGGGAGTTGATCGAGCAAGTAGATGAGTTTGTATATTTTGGCTGCCTATTTAGCAGGGATGGGAGATATGATAAGGATATAGAACGACGAGTAAATGCGGGTAATAGAGTAAATGGGGCCTTGCACTCTATTGTGAAGAGTCAAAATGTGTCGAAAAAGGCACGTATGGCAATTCACAATGCTGTGTTGGTCCCTACTTTAACGTATGATAGTGAAAGTTGGGTGTGGCAGAAGAAGCACGAAAGTAGAATAAACGCAGTAGAAATGCGGTCGTTAAGGAGTATGTTAGGGCTTAATCTGAATAACAGGGTAAGAAATTGTGTAATAGGAGAAGAGTGTGGTTTGCAAGATAATGTTGTGACCAGGATTAAGAAAGGAATGCTTCGGTGTTTTGGTCATGTGGAAAGAATGAATGAGGAAAGAGTGACAAAGAAAATTTATGGTGCAGAAGTGAATGGCAGAGTCGGAAAGGGACGTCCTAGGCGAAAATTTATCGACCAAATTGGCGATTTATTGAAAACGGGCCAAATTAGGAGTACCCTTAACCGACGAGCATGTATGCGTAGGTGTATGGATGTGAAGGAGGCAAGAGAGGTGTGTCAGGATCGTGCCAAATGGTAGTCTTTAGTCTCTGCCTACCCCTCTGGGTGACAGGCGTGAGTGTTTATATAGTGACTTTTAATAAGTATTATTTGTCGTCTATATCGAATAAAAAATTTTCTGTTTCTGTTTATGACTATAAGCTTGAAGAAGAAAATAAGATATCTTTTATTTACATTAGTGATAAATGTATTCCAGGTGGCCTGACCATAAAGTCTGCAAGAGATGATTTTTAGTTTTTCTGAGTAAGTACCTCTCTCCCACCTATTCCTGTCGTCAAGCAGAAGTGCGTGTACTGCTGTGTTTCTTCTGAAGAGTATAGAGAACCACTAAAATCACAGGTGAATCATTCTAGACAACGCTCTGTGACCATATTACTATTTGAATTTAAGTGCAGGTGTCCATGAGCTGCAATAGTTCCTCAACATGAGGTGAAAATGAAGCTATTTTTTTTACAATTTATTTGTAAATATTATATAAACTTGAGAACTCCAGTCGGAGAACTATAAGAATTAGTGTGATCTACGAATAAACATAAATTTGCAAGTAGTACTAAAAATGTAAGTCTTAGCCCCTGAGAAGATTGGTTTTAGTATTTTCTATTACAATAGTATACCTATATTATATAAATATAATAGCCTTTGGTATTTCTTGGCACATTGCCATCAAAATGTTACCTAGTTTAAAGCAAATAAATAGTGAATTTTCTTGTCTTCATTTTGTCTAGCGCAATGCTTTAAGCTGGTGTTACGAGTAACAAATTAAATAGAAATATTTAGTGAAAACTGAAGAAAAATTGCTTGTTTATTTGAAATTATTTTGATTTTAAAGCGTGCAGTTGGCGGACTTAATGCCTTTATGTTGTCTTTACTAGTTAGAAGAGTCGTGGTTACTCATGTGCTAAGTGCTCGCTTTCGATTGTGCACATATCACTTGAGTAACCTGTTCGATCTCTGTAAGCACAAATGACATTGTTTGTTGCAACTTTAAGTGCTGATTCAACATTTGTTCGGCGGTGTAGGAAATCTTAAAAAAGTTTGCTTGTCTGAAAAATAAAAATAAAAACACTTCGAAGACACGTGAAGTTTGCGCAACCCGAACTGAGGCATCGCGGTGGATATTTTCTTGCCCTAAAACCATCTCACAAAAGAGAGGAGGCCTCTGCTCTGTAGTGGACGTATATAGACTGTAACTTTAATACTGTTAATATTTTCCTTTACCAGTCAATATCAAGCTAAGCAAAAAGACTGGAGAATGTGCCATAGATAACCATACAAATACTTTATACTTGTGAAATACCATAATTATGCATAAATTAAATAATACACAATTATAACCTTTTAAGCAAATATTCGAACATAATATTACGTAGTTAATCGAAAATCTTTAATATTGACCATTTGATAAAGAAATATTATTAAGTCTCAGCTACGGCTGTACTTCGTAGCTTTCGTGGGTGCCTTTAAGTAACGTTTCCAGTCGTTAAAGTTAACAGAACCCACTGACCATCAGGTGGACGGTGTGCTTGTTTGTCACTCTCATGCCATAAAAAACACACTATTCACTCAAAAGCGTTAACAGCAAAGTTTCCTAAAAGTGGAATCATTATTATATTTTTTCTTAATTTTGATGAATATTAACTCAACATACATGCATAAACTCTCACGTCTGTTTATTTTAATAACTTAGCAAAGTAATAAGGTGTTAAAACAAAATTGCTAAGGTGCAAGGCAAAATAATTGGCGCAATAAACATAATTGACTCGTAGCTTCTATTTGCATAGCTGAATATTAATCAGTTATAAAACAAAGTTTAACTTCGTAATATTCACAGAGGACTTTTGAAACTGTATTAAATTCACTTATATGACATTTATGCAAAAAACCTTTGTCATTAAGCTCTGTGGTAATGTTGGCCAGATTAAAGCTCGGATTGTTCCTTGTTTTTGTCTGTTTGATTAAATGATTTAAGTCGTTTTAAATGTTATTGTAATAAAGTATTTTAATTTTTTTATTTAAATGTATGATATTTTTTTAACGTTAAAATATACAATATTGTTTACCATAATAAAAAAAAACAATTCTTAAAGCACAAATTATCGTATAGTCCTACTCCCACGGTGTAGTGCAAAAAAAGCTGACTGCGTACTTCTTATACGCACATACACGTAAATAAAATGATGTCTTTTTTATCTAATTTAAGCTAGTACTTGGCTACTGCCCCAATTAATGGTAAATGGTGCTTTTCCATTTAAAGCAAGGATAGAATTGTGCAACCAGACGAGAGTTAATTCATCAAATTTATTTGTGTTTTTCACAAATTAAGTTCATTTTTTTTGCATTGATGTTAGTTTTTTTCCCAAATAACACGTGCTCGGCAGCTTTTGCGATATTTAGTTCAATTGCTTCTCGTTAAATATGGTCACAAATTTTGTGGCGCCATTTCTCATTATTTGTGTTTAAGAGGTGTTAAACCTTAAATAAAAAGTTGTTTTATTCCGCTCCTATTTCTATAATTTTACAAGAATTTGTATTGTTTTACACGACTGGCACTTCTTCTTTTGATCGAACTTCAGTGTCTTTAATACCTACGATAAACGAGTTCACCTCTGTTACAGACTTTTCTTTCATAAACATTAATAAAGTGTTTCTGCAGGTGCTTAAACTTGATCTTGTAACCGAGCTCTAAACTGTGCATCTATTTGCATGTATTTGTCGTTTAAAAGCGATGTCCCTCAAATATCAAGCTGATAAATTGCTCTTTGTTCCAGGCCTAGTCCTTGCAGAGGATGTTTTAAATAATTCTTGCAGTGTCAACATAAACTAGATGCAACACATAAGAATAAAGGTTCAGAGTGATAACAAGAATAGCTTGTAACTCACAAAACTAACAAATACGATAACAGAGACTCTGTTAAATGTTATCCTTCCCTTTTTTCAAGACGATACCCGCTATGCTTTTCCAGTTACTTGGAAGCACTTTACGTACATACTCGTTCATTACACTTGAATGAACATCCAGACCCGGAACAACATTTGTAAGCCACACAGATACTTCTTTCGTGTGGAATTTAAGTTCTCGGTCCTCAATGCCGCATCTAAATACTTATCTCCGTGCCATGGAGCTGTTTTAAAACATCTATACTTTGGTCCTAAATAGAGTACAGATGTAGGTGTCTGTGGGCTACACCATCCACTTACAATGAGATGGAATGTATGTTTGGTTTACGATAGAATGCCTCGTTTTCAGGAGAACGGGTCTCCGGTCGTGTTCTTTATAGTCACCATACGAAATACAGCAGCATTAAGCTGGGACTTTGCGCTGGTATTCTGTGAAAGCGTGGTTCTACCCCGATCGAGCCAAGCTATTTGTGCTACAACTATAATATAGCTGCAGCGTGGTTCTACCACGTACAAAAGTACATATCAAACGTTATAAAACTTATATTTAGCAATTTTTCAGTTTCTTTAAAATAAAAATGATATTCATAACTATTTATTTTGTTTTAATATATAGAAAATAAGATATTTTTATATGTTTTGAGGTAAAATAAAATGTTAAGTAATGAAAAATGTCTTTAAACATTCATGTTGACTAATAATTGTAGCCACAGGCGGTGTCTTGTAAAAAGGTACGGCTTAAAAATTTTAGAATTCATAAACGCGTTGCACGAGTGTTTTTCTACTTTGTAATAGTAATAATCGAATTTTTGCTACATCGGTGAAACTATATGTTATATTTTTTATAATGAATGAACGTTACAAGTTTTTTAACAAATGTTACTTTGATGAATATCATTAAAGTCAAAAGAACGCTTTCGACCACACAAGCTGTCCAAACACCATCGCCCGTCTCTATAACAAGACATGTCAGAACATAAGAATAATGTCTACTTGACCGAATTTTGGTCAAGACGGCCAGTCCTCACAGAGACTAGACTTTTAACGACAACACCGGAGAGAGATCAGGCTCATCATAGGTGAATCATTCTAGACAACGCTCTGTGACCATATTACTATTTGAATTTAAGTGCAGGTGTCCATGAGCTGCAATAGTTACTCAACATGAGGTGAAAATGAAGCTATTTTTTTTTACAATTTATTTGTAAATATTATATAAACTTGAGAACTCCAGTCGGAGAACTATAAGAATTAGTGTGATCTACGAATAAACATAAATTTGTAAGTAGTACTAAAAATGTAAGTCTTAGTCCCTGAGAAGATTGGTTTTAGTATTTTCTATTACAATAGTATACCTATATTATATAAATATAATAGCCTTTGGTATTTCTTGGCACATTGCCATCAAAATGTTACCTAGTTTGAAGCAAATAAATAGTGAATTTTCTTGTCTTCATTTTGTCTAGCGCAATGCTTTAAGCTGGTGTTACGAGTAACAAATTAAATAGAAATATTTAGTGAAAACAGAAGAAAAATTGCTTGTTTATTTGAAATTATTTTGATTTTAAAGCGTGCAGTTGGCGGACTTAATGCCTTTATGTTGTCTTTACTAGTTAGAAGAGTCGTGGTTACTCATGTGCTAAGTGCTCGCTTTCGATTGTGCACATATCACTTGAGTAACCTGTTCGATCTCTGTAAGCACAAATGACATTGTTTGTTGCAACTTTAAGTGCTGATTCAACATTTGTTCGGCGGTGTAGGAAATCTTAAAAAAGTTTGCTTGTCTGAAAAATAAAAATAAAAACACTTCGAAGACACGTGAAGTTTGCGCAACCCGAACTGAGGCATCGCGTGGATATTTTCTTGCCCTAAAACCATCTCACAAAAGAGAGGAGGCCTCTGCTCTGTAGTGGACTTATATAGGCTGAAACTTTAATACTGTTAATGTTTTCCTTTACCAGTCAATATCAAGCTAAGCAAAAAGACTGGAGAATGTGCCATAGATAACCATACAAATACTTTATACTTGTGAAATACCATAATTATGCATAAGTTAAATAATACACAATTTTTAAACAAATATTCGAACATAATATTACGTAGTTAATCGAAAATATTTAATATTGAACATTTGATAAAGAAATATTATTAAGTCTCAGCTACGGCTGTACTTCCTAGCTTTCGTGGGTGCCTTTAAGTAACGTTTCCAGTCGTTAAGGTTAACAGAACCCACTGACCATCAGGTGGACGGTGTGCTTTTTTGTCACTCTCGTCCCATAAAAAACACACTATTCACTCAAAAGCGGTAACAGCAAAGTTTCCTAAAAGTGGAATCATTATTATAATTTTTTTTTAATTTTGATGAATATTAACTCATACATACATAAACTCTCACGTCTGTTTATTTTAATAACTTAGCAAAGTAATAAGGTGTTATAACAAAATTACTAAGGTGCAAGGCAAAATAATTGGCGCAATAAACATAATTGACTCGTAGCTTCTATTTGCATAGCTGAATATTAATCAGTTATAAAACAAAGTTTAACTTCGTAATATTCACAGAGGACTTTTGAAACTGTATTAAATTCACTTATATGACATTTATGCAAAAAACCTTTGTCATTAAGCTCTGTGGTAATGTTGGCCAGATTAAAGCTCGGATTGTTCCTTGTTTTTGTCTGTTTGATTAAATGCTTTAAGTCGTTTTAAATGTTATTGTAATAAAGTATTTTAATTTTTTTATTTAAATGAATGATATTTTTCTTAACGTTAAAATATACAATATTGTTTACCATAATAAAAAAAAACAATTCTTAAAGCACAAATTATCGTATAGTCCTACTCCCACGGTGTAGTGTAAAAAAGCTGACTGCGTACGTCTTATACGCACATACACGTAAA
This sequence comes from Parnassius apollo, assembly GCA_907164705.1. Lineage (NCBI taxonomy): Eukaryota > Metazoa > Arthropoda > Insecta > Lepidoptera > Papilionidae > Parnassius > Parnassius apollo. The sequence continues at coordinate 7,708,579 of CAJQZP010001697.1, forward strand.
TAAAACGATGTCTTTTTTATCTAATTTAAGCTAGTACTTGGCTACTGCCCCAATTAATGGTAAATGGTGCTTTTCCATTTAAAGCAAGGATAGAATTGTGCAACCAGACGAGAGTTAATTCATCAAATTTATTTGTGTTTTTCGCAAATTAAGTTCATTTTTTTGCATTGATGTTAGTTTTTTTCCAAATAACACGTGCTCGGCAGCTTTTGCGATATTTAGTTCAATTGCTTCTCGTTAAATATGGTCACAAATTTTGTGGCGCCATTTCTCATTATTTGTGTTTAAGAGGTGTTAAACCTTAAATAAAAAGTTGTTTTATTCCGCTCCTATTTCTATAATTTTACAAGAATTTGTATTGTTTTACACGACTGGCACTTCTTCTTTTGATCGAACTTCAGTGTCTTTAATACCTACGATAAACGAGTTCACCTCTGTTACAGACTTTTCTTTCATAAACATTAATAAAGTGTTTCTGCAGGTGCTTAAACTTGATCTTGTAACCGAGCTCTAAACTGTGCATCTATTTGCATGTATTTGTCGTTTAAAAGCGATTTCCCTCAAATATCAAGCCGATAAATTGATCTTTGTTCCAGGCCTCGTCCTTGCAGAGGATGTTTTAAATATTTCTTGCAGTGTCAACATAAACGAGATGCAACACATAAGAATAAAGGTTCAGAGTGCTAACAAGAATAGCGTGTAACTCACAAAACTAACAAATACGATAACAGAGACTCTGTTAAATGTTATCCTTCCCTTTTTTCAAGACGATACCCGCTATTCTTTTCCAGTTACTTGGAAGCACTTTACGTACATACTCGTTCATTACACTTGAATGAACATCCAGACCCGGAACAACATTTGTAAGCCACACAGATACTTCTTTCGTGTGGAATTTAAGCTCTCGGTCCTCATCGCCGCATCTAAATACTATATATCTGTGCCATCGAGCTGTTTTAAAACATCTATACTTTGGTCCTAAATAGAGGACAGATGTAGGTATCTGTGGGCTACACCATCCACTTACTATGAGATGGAATGTATGTTTGCTTTACGATGGAATGCCTCGTTTCCAGGAGAACGGGTCTCCGGCTCTTTATAGTCACCATACAAAATACAGCAGCACTAAGCTGGCACTTTACGCTGTTATTCTGTGAAAGCGTGGTCCTACCCCGATCGAGCCAACCTATTTGTGCTACAACTATAATATAGCTGCAGCGTGGTTCTACCACGTACAAAAGTAGTTTTCAGTTTCTTTAAAATAAAAATGATATTCATAACTATTTATTTTGTTTTAATATATAGAAAATAAGATATTTTTATATGTTTTGAGGTAAAATAAAATGTTAAGTAATGAAAAATGTCTTTAAACATTCATGTTGACTAATAATTGTAGCCACAGGCGGTGTCTTGTAAAAAGGTACGGCTTAAAAATTTTAGAATTCATAAACGCGTTGCACGAGTGTTTTTCTACTTTGTTACAGTAATAATCGATTTTTTTGTTTCATTGGTGAAACTATATGTTATATTTTTTTATAATGAATGAACGTTACAAGTTTTTTTTAAAAAACAAATGTTACTTTGATGAATATCATTAAAGTCAAAAGAACGCTTTCGAACACACAAGCTGTCCAAACACCATCGCCCATCTCTATAACAAGATATGCCAGAACATAAGAATAATGTCTACTTGACCGAATTTTGGTCAAGACGGCCAGTCCTCACAGAGACTAGACTCTTAACGACAACACCGGAGAGAGATCAGGCTCATCATAGGTGAATCATTCTAGACAACGCTCTGTGACCATATTACTATTTGAATTTAAGTGCAGGTGTCCATGAGCTGCAATAGTTACTCAACATGAGGTGAAAATGAAGCTATTTTTTTTTACAATTTATTTGTAAATTTTATATAAACTTGAGAACTCCAGTCGGAGAACTATAAGAATTAGTGTGATCTACGAATAAACATAAATTTGTAAGTAGTACTAAAAATGTAAGTCTTAGTCCCTGAGAAGATTGGTTTTAGTATTTTCTATTACAATAGTATACCTATATTATATAAATATAATAGCCTTTGGTATTTCTTGGCACATTGCCATCAAAATGTTACCTAGTTTGAAGCAAATAAATAGTGAATTTTCTTGTCTTCATTTTGTCTAGCGCAATGCTTTAAGCTGGTGTTACGAGTAACAAATTAAATAGAAATATTTAGTGAAAACGTTTATGTTGTCTTTACTAGTTAGAAGAGTCGTGGTTACTCATGTGCTAAGTGCTCGCTTTCGATTGTGCACATATCACTTGAGTAACCTGTTCGATCTCTGTAAGCACAAATGACATTGTTTGTTGCAACTTTAAGTGCTGATTCAACATTTGTTCGGCGGTGTAGGTAATCTTAAAAAGTTTGCTTCTCTGACACAAACACCATCGCCCATCTCTATAACAAGATATGCCAGAACATAAGAATAATGTCTACTTGACCGAATTTTGGTCAAGACGGCCAGTCCTCATAGAGACTAGACTCTTAACGACAACGCCGGAGAGAGATAAGGCTCAGGAACAACAACGGCTTTACGAACCTTCCGAATCACGGAGGTGAAACATCGCTAACCTCCCGACTCCTAATCCTACAATTTATTTTGGCTCGATATTGGATATTCGTTGCGGGAGTTTTTAGTGACTAAGTAGAAAATAGGAATATATAATATAATATGATCTAATTATTATTAAATTAGTTGTAAATATTCATTACTTGATAACATTATAAATAATACCATAATGTAAATGTAATAATAATAATAATAATAATGATTGCCAATATTTGCAGTGCCATTGTAGGGTTCTCGTTTGGAACTATTTTTATAATTAAGACCATATGTATACAACAAGATTAGCAAATAAATTGAATTTAATTGAATTGGATATGAAGCATGGACCATAATATAGTTAGCAGCCGCACTTTAATTTATTTATTTATTATGGTCACCGACAGATAATACACAAAAACAAAAACAAGATGCAAGTATTGTGAGAAACATGCAAATTGTTCATCCGGTTATAGGCGACCACACCTATCTTACGACCACTAGATAGTTTAAACTGCAGGCATATTACCTTATGCAACTTTTTCGGCGCCAGTTTCAACAACCGTTGGTTGCAAATATGAGATGTTGAGTTCGTAAGCCACTACCATGTGAAAAATATAAATTATAGTTTTAACTTACATATTATCCATCCTTATTCTCTTTCTCATCAGTTCAGAAATTACCCAGAATAAGACTTCGGCTTCTTTCATAATAAGAAAATTTATCGAATTTGTTTGTGTTTGTGAAACGCTACGCTTTCTAATATGTCTGCTAATTTTTGAATATAGCACCGGACATTTCGCACCTTAAACTATGCTTCTTTTTTTTATAGAAGAGCGGACAAACGAGCATGCGGCTCACCTGATGTTAAGTGACTACCGCCGCCCATGATCAACCGCAACACCAGGGGAATTGCAGGTGCGTTGCCGGCCTTTTAGAAAGGAGTAAGCTCTTTTCTTGAAGGTCCCCAGGTCGTATCGGTCCGGTAAAATCGCTGGTGGTAAACTATTCCACAGAGAGGTTGTACGCGGAAGAAAAGTCCTGTTGAAACGTACAGTGGTGGACCGCCAAGCATCCAGATGGTGTGGGTGGTATCGGGACAAAATTTGTTGGCGGTCTAAGTGTTTTACATTTATTAAAAAACCTTTCGTATAAAATGAGTTGTTTACGGTAGTTTCCTAAATCTCCTCTAATGAAAGCGCGAAACGAGCTGGGAATCTCTTAGTCCGCTAAAACACAGCACATTCATTCCATTATAAAAATTTTCTACATAGTCTTTTTAGGTTTATCTTATTGATGCTTTATTTTTTGCAGTGAATAGGTTTTTTGTTTTTGAGATAGAGGATACATAGAGATATATTCTTATGTGGCAGAGCCATGCTGCATCTATATTAGTAGTATAGTTTAAGCACGAATGGGTCAGCTCGATCAGGAAAGACCACGCTCTCACAGAATAATAGCGTAGAAAAGAAGTTTAATGCTGCTGTGTTTCGTATGGTGAGTGTAGATAACCGGAGATCCTTTTTACTGGAAACGAGGCATTCCATCTTAGTCCTCACGGGTGGCGACGCATCTAGATTTTGATTCGTAATCGGAGATAGATGTATATGTCTATGGGCAATAGAAACAACTTACAATCAGGTAGTCTGCGTGCTCGTTTATCACACTTATCCTATAAAAAAGAAAAGATTATACTCATAATATATAGCACATAGGATACAAATACGAGTAGGTGAATGGCCGTATCCCAAACTAAAAGAGGAGAAATATATTCTAAGGAGTAAAGTGCAATACAAGTGAAAGCAACTTACTTTAACCAAGAATTAATACCGTAAATTTTTCTAAAATGTATGGTATTGGACATATTGTCTGAAAGATATCGCTTTCATAGCCATAATACCACTTACGGTATCTTATTTATACACTTTGTTTTTATTATTTATTTAAGTGGTGTAACATACAATAATAATAATTATTGATGGATTCACTGACCTGTTTAGAATTACTCCTAGATCGAGCAACGATCAAATTTTACGAAGTAAACATTACTTTAACAAACATTTATTATAAAAATGATTGACCTTATTATGTAACAATATATTTTTGTTTTTCATACGTTAACATTATTTCCTTTAAATGTTCACGATGAATTGAATTTGCGCATCGACTAACTAATTGAATCAATGGTCGAAAGCGCGACTGCCAATCATGGTGGTCCCGGGTTCAATCCCGGGTCATACCAAACACAGATGTGGTGTTTCTATCAAGAAAATTTCAGTAGCTGCCCAAAGTCAGAAAGTTGGTCACTTGTGCACATTATAGTGAATTATATTAATTTCTGCACAGAGGGATAATTTCGGTTTAAACTGGCCACCGTGATCTAAATTCTAAAAAAGTGTGTAAATAGCTTAAAAATGTAAAACAGAAAATCGCAAGTAAGTAAATTATCTGAGTTTCAAAGACGTTCACGTTGTTATGATCTTAATTTTTCTTGATGTTGCTTAATATTAACTTTCCTCACATTGAACACTATATTCTCATTATCAGCAAATTACTATTACATTGCGTAGATTGCATAACCCCTCGGTATATTCTAGTACCAATTAATATCAAAGGATTTGTTTTCTCACAACACCTAACCCTGCAGTAGGAGCGACCTTAACAAAGGTGCGTAACGGCCTAAGTGATACAGACACTCGCACGCAGACGTGAGGTGCATTTTTATTTAATACGGATAGATTTAATCGGTAATCTAATTTCAATAACGTCGCTTTCGAGGCGTGCAAAATAATATAAAAATTAGCGACGTTGTAACTAGGTTTAAAGTCGGAAGTTTGCTATCAGAGAGTGATCCTTCTGTTATTGTACTATTATTTATTTTGTGGCTAAATATAGATTTAGCAAACATACACTTATGTGCAGTTATTGGTTTTTCTAAAATCGGGATAATGGCTATTTAAGAAATTATGCTCTATTTTCATATTATTATTCATTTAACTTTTTGTTAATATGATTATTTTACCATTGTTTATTTTTTGTTGTCTTTCAAATCATACATATCTTGAAAAAACTATTGTATAAAAAGACAGTTCCTTCATGCTTGGTGCAACCTGCACATTGACCTCGCTACGTGACGCTTACTGAAAAAATCAGTAATAACCATGCCGAGTTTCATCAAAATTCATATAGTAGTTTCAGAAATTATTGTGTTCAAGAGGACGGACAGACAGCCAGACCACAGACAAAATATTAAACAAAATCTAGCCTTTATATCAATAAAGAAGTTTGACGCAAAAAATGGACCTAGGAAAAGTTTTAATGAAGTGCAAATGGTTTATTTACTTAACATTGCTTATCATATATAGAGACGATATCAGAAGACCCGATGGTATGCCATTCTTTTCTTGGAAGAGAGGTATAGCCCTAGTGTAAGATGCTACGTGCGTAGACATGCTCCGTTCGTAGGGTCCACGTGCGGTAAAGTTAGGTGGTGTTGAGAGGGCTCAAAGGCTAAGTGGGACTATGCTGTGGGGAGTGAGAATGTATGATAATAATTAAAGTTTTTGTTTGAGTTTTTGTGTTATAGTCACCAACAACAACAACTATGCGCTAACAAATATGCTATGCAACTATGTCAGTAAGTTGGTTAACAAACAACAAGTTTGATAACCAACTTACTGACTCTGGGTTGTTTCTGAGAATTTTTGACAGAAAATTTCAAACCCCTCCTTTGGTGGCCCGAACCGGTATTTAAACCTGGATTTCATGATCAAAATTTTTATTTATGACCACTAGACCAACAATAGAAAACTATAATACAGAATAATATGGCTGTCAACCTTATTTTGTACGAGGATTGGCGTCGCCGGGTGCACACATACAAGCAATTTCGTCGTATTATCAGTATCACAAACTCGATTCGCTGTGTTGACAGACGGAGCGAATTTATACATTTTAGACTTTTGATTAATGTTCAAGATCTGTTGAATGTTTAAATGTTAATACATATTTGTTTTAAAGAGTGTGAAAACTTATCATAAATAAAATCGCAGTAAGTATAATTATTTTGTTATTGTAAATAAAAAATTATTGAACACGTTTAAGATGCGCAGCAACACATTAGTCTGTGCATTTAAGCAAACTGTAGTATATAATGGTAACACCAATAAGGGTGTAGTCTTGTTTAGTGACTTACCGGTAAATGGTAAGCACCAGTAAAACTTGAGTGTATTTATTTTGAAATATTTTAATTATTTTTTTTTATAATTAATTTTGTTCAATTTTATACTAAAAGATAAATACTAAAGTATTCCCTTTGCAAAAGTGCAATTAAAAAAAATGTTTTGTATGTTCCAAATACACTTTGTAAATTTTTCGATTAAAAGATCCAATGATTTCTTATATTTACGCGAACACTACACATTGAAATAATACTAGTTTTTACGGAATTTATCGCGTATATTTAACTTTTTTAAATACCCGACGTTTCGAACGCTTTACAGCACTCATGGTCACGGGCGGGACTGAGATGTTCAACGTCCATATGTCATAGTTAACCGCGGTAACCATAGATTAAAATTTAATCTTTTTTCGTTATTGACTTGTTCGTTAATTTTTGATATTTTTCTATATGTTTGTTTTTGCATTCGTTATATTTACTAATTTAGCGTTTATTTAATGTTTCCATGCAAAAAATATAGTCAAACGTCGTTAAAACTTTCTTTAATTCACTGGATGATGTGTCTATGGATTTGTTTATGTCATATAGATCGGAGCGTTTTTGTTGGATTACCGTCCGTAACAACTTTTTACTCGCCTGATTTAAGCTGCAGATGCAGGAGTGTACAAGCTTGATTGTGAATGTGGTCTCTCCTACATAGGACAAACTAAAAGATCAATAAAAACCCGCGTTAAAGAACATATAGCTGATGTGAAGAATCGACGCTCCGGGAAGTCTGCAGTCTGTGAACACGTACAGGATCGTCCCCGTCACTACATCAGATTTGATAGACCGCAAATCCTCGCTAAAGAACACCGATTCCTTCTAAGGATGATTCGCGAGGCTATTGAAATCAAAAAACATCCAAATTTCAATAGAGAAGATGGCTGGGTGCTACCATCTGCTTGGGATCCTATAATAAATAAAATTAAATCCCAACCCAAGCATACAACTGCAAGACTTCAGGATACAATAAGTTCATGCTGCATAGATCGGAATAAAAGTTAAATTTTAATCTATGGTAACCGCGGTTAACTACGAGTATGACATATGGACGTTGAACATCTCAGTCCCGCCTATAGAGGAAAGTAATATACATAGAGGAAAGTAATATATCGTACAGTCCCGCCCGTGACCATGAGTGCTGTAAAGCGTTCGAAACGTCGGGTATTTAAAAAGTTAAATATACGCGATAAATTCCGTAAAAACTAGTATTATTTCAATAAAAGATCCAAATTTTTACTTCAAGAAATATAAGACAAAAACATAATTTGCTACCAAAATGTATTAAAGATAGATAAATAGAGTTGTTCTGAATCATGTGTATGAGAAACACGTACTTTACTATTGTAATGCGAATGTCTGTCTCAGGTTTTTATGGCTAAACCGTTGAATCTATTTTGATAAAATTGAGATAGTTTAATACCTGCCTAAGCAAAAAAGTGATATCACAGCTAAGTAAGCTGTAAAGACTACTTTAGTTAAGTCGTTATTAGCCGCTAAACCGCCAATTTAGATAAAAACTGTGAAATTGGTATAATTTTTTATAGGAAGTGCTAAACCATTTAACGTATTTTGGCGAGAATTAGTATTCAGATAACTGGAAAGATTAAAAAGGTTAGATTAACTTTTGTCCTCAAAGTGATAACGTGGTATAACTGAATTCCACGCGGACGAAAACGTATTCGTATACTTCTTTAAATTAGTATTTTTTTCTTATTTATTATCTTTGAAACGTGTTGGCCAGTTTATCTACGTTAGTTAACATCTACAAATTGTAGGAGGTTGCTATGAATACAAAACTAACTAAAACTAAATGTTGGTCTATTAAGAAGTTACTTACTTCCCTAATAAATAAAACAGTATTTACGGAATAATAAAATTAAATTTTTAATATATAGTTAGCTTTAAATGTTACTATTGCATAAATTTATTCAAAGTTATGGAATAGTAACATTTATAGCTTACTATATCTACTAGGCTTACTTGGTCGTAACAATTCAACCTATCCGTAAACATTAATCGATCGAGTGTGTATGTCTACTATTTATTCTTTAAGTCAGGCTCTCCAGGAAAACTAAATGGTTTATGGAAATGAAAAATATCAAAAATAGTAGCAAATAGTACAATATTGGTAAGTTGACACAAGGCAAGCGCCAAAGCAAATGAAAAAGTATGAACATACATATTTTTTTTACTTTTAACACAAAATGGGTCTACCCAACCCTTTGTGAGTAGTGAGGCGTGAGGTGAATATGTAGTATGCCATCAAAAACATAACTTGTAAAAAAACCAAGTCTCGCAACTCAGTTCTTCTACCTTAAAAAGTAGTGAAATCCATGTTATACCAAATCGGTTAATTTATTCAGTCCCTACTTAAGGGCCCTTCTGTTTTAAATTATTACGTAATTAGCTAACCTAACAACATTTTATAGTGACCATATCAATGTTAAAAATCTTTTATGTTTTAAATATAAAGATTGACTTGGAAATCGCACTAAGCAATCTAATTTAATATAATATGTACTACTTGTGATATACATTGTGTTTTCTTACGATTGCCAATCATTTCTTTTTGTAGATAAGATAGTCTACTTTTTTACTTTCCGGTACCTTCTACTTCCTGAATGTCAACAACGTACCTATCTACACCTATTATACATATACAAGTACACTGATTCATTAACTGCAAATATAACTTTGTAATTCCATATATTTATCTAGGATTACAAAGTTATTTGTGCAGTTAGTATATCTAGAAAACTGGACCGAAATTAAAAAGTATTTTGATTTTTCCTTGATTTATACACTAAACACTAATTTTATTCTGAATTTGAAGCTTCTATGTCTGCTAGAAGTGCCTTAGACTTTTGATGATCGGTCAGTCAGTGAGTGATAAAATTAAGAAACTTTGACTAGTTATACTTCTTAACTACTGGTTCAAATTGAATGAAATTTGAAATATATCATGTTTATACAATGTCTACTCGGTAACTGAAAATTCAGGCTTCTAGTTTTATCCTCTACGAAGTTATAGAGGGTCGAAAATGGCCTGAATTGCTTCGAGAAAAGTATGGTACGGCCGTGCCGCTTTTTTGCTCGACTTGGCGGGGGCACTGCCGTGCCCCCAGATATATTTAGTAATGAAGAAGATCGAATCTAAAAACTTTCTTGCAAATGTTTAATATTATCCTATAGATAAATTTACAATTTAATAAAAAATTTCAAAATTGAGTTTATTCGTAGGTCATTAAACTAATCTATTTCATCGTATTTTATCGTCTCTATTTTGCTTTACATTAAGCCAAGTGCAAATGTAAAAGCCACAATCTTTTCCAACTTATCGGTATCGGTAAAATTTTATTAAATCTCTAGTGCTTTCAATATCTGTTGTTTTTGACACATCAATATTTCTTTATTGGTAACGTCATAAAGAGATGTATTGACATTTCTACGTGTGAATTGATATGTTAACGACATATTAGTGGCTACACGGGTTTCGCCCACTCCCCCGTTCTACGTACTATGTAGGTATGTATTATAGTATTCTATTAGACAAACGGTGAGATGATTGCGATTATTATGGAATGTAAATATAAATATTATACATATGTTAATTGTACGTTTTTCTCTGGTATGCGATTAGCAACAAGAACTAATGGTCGCCGGAGCGTTAAATGGAGTTCGATCCCAATGCCGCGGTCAGCAGTTGATACAATAAGGTTCGTTAGCGCTAATGGACGCAGAATTTGCACTGGTTTTATATTTGGTTATAGAAAACAAAGCATGTTGAGTATCTTCCTTAATATACAGAAATGTACTACATTATATCAAATATGTTTAATCTTTATGGCGGATTACCTTTATAATGCTAAATCTTGTAAATTAAGTTAAAATTAGTAGTCCCAAGGATAAATATTACAGTAAAAATTTCTTTCGTGGTAGATTCAGATTGCCGTTATATATGGCTATAATACGAATACCAAAATAGAATTAGTTATAATAATAATAATGGAAAGGTAAAAGGACTTCGACCAACTAGGTCGATTTCGGATAATAAGAGAAAATTGAGTACAAGTTTAAAACTATTAATTTTGTATTAAATATTATATTTATTATAATAACATTAATAAATTTAAAGTGATGTTTTATATAGTAAATCGTATTGTAAAGACCTTTCTCATTTTCGGAAAGAGTTTTCTAATAAATATTTATTTGATTTTCATCATTGAAAATAATTTTCGACTATTTTTACAAGTTGTTTTTTGACTTGCAGAAATCGGAACTTGTGCAAATAAATCACATATATATAAAAAAGCAAATACTTAGAGTACACATAAGCAAGTTATGTATATTTCAAGAGCGTAAGACTTTTCGGTTCGAAAGTAAACAATTTTTGAAGCACTTGCTGGTGTCCGGTTAAGCTGAAATTTGGTACATTAATGTAACTTCGATGACAACGTAATAATATGGTATAATCGAGCTAAGCTAAGTTAAGCGCTCGTTGTAAATTTCAAAGTACGCGATCAGCCCTTATTCGATTCCCGCCAGCACAAATTAAAGAGTTAATTGCAATTTTAAGTGCTGATTTAAATTCAATTTTAAGTGAAGGAAAAATAGTGACAAAATCTGCATATCTGAGATATAAGAAAAGAAAAAAAATATGTCGAAGATATGTGAACTTCGCCAACACGCATTGGAACTGAGCAGCGCATATTTCCTTGTCCTAATATCCTAATATATGAGAGAAGGTTTGTGCCCAGCAGTGAGATTTATTTAGTCTGTAACTTAATGGAAGGAATCTGATAGCGGACCTGAATGCTGACCCTATCGTCTTTAAAAGCGTGTCTTTTAAATAGATTGTTTTATACCTCGTAAAGTGATGAAATGAAATGTTAATTTTATTCGATTGATCATTCTATCTCGTTGAATTTCACTTGAAAGTTACTTGAGTTGCCGCTATGACATTTGAATAATTGTAATATTTGTGTAACATACAAATTTCAGTACCAACATTTTTATCGTTAAAGCAATTATTTCTTTAATAAACTGCCTACAACACAATAAATACAAAAGCTAATCAAACAAAGCTCTGGACTAAGCTTGGTATGTAAGTTAGCATTTGACGATTTAGTAAGTTGTAGAAATGCACTTAGTATAACAGCACAGAGGGATTGGCTATCCCTCTGTGCTTAAGTTTTAAAATGGCTGTAAAATAGTAAATCTTCTTTCATGCTCAAACTGATGTCCAAAACTGTCGTTTCTAACCTTGATCGAATTTGCAGCGTTTACAATGCTCAAAACTGAAATTTGGGATTTTAACATACATTTTAAGTTTGTAATAGCAAATCAGAAGATGACGTTAGCGTTTGAAGATTCTTTTTATAAAACATTTATGACAAACGAACTCACAGTCAACCTGATGGTAACTGGTTACTGTAAGCCATGGACACCAGTAGCCAACTTCAAACAAAGGAGGATACGGATACATTATCACTTCTAAGCACTAAAAGATGAAATGTATCACAGTCTGTAATTATACTTTGTATTTTACAGCAGTATCTGACATATTTCACTAATATATTCAATCTTAAATTATTGTATCTACCATGTCGTCAGGAGTTTTTACAATACTTTACTAATAGCTCGTCTATAATGGGATATTTATTAGGCTAACTCTTTTTCACAGTAGGAAATATTTGTAGTTAGCGTCATGCTTACTGCGCTAGTAATCGATCTTGGTGACATTCTCTTACGGATCTGTGTATATCATATCTGTTAAAAATTGTGCATGGTGATATTAATCTTAGTACACAGGCACTTTCGGGAATTTCCCAATATTGCCTCTTAACACATACTTGGAATGAGATTGGGGGATAAACGTGCGTACGTGTTAGAGTTATTTTAGGAAGAGTTCGCCGTGCTACTCTAAGGCGAAGTAACCTACTTCCCGTGTCCTCGAAATATTTTTCATTGCCCAAACATACAGATCTATTTACGGTGTGGCCTTCACCACCTAGCACTTGATAATTCAGCACTTAATGAACTTAGGTTACTCGGAAGCTGAAAAATTGAATGTAAATGTTTATTCTCTAAGGTTTAACTCTCAGAGTTTTGGCGTATTCTTTTGTTTAAGGATGCAATAAAGAATAAATATATAAATAAAAAAAACCCCTTACCTTTAATCTTAATATTATTCTTACGTCAATAGTCTTAGCCAAAATGAAGTTATCAGTTAAAAAAGAATATCACCAATGTTAATTTTTTTTAATTGAATGGGGGTGACAAAAGAACACACAGTCCACCTTATGGTAACTGGATCCTGTGATCCATAGATTCAATTAAGAATCAAAATTCAGACCCGTTATCATCTCTGAGGACTGCGATGAAATGCCTCCTTTCCAGTAAAAATGGTCTCCGGTTACTCATCATGAAAACAGAGCAGCATTGAGATGATATTTTACCCTGGTATTATGTGAGAGCGTGGTCTTACCCCGGTGGAGTTGACCCATTCGGGCTACATCCATAATATAGCTGCAACCTGGCTCTACGACGTAAAACCAAGTAAAAAATGGTAAACGTGTTTAAAGATTAATCAATCCGTAACCATTCCATCTACAGCTGAAAATATTTTAGCTTTAACGACAATAGTTAACGTACCAAAACTCACAAAATTTTTTTGTTTTGTACCGTACCTTAAAGAGTTTGACTGGTGGCGTTTTGGATTTTATCTAACAATGGTATACAGTATGCAATGAAGCCGCGGTGTCAGACAAGTCCACTATCTCATATTATTCAGCAAGTGTTGTATGACTCAATTTAAACAGGTTATTGACAGCAGCATATACCCCATAACAACTCAATATAAATAAAACACTGCGGTTGCCAACCCATCTGCAAAGCGTAGCAGCTGTGAATACAACCGCCCCCCTCCCCCATAAGAATTTAAGGGGTAAGCCTACGTTCAGCAGTAGAGTATGGATAGGCTGTTATGAATGAATGAAAAAAAATGCCTGGACTTATTTAAGTAACGAGGAAGAAAATAAGATTTTTCTCACAGCACAAATAGAATACGTGCTCGTTAAAAATATGTTAAAATATCTTGACCTCATGGCCTCCGATTGAAGGCGTTGAATCATTTTGTATTTATACCAGACGTAAACTAAAACGACTAGCGAAGGGAAGATGCGTTAGACGTGCGAAATATCTAACACTATGGTCGACTATCCGCACACGACACAAAAAGGCCCGTTGACCTATGGAGACTATTTACAGGCTGATGAGATCTCTTGCATGCCAAAAAACCTATACATTTTAGTTTAAGAAAACATGAAGGGTCATGAAGACCTAAAGCGCTTTGAAAGTCTAAAATATACGAAGCCGAATAACACAAATAATGCTGAATATCCGCTTAAACAGTTGCGCAGCCAGGCTTTTACGAAACCTTTATAATTTCATTATACAGTGAAATGGAAAGTAAATAGAATAAAAATTCTTTGAAGCTGGTTTTACTTTTAGGTTTAGCAAGAAATATCACGATTTTATGCGAGTAATATACTTTTATACGTATTAAGTAAATATTTTAAAAATAGGTATATTAATTGTAATTTGAAGTAGTTACGTAAACAATTTTCATAAAATTTTCGAGTGAAATGTGTAATATTATATGAAAGGGGTTCTTTTTTAAAACAAATGTTCTTATTATATTTAAATAATAATTCCAGCGAAAGTGATAAAAATTAAGATAAAAATATGAAACGAACTACAAACAAAACGTTATATTATACTACAAGTAGCTTTTTGATAGATAGATAGATAGATAGATAAAACGTTTATTTGTATCTCCAATCACACACGTAAATTCAGTGATTAAACTAGATATACAATCAAAGTATTATGGAAAAAATATACATAAACTTATGATCTAAATATACATGTGTGTTACAGTTAAACAAATGGGTCATAGCTCAGCGATTAATATTCCTCGAGGTGGCGAGAAGAAATTGAGCACAATAGTACAATCACAAAGAAATAAGGAAAAAACTAATTTTTTTTGCACGTTAATATTATTGTAGTGTAATTATGTCTGAAAGATGTGTCCTTTTAGCTCCATGATTTATATCTTGGGTTTAATTTAGTAAAAAATTACGGAAAAGATGTGTAAGAATGCGTACCCAATTAAGGCTAGTACCTAAATGACTTAAAAACCATGATGAGTTAGTAAAAGAAAAAAGAAAAAAAAATAACATGCCATGGTTTATAGCTGGCAAACGAAGAGTTTGGGAATACCTTGTTTTTGTTTATCTAGAAGATATGTTTTGAATTTATTTTTAAACTTGTAGTTGGTGTTAAGATTTCTTATTAGTGGTGGGATGTTATTCCAACACTTCGTTGCCATATATCGGAGACTGCCGGTAAATGCCGCTGTTTTATGCCTGTAATATAGGAGTGCAGATCTCATGGATCTCAATTGTTTTCCAGAATTTGCTTGCTTAGCAAACTTTATCTTTGCATGCAAGTACTCTGGTTTCTTAAACTTAATAACACTAAAGACTAGCCCCCCTAAATGTAGCTCTCTACGTGAGTCCATATTGAGCATGGAAGCATTGTTCAGAAAGGGTGTAATGTGATTTCTGGGAGGTACATCAAAACAGAACCGACAACATGCATTTTGCACGCGTTGTATTAGTCGCTTTGTTGCTGAAAATCCGGGGTCCATAAACAACATCCCCGTAGTTGAGCCTAGACAAAACCAATGACTCGCAAAGAGTAATGCGTGATGGTACAGAAAGTTGGTCACGGATTTGGTATAAAACCTTTAGGCGATAAAAACAGTTTTTTATCATATTAAGGACATGATTTTCAAATCTGTGATTAGTGTCGAAGGTAATGCCAAGGTTTTTGGCTTCATCCACGCGCAATATATGTTTACCATGAATCTTAACGTCTAGGTCACCACGAATTCTATTCTATTTGCGTCTTTGTGCCCATGACCATATATTTTGACCTTTGAAGGGTTTAAAACAAGGGCATTTCTTATTGACCAGTCAGCAATTCTGTCCAAGTCCTCATTAAGCCGTGTGACAGCTTGTGGTAACTTATCTGGTGAGTTCGACACGTATATTTGCACATCATCAGCGTAGCAGTGGTACGTAGAATACTTTATAACTTTGACAAGATCAGCGCAGTAAATTACAAAAAGAAGTGGACCAAGTATTGAACCCTGAGGAACCACGATTAATAAGCCTTGGGTGAGAACTTACGATAGACCCATCACTTTTTACCAATTTTACTGATTGGATACCGATTATTCAAGTAACTACAGAACCAATTGACCGAATTTTTGTCTAAACCATAATATGACAGTTTAACAAGCAGTAGGTGAATATTTAGGTAGTCGAAAGCGCGGGAATAGTCTAATAGCGTTAGAATCGTATAGTGTCCGGAATCTTGTTCAGCTAATATATTGTCTGTGATATCGAGTAAAGCAGTCGATGTGCCACGTCCTTTGCGAAACTCAGATTGTAAATGAGGCAAGATATTGGTCGTTTCAACAAATTTTGTCAACTGTTCGCAAATAGCTATCTACAGTAGTTTCGCAAGGAATGGCAAAATGCTGATGGGCCTAAGATCTTTTAATTCGATCGGGTTTTCATTTTTGGGTATTGGGGTCACTAATGCCTCCTTCCACTTATCAGGAACTATACCCGTCATAATTGACTTATTAATTATAGCCGTGATTGTATTTAGAGTGCAAGGAAGAGAGAGTAATATCATATCTCTGCTAATTCCATCGTGTCCAACAGCATTCGATTTTATGGACATTATATATTTAGAAATATCTGTTGATTCTACGGGAGCTTTTTTTTTATAGAAGAGGGGGCAAACGAGCATGTGGCTCACCTGATGTTAAGTGACTACCGCCGCCCATGATCAACCGCAACACCAGGGGAATTGCAGGTGCGTTGCCGGCCCTTTAGAAAGGAGTAAGCTCTTTTCTTGAAGGTCCCCAGGTCGTATCGGTCCGGAAAAATCACCGGTGGTAAATTATTCCACAGAGAGGTTGTACGCGGAAGAAAACTCCTTTTGAAACGTACAGTGGTGGACCGCCAAGCATCCAGATGGTGTGGATGGTATCGGGACGTTTGCCGTGTAGTGCGTTCACGAAATTTGGCGGCTGGGATTAATTCGAACAATTCCTCAGAGCACTCCTCGTGATAGATGCGATGAGATGCAACATCTCTTCGCAGCGCCAGTGAATCGAACCGATCGGAAAGCACTCGGTCGTCGACGATTCGAGCCGCTCTGCGCTGGATGCGGTCAAGTGGAAGGAGCTGGTACTGGGGAGCCCCAGCCCAGAGATGGGAACAGTATTCCATGAGCAGCCGAACCTGCGCCTTGTAAAGTTGCAGGCGGTGTGCCGGCATGAAATACTGTCCCGCTCTGCTGAGCACGCCAAGCTTTTTAGAGGCCAATTTGGCCTTCCCTTCCAAGTGACCACGAAACTGCACGTCACTCGATATGTCGACGCCGAGGATTCCGATACTGGCTGAGGCAACAAGGGGAGTGCCTTGAAACTGAGGGGATACGACAAAGGGGTTCTTTTTAGCGGTTAACGCGCAAACTTGTGTCTTCTGGGGGTTAAACTGGACTAGATTTAGTCGCCCCCAATCCGAGACTCTGTCCAGCAGAGACTCGACTACAGACACAAGTTTGTCCCGGCACTCAGAGACGTTTTCCCGAGAAATATTGGCTCGGCCGGTGTAAAGAGCATCACCAGTGCTGTCATCTGCATAGCAATGAATGCTACGGGTTTGCAACATGTCATTGATATGCAGAAGAAACAGCGTTGGTGATAGCACGCAGCCCTGTGGAACACCAGCATTAATAAACTTGCAATCGGAGCTTGCACCGTCTACAACGACCTTGATGCTCCGATCTGCAAGAAAACTGGTGATCCAATCGCACAATTTCTCGGGAAGCCCATAGGAAGGGAGCTTCGAAAGAAGCGCTTTGTGCCAAACCCGATCGAAGGCCTTCGCAATGTCCAAACTAACGGCCAATGCCTCCCCCCTTGGACTCTACTGCCTCCGCCCATCTGTGAGTTAGGTAGACCAGAAGATCACCAGCTGACCTACCACGGCGAAAACCATATTGGCGGTCACTAATCAGCTGGTGATCCTCAAGGTACCTCATGAGCTGGCAGTTTACAATGGACTCCATTGTTTTGGAGAACAAGGAGGTGATGGCGATAGGCCGGTAGTTGGACGGGTCTGAGCGGTCGCCTTTTATAGGGATCGGGTGGACGAAAGCCGTCTTCCATGATTCAAGCTAATTTAAATACCTCTGTATGGAATTTGTTATGTTCAAAAAATATTATATCTGTATTGGAAACTACATTGTCTCCAGGAATATTCAAGAAATGATCATTGATTTTGTTTGGGTCATTGAAATAGGTAAGGATTTATCTTTCGAGAGGTCAACCAAAATTTTTTCCTTTAAATTTTTCCAAAATGTTTTGCTATTTTTAGCTTGAGAATTAACTAAACTATTGAAGTAGGCCCGCTTTTCTCCTGCAATACTTGTTAACACTAGACTTTTGAGCTCCTTGTAATATTTTTTATGTTCGTCTGATCCGGATTTTCTATAGACATCGTAAGCCATATTACGCTCATCGATCATCATTTTACAGACATCGGTTACCCACGGCAGTGAATATTTTGGTTTTAGAGTTATTGTTTTCACTGCTGCATGCTTATCAAAGAGAGAGATCATCATTGAATTAAATTTTTCCACCATCATATTCACTGAAGGTAACTCAATTACATCGTTCCAGTTGATTGCATATAAATCATTATTGAATTCATTTAGATTTATTTTATTAATTGGCCTGAAACTGAAAGTTCTAGTTGGTATTTTAACCTTTTTTAACGATAATGTAACATTAACCATTGCGTGTCCCTTGGAATCCATTATATTGTTGACAATGACATCACGAACTGGTGCATTCGTACAAACAAGATCTATCAGAGTCTCAGTATACAATGTGTAATGAGTCGCTTCACTTACAACCTGACGGAGGTTCATGTAATCAAGGAATTGAGTAAGTTTGGCAGTACTACTATTTCTTTCCACAAGCATGTTAATGTTAAAATCTCCCAACAATACAATAAAATCACACTTTGAAAAATAATTAATGGAGGCAGTTAAAGCGTCAATAAATATATCTATATTGATCCATTGTAGTCTGTACGCAGTCCCTATAACAACACTATAACCATTGATCCGAGTCGATAACCACATCTGCTCAATTTGCACATTAGGTCTAATCAAATATCTCACGTTAACGTCGCGTTTAATATAAAAAGCAAGTCCACATATAACAATATAAAAAGATTGGGACTAGATCCCCCGTTGATAGATGATGTCACTACGTTGAACCGTTACGGCAAGCGACCAGTAGCTAATGCAGCGAAAATAGCCAATAAAAGCATAAAACACACTAGCCAGGTGTAGGTCGGGTAACCGGTTTAACTTTCAAGGTGACACGGCATGAATCTATTGTTAAAGCACAGAAATACAATTGTTGGAGTTATTTAACGTTTATTTCCGCACTATCACTTGAAATTCTGAACCATCACATACACAAATCAATAGGTAATTTTGTAAGAATCACACCGATATATAGTTTACTGCATAAATACTGTTACTACTGTATGATATGATTTTTAAACTTAATCTCAAGTATACACACGTGCGGTCGGTAACTCATTCAACTCGCCACTCATTTTGCCACTCGTCACACTTTTTGTGGGTAAGATTCTATTTACATATATATGTTCAATGCCCTTTTTATCCTGTTTCGTCAATGTTTGAAAAAAGAAGATTTTTTTATGTATGTAACGTGAAATCTTCGACAGCTTCGGACTGGTTTTGAGAATTATTTTATAAAATTGGTCATATTTCTGGAGTAGAAAGACACATATAAGATTTGAAAAAAGAAATATCACGCACAAGGGTCTCACACTTAAGCCTGGTTTTATCATTTTTTTATTATGAAAGGAATTTGAATATCAATACGTGACCTCTGTAATAGCGTTCAGTTTTTTATTTTATATTGAAACATAATCTGTGGATGGTTTTATCTTAAAATAGAACAAGTAGTAAATAATATAAAGAATTTTGTAACAGTTCTAAACAGTTATACTAGTCTTGATTCTAACAATTGTTGACTTTATTCTGTTTCTAATAGGTGATTCGGTCTGTGTGTCCTTTTATTAATTCATTACAGCGTATTAAAGTTAATTGCTGAACAAAAAGGTCCGCCACAGATAAGTCGCCTTAAAGGTGGATATTTGCCATAGTTCACAGGCGGGTTCGTAACCGCAGTACTTTTTTTAATATTGGTAAGTTTTTATGATGAAGATGCTGCAGCCCGTCTCCTATTTCAGTTTTTATCTGTTGCCCTTACGATATATGCTGCATGATGAGTAGAGGATTTTATTACGTCACCATTACACAGACAAAATGATAATGTTTAAAAAAATTGAAATCATGATGATGCCCCATATCTTCCCTGTCATATCACTTCGAATCATAAAGTAGACTCTATTGGTCTATTGGCTAGAAATTAGATTGAGTCGTAACATCGCTGTGACATTGACCAATCAAGATAGGACCAAAGACGTTAAGATACATCTTTTTCATCACAAATGTAATTCATTCAAACCCTTAACAATGTCTCTTCTTTTCTTATTTCATTTTTAGAAGTAAGAACAAGCTTCAATGAAAAGAAAAAGGTTACAGGCAAGCCAAGGTAGAAATTATGGAAGCACGCGATTCTTTTCCGGTGTGAAATTAACTCTAGAGGCTTATATATAAGTTTATCAGCTATTATGCTATGTTATTTGAAACGTACCTACAACTTTACATATCCTAAGATTAATTGTAATATTATTAGAGTTCTGATACCTATTTTGTCATAACATGCGAATATAAGGGATGTCAGAAACACGACCTCAAATGTATGTATATAATAATATTTTCGAGAGTTGAGGGTGGCAGAAGAATCATGAATGTAAAATTAACGTCTTAGAATTGCGCTCACTAAGAAATATTTTAGGACAGATTCTTAATGGTATGATGAGATATTGTGTGATAGTCAGCTTGAGCAATCACTCTAGAGGCAGTTCAGCTATTGCTATGTTATTTGAAACAAATCTATAATTTTATATACCCAAAGATTAATTGCAATATTACAAGGATTCTGATACCTATTTTGTTATAAGATGCGACTATAAGGGATGTCAGAAGCATGACCTCAAATGTAGGGGTATAATTTCTTATCCATTAAAATTGGGCTCTTATTATGAGAATGTGTCAAAAAGGCACGTATAGTAATTTACAGTGCTCTATGTTAGTCCTTAGTATCTTAATGTATGGTAGTAAAAGTTGGGTGCGGCAGAAGAATCATGAATGTACAATTAATGTCTTAGAATTGTGGTCATTAAGAAATATTTTAGGACATATTCTGAATCGTAGGATGAGAAATTGTCTGATAAGTGAAAAGAGTGGTTTACAAGAAGACATTGCGACTAGAATTAAGAAAGTAATACTTTGGTTTAGAAACTTAAAGAGGTATTCTTACATGACGATTATGTTTTCTTTATAGGAGATGGGGTAAACGAGCATACGGCTCACCTGATGGTAAGTGATTACCGCCGCCCATTATCAACTGCAACACCACGAGATTTGCAGATGCGTTGCCGGCCATTTAGGCTCTTTTCTTGAAGGTCCCTATGTCGTATCGGTCCTGAAAAATCTCTAGTGGTAGTCCATTCCATAAGGAAGTTGTGCGAGGAAGAAAACTTGAGATGTGTAGAAGTGTACATTTGGAAGAAGCGGGAGAGATGTGTCAGGGTCGTGCCAAGTGGAAGTCTGTATTCTTGCCTACCTCCCTCGGTAACAAGTGTGAGAGTTTGTTTTTGTTGTTATAAAATTACCAGAGCAGAACTAGGCAGCAGCGTCAAAATTGCAAATCGCATTTTGCTAAAATAATCGACATGGTTTCCTA
Source organism: Parnassius apollo (assembly GCA_907164705.1). NCBI lineage: Eukaryota > Metazoa > Arthropoda > Insecta > Lepidoptera > Papilionidae > Parnassius > Parnassius apollo. The sequence continues at coordinate 7,730,456 of CAJQZP010001697.1, forward strand.
GCGCAATGATAAAATCAAAACTTTCCTTCAAAGTCAGGTGTTCCGTTTGAGTGTACCGCAATGGACTGCTGCGCACCGATGATGTCGAATCCTATACTAAATATGTAAGAGTTAGATTTTCGGTGTAGAAATTCAGTGCGTTTTACCATCTTCAGCTGTTTTACCACTTACATTATGGTGGAGTAGTGTTGAAGTACTGGCTTGAAATAGATTAAAAAATACCTCTAGAAACCTCGCACCAAAAATGTTGCTTCTAATAACTAAATTATTATCTAATAACATTAATTTTACGGTATTTATCACTTTTAAATAAAACTATTTCTCATTAAGTAAATAAAGTTTCATTGAATGCGATAAAATCCATAAAAGTAGTTTTAGGAAATTTCTAGTATTCTTGAAAGTATTGAATATCATTTACCAATATAGATCTTATATTAGATCTGGTACTTCAGTTTATGTTTTTGTTTGCTATTATTAGTTTCGTTGTTGAAAGTTGCGCAACTTTTCTCTCGATATATAATATGATACGAGACAGGTTTTTGTAGATACGTGTGTCTGCTGCTACCGTACAGCGTAATCACTATAAAGAAGACTTTTATTTTACTGTCTGTCTTTTATCTCTGAAAATAATTATACAAAATATAGAGCGGCAAACTAAAAAGAACAATCAACTGACAATTAATCAATACTACGTAAGGAAAATTAACAAGGCTTATACAGATTTTAGTAGAGGCCTCAGTGATTTCCATAAATTAAATTTGAAAAGATTTATTTTAATCTGCGGCAAAAAACACATTAAATTTAAAATGAAATAACAGACTCATCCATAACCTTTTGAGGTAAATCACAGTGTTAATATTTCTTTTTTACCCATTCCAAAAGATAGAAGGCTCTTAATTTCATAATATATTTATTATCTGTCAGGCATTATTTATGACGTAACTTACCAATTTTTGCTGATTACTGATTTCTGATTTCTTCTTAAAAAACCACCCAATGTTATTCCTGTAACGCTTCTGTTCTATTTTAAGCATCAACATGTTATCATGATTTATTATAATTACAGATTTAGTATTTAGAGATTTATTAATATTTAAAATATTAAACTTATTTTTAATTTACTCAACGTCAAACACCTCAGCCTTTTACCAAGGGTCGGCAGTAAAGCACCCGATACTTCGATAATTGAAAAGGAGGTACCTTCATTAAACACGATAAAACCCTTAAAATTTGTTTTATTCAATTTCAATATGTTATGTTTAAATATAAAATAAAAATATAATAACACAGAAGTTACGTATTTATAAGGTATTCCTATGTGTTCGTAATAATGAGAAAACCTACTTTGAATAAATAGTATCTAGTGTTGTATTACTGGAACATGGCTAGGTACAGGTCTCTTCTTCTGATTTCTGCGAAGGCTATGGATCTGGAGTGATTAGACTGCAGGCTTTTCTAGTGCATGTAGTTCATCAAGACTTCACATGTCTTTCACATATTTTATTTCTCAGACATAATCGATTCCTCACAATCTTCAAATAATCAAAAATAATATTTTCCTTTACCATCAAGCTATAAAAATTACTATTAATAATTAATTTTTCTTTATAGTTATTTAACTTCTTATTTTAAAAATTATAATTTTCTCCCCTTGTTTACTTGTTATTCTATTAGATTTTAAGTAAAAATATGATGTTTTACAATAACTTTATTAGTATTATGAATTAAATTGTTTATTCATTCTAAGTAGTGTAATGTCTGAGTATATTGTCTATTAAAAGTCAACGCATTTTTTTTGGTATTTCCCAGAAACACCTTTTACGTTACTCACGGCATGAAATGGAGAGATGAGTCTCATACACCACCACACGTCTGTTCACGTCAGTGGTGCTGGTGCGTTACTTATTGTTAAGCGATCGTCTAATCGCCTGTCCAGAGTGAAGATTAAGGGTTGGGGCAAATCCTCGATACAAGAGAGCCCCCTGTCCTGCAGTAAATTTTAAGGCTTGAAACAGAGGACGAGTTTTCTGCCACGACCGACCGCTTTGTAGAAATTACTGTCGTTAGCGGTTTTCCCTGACCGATACGACTTAGGGCCTTAAAAAATGGGCCTACTTCTTTCTAAAATCACCTGCATTTCTGTCCGTTACCTGCACTTCCTCTAGTGATGTAGATGTTCATGGGCGTCGGTGATAATAATGTGTGTCTTATGCTCGTTTTCCTTTTCCATAAAAAGAAGAAAAAGTGTAGAGTAACTCCCTCAGTTTTTATAAATTTAATTTTCATTTCGAAACAAAACGAATCAGAAGTTTTATGATTATTATCACAAAATATCAGAATAAATTATACAACATTTGTTAATTATAGTTATCTTTCTACTAAGCTAACTTATTACAGTTGTTTGAATATAGCCGATAGCTTGAAAGTAACTAATTGGGTAACAATTCTTCCCCCCCTATCTTGTTTGTATACAAATAGCGAGGCCTTAATTAAACCTGAAGGGTAACACAAAACACGCAATACTTTTCCGGTGTAAAAACGAGCAATGAATACATAATTAAAGGTTATAGAGTACTTCCTTAGAAATTTTATTTTTTATTGTAGGTATAGTGTTTTTTTTAATTTATCGATTTTTGAGTTGATTGTACATTTGATTGTAAGTCTTTTAGATAGTTTGGTACACGTGGTAGAATTATACTACTGCTATATTATGCTTATAGTATGAATGTGTCATCTCAACCAGGGAAGGACCACGCTCTCACAGAATAACTATAAATAAATAATAATAGCAGCTTAATGTTGCTGTACAACGTACGGTGAAAGTAGAGAACCGGAGACCCTTTTAACTTGAAACGAGGCGTACCATCTTAGTCCTCAAGTGTGACAACATATTTTCAGTTTGATTTTTAATCTAAAATAGATGTAGAAGATGCACGCTATATTCTATCTGCTACAGAAACTATACCGAATTTTATAAAAATACTGTATTCGCGGCTGATCGTCGCTGTTGTTTTTTCGTACAAAGGTTTTATTCAACAAAGAAAAGCAGCCAGCGTTCTTGGCACTCACTGTGACGTGGGAAGTTTTTTTTTTATGCGCCCGAAGCAATTAAAGGGCTACCCTATACGTAGGGAGGCGGAAAATGCATTACGCATACCACGATAGCCGGTCTATCGTGGTTATGAGGGACTCACTGTCCTACCGGGCACCCTAAGTGATACCCTCTAAAAACCGCCTTTGGGGACAGGCAGCCGGCTGATTAAGCTGTATTGTGCCTTATCGTGAGCGACCCTCTTTTGGGAAAAGAGGGCGCAGGCGGCTACGAGCCGCTGAGGGAGTGCCTACGAAGGCAAATTAATATTAGTTAATACAATAATTTAATTTAATTAGAGTTGGCCTGAGCCGCCAGGAGGCAGTTCAGGTCGTTTGTCAGTTTATTAGGCGGGTCCGAGAGAGAGTTTCTCGGCCTGCGGACTCGATAGCGAGAGGGGGGTGGGGCTGCATAAGAAGCTGCCTCACGAATTAATTGGACTCTGAGGCATTGAAGAAGTTCTCAGAGAGTTTTTTTAAGAAATTGTTGAATTGTTGGAAGCTCTAGGTCCCGATGAAGGTCTAGGTCCCGATGAAGGTCGGCATTACGGACGTACCAAGGTGGACGTGGGAAGTAGTACTGTTTGATATTTATACTTTTACGTTACCGTTACCGTTAAAGCCTACTAAGGACATAGTTGCCACGCTTGGCAAGTGGGTTGGCCGTAGTTTTTTATATTTAGTTGTTATTAGAGAGATGCTGCTGCTCGTTTCCTGATATGTTTCTCTTTGTCGCTCCCTACGATACCAACGGGACTATATGGGTTAGTGAATATTCTTACACCGCTACTATATGGGAACAGTTTAAAGTTAATGTACTTCAATTTAATGAATATTGTATATTTATAGCAATTTATTTATAGTTATATAAACCCAACATAGTTAACACAATCAATTTATTTTTATATAATTGCTATTTACGATTCAAATGTACCAGTGGGTTTCAAACCTTATTAAATAAGCTTAGCCTTGCTTAGACAAGGGGCCCCTTTATTTAATAAGGTTTGGCTTACTCGAAATATTTAATTAATTCAGAAAGAAAATCTAAATTAAAGCCGACTTCAATAGCGTACGATGTTCTCAAATCAACTGTTTTTCATTCGTATGGTTACAAGTATGTTACGCGATATATTCGCCAATGAAGTGAACAGATTTTAATAATGCTTTTCATTAAATTGCTAATACCACAGAGTATTCTTATTCAAATGCAGAGATAAAATTTCAAATTGGGAAATTATTAGGTAAATTTGTTTAATGTTACTATTAAGAGCAGTTAGTTGCTGCCTTTAGCTTGAACGTCAAATAATTTAACTTTTAATTAAACGTAAAAATAAACTATCCACTGTGATTACAAGAAATAAAATAATTTCCACATAAGTTTATTTTCGAAAGCGGGGCTTTAATTCTTACACTATCCACAGAATAACCTTAGTAATGTACAGTATAACTTTCTCTTAAAATCTACGTCTTCTGTAATCGCCTGAAGTGATAATCTACGTGGTAGAGCCGTGCTGCAATTATATTAGTAGTATAGTTGTAGGACGAATAGGTCGGCTCGACCGGGGAAGGACCACGCTCTCACAGAATACCAGTGTAAAATAGTAGTTTAATGCTGCTGTATTTCGTATGGTGAGTGTAGAGAACCGGAGACCCATTTTTACTGGAAACGAGGCGTTCCATCTTAGACCTCACAGGTGACAAAGCAGCAACCACTTACCATCACGTGGACTGTGTGCTCGTTTGTCACCCTATCCTATAAAAAGAAAAGAATATATATACATATTACATAGAACAGAGGATACAGATAATGAGTAAGTGAATGGCCGTATCCTAAACTAAGAGAGAGAGAGAATAGTATATCGAAGTATTAAAGTGCCGAAGAAGATATTAAATTGCATGGGAATTACATTATTCACTTTTGAATTTTGGAAGTCTGATTATATTTTTGTTTAATGTTTAATTAAAAGTTATCACTATGTCTCGCATAGGCCTGGTAGTTTGGAAATTTGATGTTCACCATAAATTTCGCAGTACGAAAGCAAGCCGTATTTGATATCACGTTTGCTACGTGCTAGCGTTGAAGAAAAACTAATAAAAAATATTTCGAAAATATTCGAATAGTTTTCCATTTAGTAGATGGAATATACTTGAAAGGAATGTCACTTTTGCTTTAACATACACTCTGGACCCAGCAGATAAAGGAGAACTATGAATTCTGAATCTATGATGAAGACCTTTTTCAGCAGCAGACTATTGACAGTCTGTAATTAAAGGATGAATAATATTTTTCTTTATTCAGGACAACAAACTATTACATAATAAGGCCTAAACCAAGTAACAATTTCAAAATAACATTAGTGACTATGTAACCAGCACCGTTACCCAGAACGTAATATTAAGTAAGTATAATTCAAAGTAAACAGAGTTCAATTCAATAAGTAAATAAAGGTGACAATATTAGACAATATCAAAATGACAAAAAGAAACATAAAGATAAGAAATAACAATTTGTAAATAACACAAGTAATTATGTAACCATCACCGTTACCCACAAAATAATATTAACTTTTTATTTATTCGTGCTACCACTGTACTACTAATACTAAAGTTGACAATATTAAATTTGACAGGATTAAATAAATAAAATACAAGAAGTAAATTTTACACACTTACTTTTTTCCATATTCTTAAAACAAAGGTAAAAAACCAAAGGTCACTGGGTTCCCATACCCAGCCAACGGAGAAAGGAAACGCCCGAGAGATTTATTAAATTCCAACGAAATTCGCAGATATATGGCTGTGGAAAATATATTTGCTCGTAGAAAATTGAATTCACATTTGAATAACGTAATTGATTTAAGTAAGAGTAGGATATTTGTTCGTTTTTCTTGAGTTAAACCACACATAGCGTTTGAATCAAAAATAAACTCTAGTAGTATATAGTTACGTATGTTATTATTACTTTGTTGAGGAAATAAACAAAAAAGAACACATTTATTACAAGCACATAATCAGGATCTTAAGCTTTAATATTTATAAATAGATTAATCAACAAAACAAAACAGGTTTGACGAAATAAAATGAAAAACAACAAATTAAACAGATACGTCATATATCTCACAGAAGTAAATATTGCTAATATCAATATTTACTTTTGTGAATATTGATATTATATAGACTTATATTTGAAAATCATATTTAAACTACCTTTCTCACTTGTCTTGTGGCGCGTTAGACGAAAGGACCTCATTTATTTTTATGTATTCCTTTACTTAATAGGATGACAAACAAACACATGTGGCCCATAGACATCTGTCCTTGATCATGAATCAGAATGAAGCACTAAAAAGGGTCTCCGGTTCTCTACACGATTTATATATTACGATGGTGTTCCGTGGGGTCGTAGTCCTTCCCCGGTCAAGCCGACCCATTCGTGCTACTACTGTACTACTAATATAACTGCATAACGGCTGTACCATGTAAAGATTATTTACACGTAATAATTATTATTACACGTAAGAATTATGATTATTACCACGAAAGAATTATTAACTTTTCCTTACTTGATTAATATCTTAGTAAAGAATTAGTAACTTTGATAAGCAAATGCTTAAAAGAGGTCTAAGAATTTAATAAAAAGCTTTAGAATGAACTTAAAGCCGATTCGACTTTTTTGATTTTGAAAATGAAACTTCTTTACCGACGTGGTAGAAAAGTTTAGTACAGTATTAAAAAACAAAAGCGTCACATTTTCTTGTAACGTTTCACCGTCGGGTTTACATGACGATACTGTTATTTAACGTACTTATGTAAAATATAAATGAAAGAAGTGTGATATGTCGTCATGAATTTAACTTTGTACGTGTGTACAAAATTACACGCATTATTTTTTTTATAGAAATACCAAACAAGTATACGGTTCACCTAATTGCAAGTGAACAACGGCGCCCGTGAATAAGTACAACACCAGTAGATTTTATGTGATTGCCGGCTTTAAAAAAAAGGAGTAAGTTATTTTCTTGAAGATCCTTAAGTCGTAATTATCATAAAAAATCACTAATAGTAAAGGATTCCACAATGAAGTGCAAGTTAGAAAACTTCACAGTGGTGGATGGCCAAGCATTCAGATGGTGTGGATGGCATCAGGAATTCAGTCGTGATGAGTAATGGTGGCATTTGGCAGCTGTAATTTAAGATTTAGCAAAAATACCACAAGCATAAACTTATGCTTGACCTGGTAATTTTCTAACTTTATGGTTAGCAAGGAAGAGCCCTTAGTTTTTAATGTCATATCAATGGATAAAATTTAAATTTAATTTTATTAGCAGAATGTGCTACGATCAATATATACCGTGTTATATTTATTGTGCATAGGTGGCTTTAGAAAAAATATTATTTCAGCTCGACCTATGAGTATAGCAAGAGGAAATTCTGGGGGATAAGAACATTTCGTTTTAAACCACGAAGAAAATGAACGGTCTGGCGATGGGTAGTGTTGTCTAAAATGGGAGACATCTTTTAGACCAGCAGCTGGCCGACTTCATGTAGAAAGAGGGACTTTTTATGATGAACTCTTTTTTTCCAGAAGCGGCCCCACAGAAAGTGGACCAGGTCGAGCCCCGACGGTTCGACAGAAAATGAGACTGACTTCATTATGACGACCAGACGCCAACTGTTCAGTGATGTATTAGTGATGGCAAGGGTGAAAACTGGCAGCAACCACCGAATGGTTAGAGTAATCCATAATCCCGAAACCTTTCAGCTCGAGTTACGTAACCGCTTTCAGTGCCTAGAAGATTGCAATGCAGTGGACGTGATGAATGACAAGCCCGTGGGAACTGTCCATGCGGTCGGAAATAAGTTCTGTAAGACCCGCCGAAGAAGAACACAAAAACTCCGATCACACTCTTAATCTCATTGCTGTTAGACGGGAGATGAGGCTGCAATTGTCAACAGATTTGACAGCATATAGGTAGCTGAACAGACAGATCTCAAAATGTATGCGGCGAGACTCACGCAACTTTAATACCGCTCGTATGAAAGAAGCGATCGAGCGGAACCAGGGCTATATATATAAATATATATATATATATATATATATATATATATATATATATATATATATGTGTGTGTGTGTGTGTGTGTGTATGCATATTTGTAAGTCAGTTTGTTTTTCTCCATATTTATTAGTGAACGGGTCGTTTTTAATAGAACGTTACATTTTTATTTTAATTGCTAAGTACACAGACTCAATAGTAATATGTGGACTTGAACGAATTAACCACTGGACCCGACATAAAACACAAATGCATGAAAACTCGTTCAACCAAGTGGAGAATAACGCGCACGAAGATCTTATTACGTTAATGTAAACACAGATACAAAATTCGTAGAAGTTTACTCTATTTCTAGTGCTTGATCGTAGTCGATAAAATATATCGATGAACGATTGAGAAAGAAAAGGCGTATCGTAAATAAGCTGTAAAACAAAGGAAATAAAGGGATAATGAAGGTGAGGTAAGCTTCCGGTATTTAAATTTTAATTAAAATAAAAGAAGCAGGACATTTTTATAGACTTTATACAATTATAGTTATGATAAACGTCACATGTTTTGTTAAGTTTAAATTATTTTAGTAGGTTTACTGACTTATTATGTATCATCTTTCTTAAAATGTGTTTCTTAGAATTTGTTGTATTCGCTTGTTTTCTTATATAAGCAATTCTAATGTTTTAATACTTTTCAGCAACGGCTATCGTTAATTCTACGACGTGATTCACGTCGTCGTTTTCAAATTTATGGAAATGAATGTCTTCGTACAACGGAAGTTGCAGCAATGTTTCTGTTACTTTCGGCAGAAGAAAGTCTGTTGTGTAATCTTTTTTTAGTCTTTTATTCTGAACACCCTTCCTAAGATCGAGTTCGCAGTGCTAACAAATAGCTATGGTATCACTTGAGGGAAGTATCAGTTTTCCCTTGTCTTTATGGGCAATGAGACTGCCTTCATCGGTGTCATTTTCTGTTTCTTTGCATTAGTATTAAAACAGGCAGTATCGAAATATACACTGCATATTATGGCGCTATGTTTCGTCGGGATCCAGGTTTCATCTTTACGAACTGCTTCTACCCACTTTCTCTTCCGAGAAGGGTCACTGGGAAATCTGAAAATTCATGTAATTTATGTGCTTAAATATTTTAAGTACAGATACTAATTATAATTTTTGCATTTATAATATTTTTATTTAATTATAAAAATTATTATTATAAATTTAATGACATCAGATTGTAGGATACTGTTATATGTATAAGTATTTTTAAGTGTTATTGTATTGTACAAATAACATCATATCGTTAAATATCGATATATTTTTTGACATGGTCAAGCAATAATCGATGTCAAATTGACTCACTCCACAATTTTAGTCACTGTTCTGAATGGTATAATCCACAAAAATTGCTTGGTTACTGACAAGACCGATATAGGTACGTCCGCTCATATGTCGGGTCCAGTGGTTAATTCGTTCAAGTATGTGGATATCGGTGTTGATTGTATGATAATCAAGCTTAAATATAGTATTGTGTTTAATAATAGGATTATATTGTACAATTGTTTGCTATCTCTAATAAAGAGAAAAAAAGTAATTGAAATTTTCATTAAACTTTTGATACAAAATGTTTAAAACATCAAAATGATTGAAATAAAATGAATGAAAAATGAAAAATCTGGCAGACTGATGATCAATTAAGCAAATGTTCCCTAAAAGCAGGAAGGACACAATCATGTCCAATAGTGTCACTATTGGACATGATAATGTGCCAATAGTGTACATTTGACATGAATATTTTGCTTTATTTATTAGCTAGTCCTGTCTCTATCTTAAAAGCCCGAAATTACATTTTTATAGAATAAAACAGCAGCAACGTTAAATAGCAGCCTAATGATAATTTGTTTTGTAAAGTGAGTGAAGAGATCCGAAGACCCTTTTTATTGGAAAAGAGCCATACCATTTTAGACCCTAGAGGTGATAATACATCTACATTTTGATTATTAATTCAGGACAAATTTAGATGTCTATGGGCCACAACATCCAATTGCCATCAGGTTGACGGTGTGCTTGTTTGTCAACCTTATTATTAAATATATATATATATATATATATATATATATACACATATATATACTATCACTTAGATTACAGGTGTCGTATTTTAATCATTCAAAATAGGAATGATGTTGTGGCGGCGCTGTCGTCGCGCCGCAAGCGAAACATAGCGAAACCTAAATCACGCTATCAACATTCCGAATCATAAACAGCATATATAGAACATCTCCGAACTATCACACGGAGTGTGAGCCGCTCTCCGGGCATAACACCTTGCTCGGTGGGAGATCTCCCCTTTTCCTTCATCGGCCACAGTGGTGACCCCGACGTGATCTGAACACGCAACCAACAACCTTCGGAAACTACAACTTCAAGCCTTCGGTATTATCCTCAAGAACTCCTACCATTCACTATTGAGAATCGTCTCCTGCAGTCTTCAGTTCCTGCAAGCCAGTCCAACTTGTCTTCGTCTCGACTCACCGCAGATTTATAAGGCAGACCTCTGGCACTTGCTCCGGCACATCGTTCTCACCGGCATCACTTGCCAGTGTCTAGTACGGCATGCATTACACATCGGCATATTATTTGCACCGGTGTCACTTGCCCTTGCGCACACAGCATGCATTCCCTACCGGCATTAAGGACACACCGGCAATCGGACTGCACTATCGACCTCCGGTCTGAGCAGGAGGGTGATGTGGCGGCGCTGTCGTCGCGCCGCAAGCGAAACATAGCGAAACCTAAATCACGCTATCAACATTCCGAATCATAAACAGCATATATAGAACATCTCCGAACTATCACACGGAGTGTGAGCCGCTCTCCGGACATAACACCTTGCCCGGTGGGAGATCTCCCCTTTTCCTTCATCGGCCACAATGTAACAATCACTGACAATACTTATTATGAATTGAGATAAGATCGTAGTTATCGACATGTACCTATATTTTAACTTGACGCTGATAACAAGTTATATACAGGTTTTGTAATAATATTGCATGCTCATTTACCTCTTCAAGGATAATTTAGGATTTTTATGTGAAAATTTAATTTAACTTACACCAATTTTATTCTAAATCACGTTGGAACTGAGAAGGAATGATCAGCTACACGTGAAATTGTAGTTTGAGCGGTAGTCGGCAGGTGTAACAAAGAGGTTTGTTAGCGTTAACAGTCCGGATATTTTTCTTTAAATATAAACTATTGTTTTCTTAATCACTATGAAAAACAAGCTGAAATTCATTTATCCTCGATGTACAATTCATAAGTGAAAAAGAAAATAGAAGATGGTCAGTAGAATCTTCTTGGTAATAATTTAAAATAACAAAAAATAGGGGAGTTGACGTGGCAAACGTGGCAACTGTGGCAAATATGTTTATATGCTAGCTTATGTTAAGCAGACGAATTCGATAGACTGTAATGAGTAATAAATTTACACTACAAGATGTGTTTAGTAAAACAGTTATAACTATTATCAGTTTCCTCATAATACTTTCAATAGCTATAATATATTTATAATATACAGTAAGGTAGCGAGCGAGCATCGTATGCCTGCAATGCTATGGTGTCGCGTGTTCGAATACCGCACGAAACAAGCTATGTTTGTGTGTGTGTTCATGTGCAATTTATGTATGTAAATGTTCCTACATGATACAGGAGAAAAACCTAGAGTTTGGGTAACTTAAAAAGAAATTAGTATATAAGTAATGTAAGTTTCAGACATATACACTATAATAGGGAGGATTTTACAAAGGCGGGTTGGTTATTACAGCACCAGACATCTGGTACGTTCGGCGCTGCTCTTCTTCGCGGGTTTAGGTATTACGCGTCGGAACATACGAAATGACTATTCCGCCATCTATTAGAAGCTATGAGGTATATCTTGCAAGTCCTTAAGTCGCCTCTTACGATACGAGATAAGTTGATGATTTGGTCATTTCATATTGTTTTTCGGGGTACGTTAAAATACACTAAAAGTGTAATCTTGTTACCTATTAGGATAACAGCTATAATATAAAGTATTATCTAAATATTAAAAATGAAGCTGTAATTTAAAAAATTTACATAAATTCAAATGCAATTAGACCATTTCATTGCGCAAGTAAAAAGACTTAATTTATAAATGATTTCAACCCCATTCTAAGCTACGAGGCAAATTAACAAGATTTAGCTGGATTATAATAACTCAGGCCTCGGCTATTTGCATAAACGAAGATTGGTGAGACTTAATTTAAATAAAAAAATAGATCTGAGATTTTTTATATTTTGTTAGATAATGGTATAGAAAAGAACTATTAATTCAATGTCAGTAGCAACTGTTTGTATTTATAATATATTTATAATAAATCATTTAATTATCATTCACCGAAAATTTTATTTTACAATATTCACAATTAATATTCATAACACACAATATAAAACACCTATAATATAGAAAAACTAAAACTAAATTTTTTTATTGTCATAAAGACTTGTTCCCCGTGGTATCGTGCCAAGAACGCTAGCTGCGTTTCCTCGCTGAATAGCTATACTTAGCCTTTCAGCGAGAAAAGAACTAGCTCTCTTATCAGCAGCAGCGACGAATAATCGTGGATACAGTTCCTTTAGGAACTTCATTGTACGTGGACTCCACGGACCGATAGTCTCTACAGCAAATGGCACAAATATGTAGTAATTTCTCAAAGGCTCATATTTCCGCCATTTACTTAATTAAGCTGCCTCTGATGCCGCCCCTGTTCTAAAAGAGGCACCCTTGAGATGAGAGGCCGCCAAAGTGCCAAAGAAAGCACAAATAGCATCCCACACTAGGTCTTTACCTATCTCCCAAGGGACTAGTCATATCGTCGGATCTCTTGCCATCGTCTCTAAATATTCCGCAAGGCTCTACAACCAAGGGAACATTTATAGAGACAAGAGTGCTTCGGATGACTTCGTTCAAAGAGCCATGACGAGAAAACCTACCCGCACTTTTTTTTTTACATGAAATCCGTGGAGGAGGAACTCATCGACGCTGCTACCACAGGGGCACTGGTGAGGTTGACAAACTGCCGCTCCTAGTCGGATTCCTACGGCGATGCGCAAGCTTTCCCATCAAGCAATTTACCGATGGAACAAGATGCTTGATGGAACAGCGTGTAAACAGTGACTACATTCCTTAGGCGAAACAGCTAGAAGGCGAGCCTGATCTTGGTCACTGTGGAAATTGTTAAATAAATCTTTCTGGACACTCCGTACCAAGTAATATCTCACTAGTTTTATTGGTTAATTTCCAGTGGGACATTTTCGGACTTTTGCCTTGCCTCCGCAGCAAAGCAAAAGTTAACTTTATTATTAAAAATTACGTTACATAGTTCATTCACACTATGCGCGGAAGCAAGGAAAGCAGGCAATGCGACTATAGAAAGAAATTTCTCACACCAATACCACCAAATTTTATAGGTAAATTTAGCTTGATTCCAGGCTATTGTATTTAATCTCAAATTTAGAATTTTTTTCTAATGCTATTTTAAGATTATTATTAATATCTCCTAAAACATCCGAACATTTCCAGATTGGACTTATACGTGTTATGTTTGTAAATTTAGGTACAAAGAGACAACATTTTAAAATAGTAAGGACAATATAATATTTAATTTTTGATTACAATTTACCAAAGTGATTTAAAAATTGATCAGGTTTTGTTTTTTAAACGGTTTAATATCAAATAAAAATAACGGAGCACGGAGCACGAGAAATACGATTAAAATTTTGAATTAAAGTATATCTCTGTTAGAATTAGATTAATTCTAATAGAGAATTCTCTTAGATTTTTATCTCGGAACTCCTGCTATCGTTTCTAAATATTTATAATTGAAAGCTCTAAACTTAGGGAACATTTATAGAGTTAAAAGCCCTTCGGATTATATCGTTGTAATAAAATAAGTTTTAATTTAATTTATTTATTAAACTAAAAACTAAAATAAGTGCTAATTGACTGTGTTTTCTCGCTAAATGGTTAAACTTATCCTTTAAGCGAGTAATGAAATAGCCCTCTTGTCACTAACGGTAACGACTATAGTAGCAGACACAGTTCCTTCAGGACTTCACCGCACGTGAATTCCACGGCCCAATACTCTCTACAGCAGATACTCCGTCAATTTACTCAGTTAAGCTGTCTATCATTCTGTCCCGGCTCTAAACGAGGTACCCCCGAGATAAGAGGCCGCCAAAGTGTCTTCTCACTTAGCATACCACGCTGGGGGTTTGCCTCTCTTAAAAAAGACCTAAGGTATACCTCGGGTCTCCTGCTATCATCTCTAAATATTTATAATTGAAAGCTTTAAACTTAAGGAACATTTATAGAATTAATAGCCCGTCGTTGTCATAAAATAATTTTGAATTTAAATGTTTTAAGTTACAGTGTTTTAAGAAGTCGGAGTAGGGGAAATTCGATTAATAGTCTAAGTGATCGCCGTTAATTTCACAGAGAGACAGAGTTAGTTGCAATCTAAGTGCTGATTTACAACGTGCTCGGTGGTGAAGGAAAATATCGTGAGGCTATCTGCATGTCTGACAATTTCAATATTTCGAATACATTGGAAGTCCGTAGCATTTGCATAACTCTCTATGTATAATATATTCATTAGAACAATTTTGAAGAAACTATAGAAATATATATGATCAATTTTGGATTTTCTCCTAACAAAATATTGTTTATATTGAATTAAACTCAATCTTTGACAGTTGTTTTTTAATTTCTCGGAATTTTTTCTAATCTTGAAATATTTTATGAAATTTTGGAACTATGAAAGGCGTATTCTTCAACGGTGAATTAATTACAGGTTAATGAAGTCGGAGAGAAAAATCTTTGAATTCGTAGTTTGATAATAAGAAATCCCTTTGCTTAATACGACAAGGAGTCACTTTTATTCATTTTTTTATTATTTATATTATATGAAATGCATAATGGTAACACCAATTTATTAAGTTAAATACCTTAACGGTTCACTTGGTAGTGGAACTCTAAATATCTCAAAGCGTTTTTATTATTAATGCGTGAAAAATTTCATTTAATTTCTTGAAACAGTTCAAAAGAATAAACACGACGATTGTCCTAAAAATAGCAAATATTAGTAGGCAAATTAAGCAGTGAACTCTTTTCTTTCATAATAAAGCATATTTAAAACCCAAAAGTCAGTAAAACGCAAGCAGCTACACGCGATTGCCTTTAACGTAAATTGTTGCCCTGTTGATGTCATTGTGGAAGCAGTTATAAGTTTTTCATCCTTTCACTATAAATTTTTACTTAAATAGTAGGTAAGATATGTTCGCAGTGGCCTTTAAATAAATTAATTTTTTTTTCATAGAATGAGGTTGAGAAACGAACCCACAGACCACCTGATGGTAAGTGGATGCTGAGGCTCATAGAAATATACATTAATCCTCGATTAAAATTCAAAATTCCGATGCGTTGTCACCCCTGAGGACTAAGATTAAATGCCTCGTTTCCAGTAAAAAAAGGGTCTCCAGTTCTCACCACACTCTCCACGAAACACTGCAGTATAGAATATCAGCGAGAAATAGCAGCTTAGCTATTTCTCGCTGATATTCTGTGAGAGCATGGCCCCTTCCCCGTTTGAGTTGAATCATTCATGCTACAACCATAATTAGCTGCAGCCTGGCTCCACCACGTACAATTGTGGTGTTAATACTTTATTATACACAGACTTAGTTAGCAAAGCTTATTGATATACTTTCCAAATTATTATAATATTGAAAGAGTTAATCATAAAAATATTAAGTCTTTACCTAAGAAATTGATGTTTTTTATGAAGTAAGTAATTTGTGTATGCTTGCCAATGCACTGGCAGTTTATTAATGTGCTTCTTGAAGAAATCAGCTGGAGGAGAGGCAAAGAATTCTTCAAAGGTATTTTGTACTGCCTCTCGGGTATTGATTATTTTTACTGGCAAAAGTTATATAAATTCTGGAAAAAGTTGAAGTCTGTAGTCGCAAGGTCTGCTTCCAAATCCAACTTTTGTAACTTGGAGACCATCTGTTGTGCAGTATGAGGTCACGCGATGTCGTTTAGGAGCAACAGGGACGAGTGATTGACCAAATCTGGTTTTAGATTTGCGAGTTTCTCCATCATTGTGATCATGTATTCACTGTACACATCTGAAGTAATGCTCAGCACGTATGGTAAGAAGCTGTTAAAATCACACCAGCGCTAGACCACCAAACAATGATCATCGCTTTTATAGGGCTAAGTTTTGGATTAGGGCATTGTTTAGGTGCTGAACCAGTAACCAACCAACTTGCTGAGCGCTTGCGATTGCCAAACAGAATCCATTTTTTGTCGCAGGTGACAATGCGGGGCAAAATTCCTTCGTTTGTGTGCAAGGCACGTCCCGACGCATACTACACGTAGGCGATCATTGAGTTCGTCGGGCACCCATTTGTTTAGCTTTTTTAACTTTGATTAAAATTATTTTTACAGATTTTATCGCGTTTATTTTACTATTATTTTTAATTCCCGACGTTTCGGGCGCTTTCCAGCACCCATGGTCACGGGGGACTGAGATGACTGACGTCCCGATGTTTATGGTTCGATCTATGCAAAATGAACTGACTGTCCTGAGGTCTTGCAGTGGTATGCATGGGTTTAGTTTTAATTTTATTGATTATAGGATCCCAAGAAGGTGGAAGTACCCAGCCTCCTTCTCTATTGAAATGAGGATTTTTTTTTAATTTCAATAGCCTCACGTATCATCCTTGGTAGGAATCGGTGTTCTTTCGCGAGGATTTGTGGTCTATCAAATCTGATGTAATGGTTGGGGCCGTCTAGGATATGATCGCAAACTGCAGACTTCCCGGAACGTTAATGCTTCACATCAGCTATATGTTCTTTTACGCGGGTTCTAATTGATCTTTTTGTTGTCCTATATAAGAGAGACCACATTCACAATCAAGCTTGTACACTCCTGCATCTTGTAGAGGAATATGATACTTTACTGATGGTAGGAACTGACTAATCTTCTTCGGCGGCTTGTAGAATGTTCTAATAGAAGCTCGCTTCAAGATGTAGCCAATCTTGTCTGTGACACCTCTGTTATATGGTAGTACAGCAGGCACACGCTCGACTGTAGCCGGCCTCACTCGGTCACTGTGACGTAGGCGCGGGACCCGAAGCTTGTTGTCGTCCAGAACTTGCTTGACGTGCTGAAGCTACGCTTTAAGCTTTTTTAACTTGCCAATTTGACACAAATGGATCAATATTTTTGATGCTAACGTTGAATGCTTGGAACCGGAAAAAAATGCTTGGAACCGGGCGGCAAGAAACAAGCTTCGTTTAGGTAATTTCTTTTTACAGTGAAAATAATGGTAATTTAAAAAATAAAAATTAAAAAACATATGCCCTGCTTTATAGTTAGTTCAGTTAGTATGCAAAGATTCATGATCTTATTTAAAGTATTTTATGAATAACCGCGGTTTATTGTTCAGTTTGGAGGTAATTTTGGATTTTTTTTCTATCGAGAAAATTGTACGGAATCATGTTTTCATCTAACATAGTACTAAACATTAAGCCTCAATTTTACCACATATTTATTTCAAAATTAATGCTACAATATTTTCGCTATAACGGAGGATCTTGCTAAGCCATTTGAGGTTATATTCACCCTTAAGTAGGAAATAGGAATATATAATATAGTATGATCTCGTTAATATTTAAGTTAATTGTAAATATTCATTACTTAATAACTTTATTAATAATACCATAATGTAAATGTAATAATAATGATAATGATTGCCAATATTTGCAGTGCCCTTGTAGGGTTCTTGTTTGGAACTATTTTATAATTAAGACCATATGTATACAACAAGAATAGCAAATAAATTGAATTGAATTCAATTAAGTAACTTAAGACTCTTACCAGAATAAACGGAATAAACGACAAGGGTGAAAAGTAAAATCCGCCAAAAATGTAGTTCCGTTTTTTTTAACACGTACCAGCGATATATTTAGCGATACGTTTAATTTTGTATGTAGGTAGTTATTGACCCGAGCAACTTTTTATCCAATTACTGTACTTCAAAAAAGAAGGTTTTTATTAGGTCCTTACACATGAAATTAGCATTTTGTCGTACTGACCACTTTGATCTGAAATATCTCCTCTTTGGTTAAGAATTCCAAATATTCAAATTTATAAATTCATTTATCTGGTATATTTGAGTTTTGAAAACAGTCATTAATTTTTTTTTCCTCAGTATTTTTTTCTTTGGCGTCGCTTATTACCGCACAATAGAAAACATGAAATATCGGTATATTTACGAGTACGAGCTAATGGCAGGGCGCGGACCGCGAACTGAAAAAGGTCGTGGGTTCGAATCCACCACTTGACTAATGGCGTGAACGGCGTTAAGCTTACCACGAGTGGTTAAGGGGATTATTAGTAATGTTTATAGCATTGTTAATATTGTTTTTAAAAAAAATCTGGCCAAACGATTACGGCAGATATCTATTGTCAGCAACTGCAAACTATGAATGAAGAACTAGCTGCTAAACAACCGAGATTGGTCAATCGGTCTAGGCCACTGCTGCTTCACGACAACGCAAGATCACACACTGCACAACAAACAACCACTAAATTAGATGAGCTACGATTGGAATGTCGGAGACATCCACCGTACTCCCCGGTCCTTGCTCCAACAGATTACCATTTTTCCGGAATTTGGACAATTTCTTACAAGGAAAATAATTTAACTCCGATGCGGCAGTCCAATCCAAGTGGTTTTTTTAGTAAAGGGATCAATGAACTACCTATGAGATGGCAAAAGTGCTTAGATAATAACGGCGCATACTTTGATTAATTAAATATATTTTATAAAAAAAAAATGATTTTAATTTCCTCCCGTACAAAACGCCAATTTCATATGTAAGGACCTAATATTTTCATTTCTTTATGTCATTTTTTAATGATTATTATATGGTTAAAAAAGAATAACATAGCTTACTTTCAAATTTATACCATGTTTATATGTAGTTTTAAATAAATTCCTTAAGCGTTGTGTAATAATTAGACACTACGCCGACGATCTGATTTGTACCTTTTTAAAACAGTGGTATCTTTCATAAAATGCAAATGTAGTATACCCTACTGACTTTAGTTACTAATAAATAAAATAATAGAAACTACTTTTTATTTTTTATTTAAGAAGTTTAAGAAATGTATGATTACAAAGATAAATAGTTTTAGTGTAAACACAAACTCATTAGTGTTTATGTTATAGTGTAAACATAAACTCATTAGAGTCTTTCCGTACACCATTGTTGTCGACACATTATTCTAATTAACACATTACGAAACATTACATTACCAAAGTTACATTAATATTATTATCAACTTAAATTAGGTGCATTAAATGTTATGTTTCCATTTGACGAACTATTTGTGGATACATAAATATTAAATAGTTTTAGGCGATGAGCGTAACATCACAAGGTGAACTTATTACATTCTGTGAATAATCGTGATACAGGATGATTATAATATATATTTTCATAAATTTATAATAAGATAATATGTTGGTAAATTAAAGCAATAACATAGAACGAGAAGTTGTTTTAAGTGTTACGAGTATTTAGTAAGAGTTAATTGCATATAAAAAATGTTTAATTTATATTTAATGTTTTTACGTGTTATGACGTCTTTCATAGATTTAGGTAACTGATTGATTAGATTTGGTATAACATAGTTTAAAGTTCTTTTTCCGTATAAGTTATTATACTTAGGTAATTGTAGTTTTAGACTATCAGTTCTGCGTGCCCAGTATTATAACTTATCTACCTTTTTAAAATTTTCAGTAAAGTAATTTTCAGTTAGTAATGTCAACTTTGTCGTGAATAGGTATAATTTTGCAAAATGCAAATAGTTTTCGATAATCATCTTTAAAATTAATTTTGAGATTATTCTGGACTATTTGTTTTAAAATGCGCAGATAAAGTGAGTATATTCGATCTAGATATGTTTTATAGGTTTTCCCATAGCTTGACAAGCCATGTATTATAACAGATTCAGCTAAGGATTTATAGAGCATTAAAGAGTAAGGTATTTTGTGTTTGATTAATGTAAACTTTGCTAATATCCCTCTTAATATACCACAAACACGATTTACATGCTCTTTCCAGTTTAGCCGATCGTCAATTATTAGGCCAAGATAGGTGTGCTTATTTACAATTTCTATGGCATCGCAATTACAGGGTGTCGAATTGTCAGTATTTTTCATATAAAGGCAGTGATGTATGTGTGTGCGCTATTAGTTTAGGTATAAAAGAACTCCTGTTGTGGCTTGTGCTTATACATAAGCTTAGTTTTGGCAGCATTGAGTACTAGACCGACGTCGTGTGACCACTTGGTCAGTATGTCAAACTCTTTTTGAAGTTTCATTA
This sequence comes from Parnassius apollo, assembly GCA_907164705.1. Taxonomy (NCBI): domain Eukaryota; kingdom Metazoa; phylum Arthropoda; class Insecta; order Lepidoptera; family Papilionidae; genus Parnassius; species Parnassius apollo. Next base: position 7,751,077 of record CAJQZP010001697.1, read on the forward strand.
GTACCTTCTTTATACTACGTCCAGCAGATACTAAACACTACTACAGCTCTATACGTGGTAGAGCCATGCTGCAGTTATATTAGATGTATAGTTGTAGCACGAATGGGTCGGCTCGACCGGGGAAGGACCACGCTCTCACAGAATACCAGCGTGAAATAGTAGCTTAATGCTGCTGTATTTCGTATGGTGAGTGTAGAGAACCGGCGACCCATTTTACTGGAAACGAGGCATTCCATCTTAGTCCTCACGGGTGACATCTGCATTTTGATTCGTAATCGAGGATACATGTAGTTGTAGATGTCTATGGGCCACAGCAACCACTTACCATCAGGTGGACTGTGTGCTCGATTGTCACCCTATCCTAAAAAAAAAAAAGACTGCTTACGTAGGTGAGAAAGTGTAAAGGTCCAAGAACTGAGCCCTGTGCTGTGCCTTCCGTTACCTGGACGGGGAAACTAAGAGCATCACCAATTTTTGCTCGATAAGATCTTTTATGGAGATAATTTTCACACCACACTAGTAATTTTCCTCTAATTCTCTATCATTTTAGCTTTGAATTAATTTGATGTGTCTTAGCGTGTCAAAAACTTTGCTATAATCAATAAAAACGACTATAATGTGCTCTTTAGAGTCAATATGCGTGTACAAACTATCTGCAAATGCAGAAAGTAGTTGTGGGGTATACTTTTGAGGTTGGAAACCATATTGTTGCTAGTTAATATATTATTACTTTCATAAAACCTATGGATTTGTGCGCTTATATATTTTTTGACCATTTTTGTCTATGGTAGGTAATATCGTTATTGGTCTATAATTTTCATACTTTAAATTAAATGCGTGAACCTATAACTAAATATTTTCATCATATTAAAATTAAATCTACATACTTTTTATAAGAAATATTTGCTCAATGCAATAAGTACATACGCAATAATAAATTTTAAGTAGCGTTACGGTACGTACGTACAGGTACAGTGCAATGCACGCAGGTGCACCTGCATGCATTGCACTCTTTTGACTAACGAACGTGGTTCTGAACAGTGGAAATGGGTATAATATTCAGTGTAAAACGTCATTGAATCCTTAAAAGGTTTTTATCTAGCTGTGGAGAAGGGCTTATAAAGATTTTATTAAGTGTTACTGCAGTTCACAAGTTCTAAAGACATATTATTAAATTAAATGCATGAACCTAAAACTAAACATTTTCATCATATTAAAATTAAATCTACATACCTTTTATACGAAATATTTGCTCAAAGCAATAAGTACTCTCGAAGCCGCCGTATAAAATTTTAAGCAGCGTTACGGTTCGTACAGCCTAGAGCCTGTAATTACAACCGCACCATTAGCTTCGATATAAAGTTAACCTGAGCAGTAGCTTACTGCTGGCAAAAGTCTTGTTGAATTTCAGTACTGCTTTGCTAATTTTAGTTGGTCGTTAATTTATTAAAATTACTTAATATAGTACTTTTTTAAATAATAAAAGTGACAACCGACCATATATATATATAGTATATATATATATATATATATATATATATATATATATATATATATATATATATATATATATATAAATCATCCAAACTTAACCCCTTAAGGACTAAGATGGAATGACTCATTTCTAATAAAAAAGAGTCTTCTGTCTCAAAACTCACGAATTACGCTACGTCACAAAGTACTCACGGGTTCCTTGGATTAATGGTGCTATGTTACGTATACAATACCATTAAGCTGCTATTTTACGCTGGTATTCTGTGGTAGCGTGGTCCTTTCTCGGTAGAGCCGACCCATTTGAACAACAACCCTAATATAGCTGCAGTGTCTCTTTTACTTTAGAAATGCAAATTTTCCAACTTCCAAATTTAACACCACGCTTTTGATTGTGCTTGAATAACATTGTCGTGGTTTAAATCCGTGACCATCATTATCATTCGTCAAAATAAAATGACATATTTAGTAATATGGCAGTATTTATAATTCCTTTATTAATAGACAGAGTAATTCATCAGAACTTTTATCGCATGTTTGTTGGCAGTTACCAGTTCTTAAAGAATAGATAAATATCTCGTGCTGGGTTAGATATTATAATAACTACAAAGAGCACGCACAATGATTTTAACTTGTGATGTTAAAGTGATACGGAAACGAAACAATGTAATTAGAAATGTTTGCGTAATCCTTTTGTTTTATTTTTTATATTGTCCAACGCTATGTTTTTATTAGGATTTTATAAAATTTAACTTTGAACTTTACTATCTACAACTCCCCCTATTTACTTGCGACTTAGATCGGAACGTGCACTACCCTCCTGACACTATCACCAACCGCTCTCGGCATCAATAATATCGATCCCACGCGTCTGACTTAGATTCGTTATTTCTGTATAATTTTTTGCGTGTAATATGGTTACACACATGTCACACAAAATGGTATAAAGTATATGTTAAATTTAAGATAAGTTTTTAGATAGAACGCGTTTTCCCTGGTTAAAACTAGTTTTTACTTAATGCCTTTGTTATAACTAGAATTAACTAATGCTTAAAATTGAATATCAGGGAAAACTAGTTCTAACTGGATAAAAACAGTCAGTTAGAACTGTTCCGAATGAGGTTAAACGACCGAGGCTTTGGATCTGGATTTGATTTCATTGCGTTAGTTCGGATTTTGGCTTGCTTACCGGACCTGAGAATGAATGAAAATGAAAAAAAAATGAAAAATGAGAATGCGATTATTATAGATAAGATCGGTCAAATCTGTACTAAAACCGAATTAGAATGCCCCGACTTCACGTAGTCTTGTCTGCCCTACCCCTAGAGTGTTTTAGTAAAACCGTAGACGTGAAGGGAGATCAGCCCCCGCTCATTGTAGCAAATTGTAGGCATCTGTGCGAGCCGTAGCTGAGCATGAGTGCCTATGATTTGGTACGCAAGGGCGAAGCGTAGCACCGAAGCCGTTGCAGAAGTAACTGCGTCAATATTCTTGTGTAAAAATCTTTCAATAAATATTTAGTAGGTATTTCTTATTTTCAATCCCAAACTAGTTTCTCTAGTGCTAGTTTTAACTATAGATAAAATCAAGGATTCATACTAGTCAGCCCTCCTCTATCTAAAAATAAGTTTTAATTGTAACATATGCAATATACGTATTTTTAAATGTAATATTAAATGATGTACATTTTTCGATTTATTTAAAAAAAAAAAAAACATGCAATAAATAATTACGTACTTGATAGTGGTCGACAAACTTTACTTTTTATGTTGGTACGCCGTCAATCGACCAAAGACACAACTTAACTTTGGCAGGTTACACAAATATATGATGTGGTCTCTAGAGTTTTTTGTTGCAGTCACCACGGATGTAACCCTTTGGGAGTAAAATTCAAATGTTTCAGAATAGACTAGAATAGAAATTTTTTTATTTAAGTAATTTTCTTTGAATATCATGCTTTTACCACGCTTACCAGATCAAAATGACAGGAAATTACAGTCTACTTGATTTTATGTGACTACTGTAGATGCGCCCTTACCATAGTATGACCATTCCGAAATGTGTCCATTCTCAAATGAGTGAGCTCACTCATTCGCAATCAGTGCTCATTTGTGCGACACAGAAAGTAGTATACACAATTTCTGTAAGATAATAAGAAATGACACTAGTTCGTTAGTGTGCGCGCGTCAGCGTCTTGAATGGTATCTACGTTTTATACATGGGGAAATGTCTACACACACCTACCTTGCGGGGCAAGGACGGGTTATGTCGGGCTCGTGCCGACTAAAACCCGATGGTGTTCCACATTCGTCGCGTATTGGCAGGGCCATGGTAACGCTTTCACACACATACGCGGCCCCGCCAGCGCTGGCTGCCCCATGGCAACACCATTTCGGGGCAAGATTACTCATACCCTTTAGCTTCTCAGGTAAGGCGCACCAGGAACACAAGGTAAGCCTTCCTCCACGGCTTCAACTCCAGCGCAACGGACCCCCCCGCCTCGAGCCCAATACAAGGAGGTCATGCGACCAGAAAAAACCAAGCATGCGGAAGCACCCGCTTTCCCACCCCTAACAGCGGTTCTGGTCGATGGCTCCACCGCCAACCAAGTTTCGACTGTAAAAGGTAGGAAGAACAGTGCCTCGCAGTACCGTCACTTTATCTCCCCCCGCAGTTTCACCACCATAGCATTAGCAGTGCGGTCCCTTCAGACTTGCGAAGGATAAAAAGTTCCGCCACGGATCACCATACCAGTACTCCTCTACCCCTGCGACTCTACCTTGGCTGCAGTGGTAGTGGGAGACTTTCGCTACAGTCTATCAACTCACATCCCAAATGTACTCGTTAAGCCCACTCGGAGTGGCCACCTCAGACCGGTCTTTCACCTCGGGCCAGCCATGTGGGTTCCTCTTAGTTCACCGCAGGTGATCAAGGTACGGTTACTAAGCTCCCCCCGCCACGACAGGGACCGTTCGGGGGTGGGGAGGGGATAATACCTACCTGGATGTCCGCCTAGGCAGAAAATTAATACTACCATCTAGTAAATGATATTTCTCGTTTCCGTAACCTTCGTCCTAGACTCAAAATCAAGTGGAAAGTCATCCTTCACTGCCTTTGGTGATTGTACCTACTACTATCGTATGATATCAAAAATCATACTTTTAAGGATCTTCATTATCCCATAATTTCTCGTGTCGTTTACCATCGTTTAGCTTAGGCCTCGCCATAAATAGTGATGATAATTGTATATCATGCCAAGGGGATAAGTGATTAAGAATCCATCGATCGTCTAACACTGTTGGCATAAATCTTCGTCGTGAGTATGATAATAGTGTAGGTACAGGTGGTTGGTGAAAATTTAAACCAACAACTATAATCCATAGGAGGCCTTACACATGAACGAACCTTCTGAATTGAGTGATCTACCTGCCAAACATTACTTGATGTTTAATATAGTAAGTCTGGCGTTTCTGCAACGTTTTTTCTTTATAAGTCGATCGCCATCGACCTCGTGTGTGATCTAACATGGTGCACAAGAAAAAAAAAGATATATTGACTTATTCCTCCCTTATAACATATTTAAAGTTGTCTTACATATTTATTTAAAGTTGGATAGCCTACCAGCACATTTTAACCTACCATTTTAAAGCTTCGAAATAAAAGAAAATAACTACCTACCTTAGTGCTTTTTGACTTTAAGAACGTCCAAATTTTTACTGTCGACACGTATAGGTACCTGTTAATCTGCTTTTGATTATAAAAAAAATCCTTTTGATTGGTTTGTGGTAAGAAATTAACATTGAGAAGCCAATAATACTGAAGTAATTACAGCACATTTAAAAACAACAATGTATTTGCGCATCTGTGTTTTAAAATGTTGTCGTTAATAATTAAAGTGTAGGAATTGTAAATAAAAATATTATATAACTCTGTTGAGAGCTCTGTTGAAATAAAAACTTAGGGTTCTCAAAAGAAACAAAGAGGCGATAAGACACGGCTTGTCCTCGTTATTTCCTTTATTCCCTTTGTTTCGTATCTCTGACTCGAAGCGATTTCTAAGTATTTTAGTAGTTGTGAAATTGTCTGTAACAATTAGTGTTTGACTTGTTATTTGTTCGCAACCTTTTATACTAATGATTTATATTATATAGAATTAGTAATTTATTCTTGGAGCTATGTATAGGTATACCATATATACATATGCATTTACGACAAAAGACCTGAAAAAATACAAAATCTAACTTACGCCAAATTTAAAAACTTTATTAAACAGAGATTGTATAAAAAGGTTAATAAATTAAATTATTAAGGACTTTATAGATAATAATAACCCCTGGGAATAAGGTGATCGCTGAAAAGCTATTTCTAGATAATTTGTTTTGAGTTGTTAATTATCGTGTAACTGTTCTTTTTTTTTCAAAAAAAGAGTTTCTTGCTGGTTCTTTCTAGAACAGAGGTATTTTCCGAACCAATTGTAAATTAAATATAGTGACTTTCAGTAAGTATTATTTATAAAAAAGTTTCCACTTTTATTTCTTTAAGAAATGAAAGATTTAATTAAATGCTTTTCATTTATGTTTTACTAGCGATCCGCCACGGCTTCGCACGGGTGATTTTTGGATCTCGAAAAACGACGCCATCTACCGGATCCAAATGTAAAAATAAACCATCATCCCATACAAACACACACAAAATATCATCAAAATAGGTTGGGTGGTTTCAAAGTCTATAACGGAAACGGCCTGGAGTTTGCGTGTACATCAGGGAGGACGTCTGTTTTCGATGCCTCGAAAGCCTTGAAGGTACGTACATCTTACGGGTGCTCGTAGACAGCGACGACCAACCCCGCGTCTACGGGTGCCTCTATAGGTCCCATAGTGGTAACGCCAAAACAGACCGACTTATCGCCCACGTCCAGATGGCTACAGACTCCGTGATTCAACAGACCCCATCCCCAGAGATCGTGATACTTGGTGATTTTAACGCCCACCACGCTGAATAGCTTGGTTCTCGTTTAACCGGCGCTCTCACTAATTGTCAGTGTAAAATAGCAGCTATGTTTGTTTTGTTTTTTCCGGTTCTCTACGGCAAAAGCATTCCATCTCAGTCTTTAGGGGTGACAACGCACCTACATTTTCCTTCCTTAACTGAGGGTAGATGTAGATTTCTATGGGCTACAGTATCTACTTAACTGTGGTGTTTGTACACAGCGGTGAACTGTGTGCTGCTAGTTTTTTACTACTATTCTATAAAATAATGTCAGGTTGGCGATATATTATTCCATAACTTAGTACGCTATAAATGAAAGCAGGAATATTTTAAGGTGTCACATCACGTGTTATTTAAAGTCTACGTTGTGGCGATGGCTTAAAGAGTAAGCGACAGTAATGTACTTACCACACTTTCTCCCCGATAATAATGTTCGTTACAACGTGACAGGCGCTTAGTTAGTCGCGCTCCGAAATATCTTACTTTGCACATATAAAGGTGACAGATATGAAAATGTAAGATAATGGTGAAAACTATTTTGCATTCGGAGCAAAAATATCATACTTTAATATTTTAAATTGAAATCGTTTTACTGTTCTATTACTTAAAAATTTATGTTATGATTATGTAATAAAAATTTGTTATTTTCATCAAGAAATATCATTAAAGAAAAACACTTAACTTACTCCTTTTTAAAAGGCCGGCAACGTACCTGCAATTCCCCTTGTGTTGCCGTTGTTTATGGGTGGCGGTAGTCGCTTACCATCAGGTGAGCCGCATGCTCGTTTGCCCCCTCTTCTATAAAAAAATGGCAAAAACAGCATTACTTTTATTGTAATAGTAATTTTTATTTGATTTTTAAGCTGTATTCCTATTGGTTCAATACGACAAACACTTCTATGCCCCAATTTCTGATCAAAAATAACATGAGGCCTGTGTTAAACAGTGGGCGTATATAGGTTGTTTATTTATTTCTTCATTACCTATATTGCCTTCATTAACATATGGTGGTGGCACGAAAGAATCCTGCAACCTTTTTGTTTTTTTTTTTTGCGCCCGAAGCAAATATGGGCAACCCTCCGGAAAGCGGGGGAGGGGGGCGGTGAATGCTCATAGCATTCCACGCAGCCGCCGCGTTACTCCCACGGGCTTAACGGTCTAACTAGAGATCTCTAAGCCGTATACGAACGCAACCCTCCTTGGCAGAAAGGAGGGCGCAAGCGGCGAAAAGCCGCTTAGAAGTGTGCCTTACTAAGGCAGATTAAGGGATGTGTTATGTCGGCTCGGCCTGAGCCGCCAGGAGGCAGTTCAGGTCAGCCGAAAGCTTGTTGGGGGGGTCCAAGAGAGAGTTTCTCGGTCTGCGCACACTATAGCGAGTGTGGATAGGGGCTGCATAGGCGGCTGTCTCACGAATGAGATGATTTGGGTGGGATTCTGAGGCTTTGAAAAATCTCTCAGAGAGTGATTTAAAGAACTGCTGAATTGTTGGGAGCTCTAAGTCTCGGTGTAGGTCAGCATTACAGACATAATAGGGCGAGTTAGTGGCCCTACGACAGAATAGATTTTGAACTATTTGAAGTTCATTTATAGCTTTGGGCTTAGCATATGCGAAAATGGGGGCCGCGTATGTCATGACAGGTCATATGTAGACCTTATTTAGGGTTCGCTTGTTGCAGAGGGACATTTTACTGTGTCTACCCAACATGCTGTTGAGCCTACCCATGTAAAATCGTGCGGTGCGAGTAACGAATCGAATTCTTACATGGTAGAGCCATGCTGCAGTTATATTAGTAGTATAGTTGTAGCACGAATGGGTCGGCTTGACCGGGGAAGGACCACGCTCTCACAGAATACCAGCGTGAAATAGTAGCTTAATGCTGCTGTATTTCGTATGGTGAGTGTAGAGAACCGGAGACCCTTTTTACTGGAAATGAGGCATTCCATCTCAGTCCTCACGGGTGACAACGCATCTGCATTTTGATTTGTAATGGAAGATAGATGTAGATGTCTATGGGCCGCAGCAACCACTTACCATCAGGTGGACTGTGTGCTCGTTTGTCAGCCTATTCTATAAAAAAAAACCTTCTTGATATGGGGTTCGAAAGTGAGCCTTGCATCAAGGGTGACGCCTAAATATTTGGCTGTAGTTTGCCATGGGACAGGGGTTCCTAACATCCTGATTGGCGGAGTGGTGGTGAGACGACGTCGTTTATATTCGAAGCAAATGGCGGAGCTCTTCTCCGGGTTTACGTCAATACGCCATTTTTGTAACCAAGCTCCTAAATCGTTTACTGAATTTTGGATCTTGTTCCGAATCTGTGGCAGTGAGTTGCCTTTAGAGTAAAGGGCTGTGTCATCTGCGAAGAGGGCTAGTTTAACACCATTCGACGGGATAGGGATGTCGTTGGTGAATAGTATATATAGATGGGGGGCAAGCACAGAGCCTTGATGGACACCGGCTTTGATTTAACGAGTAGAGGATAGCGTGCCTTCGTGTCTAAAGCAAAAGGTACGATCCTTCAGATAGGAGGCTACAAGGCGAACGAGACGGTCAGGGAGGCCTAAGTCGTACAATTTGTAGATAAGACCCTCGTGCCAGACTCTGTCGAATGCCTTGGCAATGTCGAAAAAGACCGCGATGGTTTTTTGCCGACGAGGATAAAAACTGCTGAGGATATATTCCACTATGCGGTGAACTTGCTGGGGGCACGAGTGTTTGGCTCGAAACCCGAATTGTTGTGGGATGACAAGAGGGTCGCCGTCTGTGGGAAACAAATGGCGTCTCATGCGCACGAGAATGACTCGTTCGAAAAGTTTGCCCATGACCTTGAGGAGGCTGATGGGACGGTGATTGGAGGGGAGGTGGTGAGTTTTGCCTGGTTTGGGAATACCAATGACAGTTGCCTCTTTCCAAGAGGTGGGAAAGTAGCTGAATTCGAAGCAGGCGTTGAAGATTATGGCCAATAAGGCGATCACCTGCTCCGGAAAGTGTTTGAGGGCTTGGTTGGAGATGCCATCCGCACCCGGTGCTTTTTTGGACTGAAGTCCTTTGATGATAGATGAAATCTCATCTTTGGACACAGTGATAGGGTCAGAGGCGGTGTGGGGCGAGTTCCGGCGACGGACCTCGTCCTCCACTAGTTGGATGTGTATGGGGTCAGTGGGTTGTGAGCTGGGAGAGCATTGAGCGGCGACGCTGTCGGCGAAGCACTCAGCCTTTTCTTCGTCCTCGAAAGCAATAGAGCCGTCGGGACGAGACAGAGGGGGAGTATGCGTTATAGCGTCTATCCGGAGGGCTCTCGCCATCTGGTAGTACGCTGTGTGGGACCTATTTGGTCTAGTAGTCGTAAAAGGTGACTATGGAAAGTGCCAAAAAGATCTTGTGTCTCTGGCTTCCAATAGATATCGGTGCCATCTCTACACCAGACGTAAAATATCATGTCCTGCGACAAGACCAGTGTCAACAGTACGAGACTTCTGAGAGTGCAATTTATATATATTATCAATCTGCCTACCAAGCATGACATTTAAGGTAACACCTCTATATATTGAGAGAGGCTATGCCCAGTTGTTTTCACAGTTTTCTTTTACTACTTTTTTTAAGCTGAAAAACAAGAAGAGTGACATTTCTCAATATTTTACGGATCGATACAAGTATAATATTCGACTCATGAAATTGACAGTATATGTAGTTCCGACGATCTTTTGTTCTAAAAAATCCCTAAATTCGCTATAAAAATGATGATGGCCACATAACAGGATGCCCTATCTCTCTAGTCAGAGCAAGTAAGAGAAAGTTTGCACGTATGTAACATGCAAAATTTCTTCTGGGAGAAGCTGATTTTCAAATTGACATATAACGTTAACTTACACAGTCATTTACTGTTTTCTAAATCGCTGTCTGCTCGAAGTTCAAAAAAGCGCTTAACCTCTCAAACGCCAAGTATCCAAATTTGACCGCTTCGATATTCTGTCAAAATTCAAGCAGTCATATTAGACCGCACCCACCCACAGCACTTTATAAGAGACATTGGCAGTCGCAGGCCAAATTGATGACACTAGTCTTAAGCTGTCGCGGGCGGGTAGTTTGAAGATCCCTGATCTAGCTGATTGGAGTGATTAGGGTTCATCCGTAGTAAACTAAGTAATCAGTGTTGGAATAAAAGAAAACTGAAAGAAAAAGATGTGTCAGTATATGAAAAATATAAGATTAAATTTTAATGATATCATTACTTTAATTACGAAGTTCTTGGCGGTTAAGGAAAACATCGTGAGGAAATCTGCAATATCTGAGGAATAAGAAAAAAAATTTCGAAGACATGTAAAGTTCGCCAACACGCATTGGGATAGCGTGGCGGACACTTCGTTGCCCTAAAACCTTCTGAAAAATGAGGAGGTGACCCGTGTTCAGCAGTGGGACTGGTATATAGGCTGTAACTATTGCTCCGATTAAAACAAGCTCTATGCCACATTTTAGTTAACACAATATAATGTCATTCAAAAATTTCTTTGTTTTTACATAAAATAAAAGGCTTTATCACCACTTACCACATCGTATTGAGGCACTGTCTTATAATTTATAGATAAATAAAATAAGAATTAATTAAACATACACTTTAAGTAATTACTTTCATTTTATCAAGTGTCTTTTCATCTCAAATTCCTTCTCTCACATTCAAAAAAATAATAAATCTTCAAACAATACTGCTGTTGGAAATTAATGGCACATTTTAATTATCACCGTCAGATATTGCCTTTCAAAGACTTCTGAAAAGGTCTTTGTCGTTAAACTTTGTATTGTAACAATAATTGAACATTTTGAAACGTTATAATTACAAATTAATCAAGGGATTTCGAATAGTTAGATTAATTATTAACTTAATAATTGCTACAAATAAGATCATAAAGGAAACTTGATTCAGTTATAATAATTATACAACACGTAATAAAAATGGATCCAGTTAAGTGCGTAATCAGAATCAGTACCTATTAGTAAAAAACTAAAAACAAAATTAAAGCGATTTTTTTGTGCTCTCCATTTATAATATAAGTTAAAATAGTTCACTGTCCAATAATTAATAGTATAAAACAAAGTTGCAGGTTCATTCAGCAATTATCGGTATCGAGAGATTGTGAGTATATGTAATTAAAGCCAAGATGAGTAAGGAATAATATCCATTTATAATATTACCTACGCCATACCTTTAGTATGAAAGATGTTAGAGGTTGTGCTAAGGATAAGAAATACAAAGTATAATGTCACTGCATTTATTATTGTAAACCATAATACTAGAACAGATAGACAGTCATGCACCGTGTTAAGACTTTGTTTTGATATGTTTTGCTTAATTAGTAAGTACTTATACATCTTAAATAAAATTTAACCCAAAATAACAGTGTAATATCATACCTATTTATGATTTTTAGAAACAAAAAAGTAAAATGTTTTGAATTGGTTGTGTTTAGATAGAAAAAAATATCACTGCAGAAAAGTACCATTAACAGACATATGTTGTGTGGAAACTTTTAAACTGATCATGGAAGAATGAACAAACTGACTGTATTTATTATAACTGATCATCATCATAAAGCATTGTTGTCATACCCCAAATACCATTAAAGCCTGACTAGTTAATATCATGTTAATCTAAGTTATAACACTATGATAAATGGTGCGGAAATAAGATACATAACCGTAAGAATGTCAAAAATGCACGCATAATTTAACTGTATTTATCATTTTTAGTCATCATTATTTTAAAAGATTTTAAAAGACATTTTGAAAAACTATCAAAGCAAAAAAAAACATGTTCATTTATATTTTCCAGTCCAGTCCCAGTCCAGATCCAGTTGATCAAATACAGAAGCAGTAATTATGGATTTACATAAGCAACACACCAGTCTTAAAGGTAATAGAAAGATACCTCGAAAATTTGGTGGTATTTCTATTTATCATATTTTTTTAAGTTTTATAGGTTACAAACTAAAATTTTGGTATATGATTTTTGACTATATGAACTAGGATTGCATAAAAGGAAAACACGATATCATGTAATTTTCTCTATAGAAAAAAATTGCAAAGTGGGCTCTAATTTGACACAATTTAAATGGGACCACAATATTCTTACGAATAATTTCATGGAATTATTTTTAAGGAATAGTAAATAATCATATCTAAGTTCTCATAAACCAGATTTTTAATCCATAACGAAGTTTTGTTAAAATAAATAAAAATGTTGTTTGGTGCTTACTTAGTTTTTTCCAAGCGCTTGCTCGGTATGGCTATCTCATAATTTGTCTACTATGAAGTCATTGCATCACTTTCATTTTGACACTCTCGCAATCGTCCGTTAATATACCGTAATATAACATAATATAAATATACCGTAATCCTAAATTATTTACGACTTTATAGTTTAAAATCTTTTTAGTGTCCACAATAAGTTTATATACAAATTGACAAATTGAAACCCCATTTATTCTACAAAATATTTTCAAAATTTTAAAATGTATGTAAATAAAAAAAATAAAAAATAAAATACGACGGCAGAATATAAAATAATGTAAATACATCTACATAATTTTAATATAGTACTATATATTTAAAGGAGATAATAATTTTAATAATATGTAACTAAAAGTTTAAGTAGAACAATATGTAAGAGCAACTGTGCAGTGCCAATATAAACAAAAGGATGTTTATTGGCACGAAAAAATTGTATAGTTAAAACTGTTGCGTTGTTGAAATAAGTAAAAAATAAATAAATTTCAAACTCGTAGTTGGTTTTTTAAATAAAATGCTGCAAATTTATAACTGCCTTCGCAACAACTTCTTCAACCTAGTGATTTACGCCGGAAGAGGATCGCGTGTAGCTAACGGTGATTGTAATGCCTTGAAGTCGAAGACTAAGCCTTTATCGTTGGAAATAACATTCACAATAGTATAGCTGGGGAAAGCTTTTTAATTTGTTAATGCTAATTGAAGCCCATATCAACTGTTATAGTATTATCAGATGCTTTGATGAAATGAAAGCATTTCCAAAATCAATCCTATTAATTGCCATTATTAGTTGACTTTCAGTACGGGTACCATTTCTGTTCTTTATACTATTGTTAAGATATTTAATAATAAAAATTGTTGTATATTTGTGATAAAGTTTTAATAAGATTCAGTTTACGTCATATTATCACGTTATACAGTTTTGTTGGCAAAACATATGAAATCGTATACAATTACTCAGTTGACTGTAAACGTAGCAATGGGGGCTTACTATAGAATTTGCAAGTATCGTAACCTAGCTACTTTTACTTGTGTAATGGCAAAGAAAATATACGCTACGCGAATGGTAATGGTCATATCATTGATGTTTTTCGGCGATATCCTGCGACAAAATCAGATGTTTCTATTACTTTTAAAGGAAATAGAACTAATAGAACGAAACAGGTACATAACATGTAAATTCATAATTCTGCTTCTGTATTTGATCAACTTGGTCGGAATATTGGTGTTCTTTTTAATAATAATGTTTTTTAAATTAATATAGAGGCTGTTGGCGACGCGCCTATAAGAATATATCAGTTTATTAAGTCAACCGATGACGAATAGTTTCTAAAAGGCAAATTGTCCAATAGCAATGTTCTAATAAGAAAATGCTTAGTTAAATCTTAAAGAATATCGAATTAATGATATGAAGGTCTTGGGTTCGACTCCCAGGCCGGACTAGTTTATTGTTTTCTTAGTAATATCTCTTAATAAATCCATATAGGGAATTTTAAGATATAAATTATGTTACCGGATTTGTTCCCCGGTTGAAATCATCTTTCCAATGATGTAAATTCAAAGGAATATTAAAGTGAAGTTAGAGATCGGATTTGTTCCCCGGTCGAGATGATCACTCTGTGCATAAATAGAATTAACGGAAATTAATTGCATAAGTATTGCCTTATATGATTTATGTTTTGTATGAAAATAAATGCCTATTTGCTATGATTGATTTATGAGAACATTCACTTATATTGTTATCTGATAAAAAACATGATAACTGATAAGAATCTGATTAGAAATAGTTTCCTACAGTTTGAAAATTGTGTAGAAGCATTTATTCACCTAATACTGTTGATATTGGTGTATATTAGACTTTTCATTTTTTCTGATAGTCGAGAGCCGTGCAAAGTTAAATGTTCAAATAGTGTGAGTTCACGTACGCGCTAAGCCACGCCCTTAGGAGGCCAAATATGTAAAAATTTAAATATTTGTAATTTCAGCAATTTATGTAAAAATGACTTGTGAAACATTTCAGATTTATTGTACGTGCAAAAGAGGTGAATTCTGTGTTATTTTTATGTGAAAATTCCTGTGTATAAGTGAAATAATGATAGTTTTGTATAAGAAATTTAAAAGTGTTTTAATAGTGAAATGAATAGAGAAAATGTAAATTAAACTGTTGCATTGGTAAACTGATGTATAATTTCAAGTGGAAAACATTGTTTTAACTTTCTATGTTAAATATTTAAGAAATTTCGACTTTGAACTTGTGAGTAAAATAGGCATATTTTGTTAAATAAATAATAGGTTTTTTGTGATATGAAAATGTAATGTATATCGTAGTGTAGATATTGTTTTGTGCTATCTATACAGGTAAATTATGTTGATGTACGACACATGCAAATAAAGTAATTAAGTAAAACGTGAGAAAGTAATAGAACAAATTCATGTAATTGAGTTGCGCAAGCGCGCAGATGGCGCGGCTCACTTTCGCGTATAGCTCTGGGGTAGCTCAGTAAATGAGTTTTATTGCAATTTGTTCGCGAATCTTTTGGGAAATATTCGAGAAATACGTACGAAAATCCTTCGGGAAAAGTGCAAGACCAGCAGTCAATAAGAAGAAGAAAGAAAAAGTGTAGGGAAGTGATAGGGAAAAGTAATTACTCTCTCACGGAACGGTTTGAAGATAATTGCTGTTTTATTCCCAAGAAATTCATCCCTCAAAATTATACAGTCCACATCGAAGAATTAAGGCGTTGGGACCGGGACGACTTCGGAAGACCCGTAATCCCCGTCTGAACCTATTTGCTGAAAAAGAAGAGGTTATCGCCCTTGTGTGTTACTCCGTTGCGGAGATCACATACGTTGTTCCCGAACCCAACGTAGGCGTTATAGGAGGCCGGATCGAGAGAAGCCTCGATTCCTCCCTTTTGTTTCTTAGTTGAACGTTTACACACCATTTGGTTCCTTTTCAGAGACAGAAATAACAAAATCTTAACAGAACTATGGAAATATATATTACATTGAAAAGTCTTATCTCATATCCAATTCAAAACATTTTAATTTATTTATATTTTGTAATTTATTTATGTTTTTAAAAATCATAAATAGGTATGATATTACACTGTTATTTTGGGTCAAATGTTATTTAAGATGTATAAGTACTTACTAATTAAGCAAAATATATCAAAACAAAGTCTTAACGCGATGCATATCTGTCTATATTCTCTACTATTAATATTATACTTTGGAAATGATGGTTTGCAATAATAAATGCAGTGGCATTATACTTTGTGTTTCTTATCCTTAGCACAACCTCCAACATCTTTCATACTAAAGATATAGCGTAGGTAATATTAATTTAAAATTTAATTTAAATTAAAGGTATTATTATATATATAATAAAATTTCCTTTATTTCCAAAAATCCTATTACAAAGATTTGTTGAGTCTTCCCTGTACGTAGTCATAGACACTTGTGTTGGGAATAACTCGCTACTTCCCTTACGGCTGGCTAAATAAGATAAACTAGGTAGGTATATTATATCTAAAAGTAATCTGTAAAAAAAACTTCTTTAGTTCCAAAAATCCTAGTACAAATATTTGTCGAGTCTTCCCTTTAAGTAGTCATAGACACTTGTGTTGGGAATAACTCGCTACTTCCCTTACGGCTGGCTAAATAAGATAAACTGGGTAGGTATATTATATTTAAAAGTAAACTGTAAAAAAATTTCCTTTATTTCCAAAAATCCTAGTACAAAGATTTGTTGAGTCTTCCCTGTAAGTAGTCATAGACACTTGTGTTGAGAATAACTCACTTCTTCCCTTATGGTTGGCTAAATAAGATAAACTAGGTAGGTATATTATATCTAAAATAATCTGTAAAAAATTTCCTTTATTTCCGAAAATCCTAATACAAAGATTTGTCGAGTCTTCCCTTTAAGTAGTCATAGACACTTGTGTTGGGAATAACTCGCTACTTCCCTTACGGTTGGCTAAATAAAATAAACTAGGTAGGTATATTATATCTAAAAGTAATCTGTAAAAAAAAATCCTAGTACAAAGATTTGTCGAGTCTTCCCTGTAAGTAGTCATAGACACTTGTGTTGGGAATAACTCGCTACTTCCCTTACGGTTGGCTAAATAAAATAAACTAGGTAGGTATATTATATCTAAAAGTATTCTGTAAAAAATTCCTTTATTTCCAAAAATCCTAGTACAAAGATTTGTCGAGTCTTCCCTGTAAGTGGTCATAGACACTTGTGTTGGGAATAACTCACTACTTCCCTTACGGTTGGCTAAATAAGATAAACTAGGTAGGTATATTATATCTAAAATAATCTGTAAAAAAATTCCTTTATTTCCGAAAATCCTAATACAAAGATTTGTCGAGTCTTCCCTTTAAGTAGTCATAGACACTTGTGTTGGGAATAACTCGCTACTTCCCTTACGGTTGGCTAAATAAGATAAACTAGGTAGGTATATTATATCTAAAAGGCTAGGATGGTTAACATTTTTTTAAACATTTAAATTTAACATTTTTGGTTTAATTTAAATTTAAATTGCGGCTCTGAACGTGAAGGGCGAAGTGGCGATGAACTATTTTCATGTAAGCATGTATGTTAGTATATAAATGTGCGTAAGTGAGTGTGTATATATGTTTGTGTGTGTGTGTGTGTGTGTGTGTGTGTGTGTGTGTGTGTGTGTGTGTGTGTGTGTGTGTGTGTGTTAGTGTGTGTGTGTGTACATGTGTATACGCACGTGGTGTGTGAATGAGCGTATGTAATGAGTGTTTGTATGTGTGTATAAGAGCTCGTGTCTGTGTGTGAGTGTGCACGTGTGTATGTGTTGGTTACCTGTATGCACTACGGATAAGTTTCTTGGGATCGATATGAATATTCCGCATACAGGAACCAACATTAATTTAACCGAAATTTTAACAAATTCTTATGAAAAGGTTTTCAACATCTTCATAGCTAAGTGAATCCAACCGTTCTATTTAATAAGTTTTCCTGCAAGTGTAAGATAACATGGGGTGTATTTTAAGTATATTGTTTACTTTGTTGTATATATAAGCAGACTGCCTACTATATTGTCTACTAGCGAGTGCAGTACGTGCGGCAGTGGCGGGTGCAACGACATCCTTCTTTCTTTTATGACTCAAGTCGACATAAGGCAGAGATTTGTGGCACGTTAAGATAAGATTCAGAATATAGAGTTTTCGGACTGTGAGTAGGCCACTTATTCTATATAGTGTATCAGTGGATATCTATAGATTCTGTTAATGTGATTATGTGGAAATGTACAATCCAGTTAGCTCAAGACTGCTCGTTCTCATTCTTGAAGGATGACAGTTTTTCAGAATTGTACGTACGGTAATTTATGATTTCCAAATGAATTCAATACTATTTCCGTTGTAACAACGTAAGCTATTAAAACTATTGAACTACGATTATAACTTGTATAGTTTCAATTTATCGCATAACGATAGCCTGCGGGGTACACAATATAAACTTTTTAATATACAAAGAACTCATCAGAGCGCGTCACTTGTTAAAGTTACTTGATGTTACAGTTTCATCGAATCTAATTTAGTTTACCTTGCTTGAATTTAGTATAAATTAATTGCTATTTACAAAGTTTACTGGAGAAATCTTATCCAAATGAATGAAAATATAAAGTCAATAAGTTTTCAAAATCTATGGCTCTAGCAGTAACTACTGTGTTTAAATAGATAGGGCACACTACCGGACGGGCCTTTGCTTTGAATTCTTGTTGGAACATTAATAAAGATGACGAAAGGACTGACACGCGTCAGTCATTAATTGAGGTCTCTTAGAATCCTGCCATCTATTACAGCCTATAAAAAAAAGGTCACTGCTGAACATAGGCCTCCCCCAAAGATGTACTCTTACGGGGGATTCACCATAGGTTTATCACGTTTGGCAGGAGGATTGGCAACCACAGTTTTTTATGAATTTGAGCTGCTATCAGAAGGATGCTGCTGCCTATCTCCTGTTTCACCTTCTCCCTGGCGCTACTTACGACACCAACGGGACAATATGGGGTAGTGAGTAAACCTCATAGAATTCCTGCATAAAATAGCAGCACAAAACTATAGTGCTTCGTATGATGAGTCACGAGACCGGAGATCCTCTGTAGGGATCCGTCTTAAACACGAAATCCTGACAATTTGCTATGTGGATCATTAGGTGGTTTCCGATCTAACAAAGATACAACAATTATTTCTTAATTTTTTTAATAATTTTTCTACATAGACACCTCGTAATTCTGCACACTTTTCGGCTACCGGGCTCTTTTCTCTGCAAAATAATTATTCACGAAGGTGATTGCCTCGTCATTTGACGAAAATCTCTGTCCTCCGAGCGCAATTTTTAGATCAGGGAACAAAAATTCGCTTGGGGCTAGATCTGGGAAGTAAGGCGGATGGACGAGAAGTTCAAACCGTAATTTGTAGATTTTCTCCATGGCAAGCGCTTAAGTATGAGACAGCGCATTGTCATGGTGAAACAGGATTTTCTTGTTACGCAATAATTTGTAATTGTTAACATGTTTTCGCAATTTTTGCCTTCAGTTTGTCAAGTAATTATGCATGGTATGCTCCTGTAGTGGTTATTCCTTTTTGAAGATACGTATGTACGTGAGGACTAAGTGTATTATTCCATATACAGCGTTTCCAGTAAAAAGACTCTTCGGTTTTCTACACTCACCAACCGAAACCCATCAGCGTTAAGCTGCTATTTGACGAGGGTATTCTGTGAGAGCGTGGTCCTTCCCCGGTCTAGCCATTCGACCCGTGCTACAGCTATGACAGTAATATAGCTATAGCATGGCTCTACCACGTAAAAAATCTTCACGTTGAGGTCCGAAGCTTTTCAGACCACCCTAGTAGGGTACTCATACTTACCTAGAACACTTATTAAATTACTTATCCACTTTGTACACTCTTTTTACTGATAACGAGGCATTTCATCGTCTGAGGTAACAATACCGATTTTTATTGTAGGTATTCAATTATTTGACTACCTGATTGGCACAAGTCCAACACAATATGATTGGTCTGAGACGTAAAGCCGTTGTTCCTAATATGTCTCCGTTGAATTTTAAAACTCAGACTATGAGAGTAAGGGAATAGATAGTGCGCCTGTTCTTCCGCACATACTCGTGCCCTATAATATTGACATGCGCAAAAGTTTATGTAGTCACCGTCGACACTGGCCACCGTGACCAAATTTCTGTCTGGAGAACATTACTATTATTCATGACCCACAACATCCAATTTTACCATGTGTGTGTGTGGCATAGTTTCAAATCGTTCAAAGTAAAGTAAAGGTTAATGATGTCGTAAGAAAAGCACCGCTACTTAGGTGAACTTTGCATCAAAGCTAATGGCGCAGTCGTAATTACAGGGTCATACGAACCGTGACTCTACTTAATGTTTCATTCTCTTTGTTTTATGTTGTTACCCCTAAAATAAAGTTACTAAAATACATGAATAATGTATCGAAAGTGTCTATATATCTTACGTGGTAGAGCCACGCTGCAGCTGTGTTATAGTTGTAGCACGAATGAGAACCGACAGGTGTAGAATCACACTGTCACAGGATATCAGTGTAAACTAGCAGGTAAATGCTGTTGTGTTTCTTAAGATCAGTGTAGAGAACTGGAGTCCCTTTTTACTGGAAACGAGGCATTTCGTCTTTGTTTGCAGGAGTGACAACGCTTCAACTTACAACGCTTCTGCATTTTGATTCTTAATCGAGGATAAATATAAATGTCTATTGGCTACAGCATCGACTTTAAAGACTGTGTGGTCGTTTGTCACTTCTATTCAATAAATAGAAATAATTATAAACCTTGACTAGCTTTACAAAACAGTCCTGCTGTTTTGATTTAACTGGAAATAGACATATTATAATTTGTTCGTATTCTGATCCGCGGATCACAGTCAATGAAAAAAGTGTGAAGTGCGCGGGTCGAATGACTGAGATTTTTGCTAGAGATTACTATTGTTTTGTGTTATTATTTATATTATTTGGAACTGATTCCAAATCATTTGTAAAATCATTTTGCTGCTCAATAGAAGCAGGTATCAAGGTAGCCAAAAATTTGGCTGGGTAAAAATATAAATAATAAGATAGCGTATTTGCTACCACTTTTAAACTACTAATACATCTATAGGTAATACCTATCTCTTGTCAAAAACTTCTTAGTTAATTATTAATGTCAATCAAATGAAATTAATCACTTTAGAGTACAAATAAACATTTAGTAGCCAAACATATTGTCTATTTCAAGAGTAGAAACAATAATGGTTCTCATAAAATAGCCAAACCTTACAAATGGTGCAATGAATACTTAATTTTCGATCTCCTTTCGAGTTTTATAAAAAATATCGCGGAAATAGGTACTTTTAGCATATGCACATATAAATAACATTAAAGTGTCTGTCTGAAATATCGAAATAACTGACTTCACTTATTATGCTAAGGGAGATATTTGCATGCTTACCTATTTTAAAAATGTGTGCCTGTCTGTCTGTTTGTCCGGGATAATCTTCGGAATGGCTAAACGGATTGTGATGAAACTTCACCTACATAATATATAGAGCAGTCCCGTCCTATATATACATATATATAGGCCTAGATATGACTGCCTCGTTGGTCTAGTGGTGGAAGTAGTGCGACCGCTGACCATGAGATCCTGGGTTCGAATCCCGGGTCGGGCCAAAAAATCAATTATTGAGTTTTTCCGTCAAGAAATTCTCAGTAGTTGCCCGGAGTCAGGAATTTGGCGGTGTCTCACCTCCGTGCCTCGGAAAGCACGTAGAGCCGTTGGTCCTGCGCCTGATCTCTCTGCGGTCGTGTCAGTTTACCGTCGCATCGGATTATGAGAGTGAGGGAATAGAGTGCACCTGTGCTTGCGCATACACCTGTGCTTTCACATGCACTATAATCCTGTCCTGCGCCGATGGCTATACTCCATTGAGGCAGGCTGCCGTGACCGAAATTCGGTCTGGAGGACATTATAAATATATAGTAATAATAAATATTAGTAATTTATAGAAGTTAGAAGTTGTATAAACACAATTGATGGACTTGACATGCGGCAACGGCAAAATGTATTGCTATTCAATGGCATCCCCGAGGACTCTGAAGTAAGCTTAATTGATAAGGTTCTAAGCTTAATACATAGCAAAATGGGCCTTTCTGATGTGAGCAGAACCTCGATCAAACGGTGTCACAGATTGGGCTCACAAGGTAAAGATCAAGTTAGAGCAGTCCTCGTCCAGTTCCATGATCACCATACAAAATCATTAGTTTGGAAGTCTAAGTCTAAGTTAAAAGGTGCGTCTTTCACATTGTTTGAGTTCCTCACAAAGACGCGTCAAAATATTCACAAGCAGGCCAGGAAGTACTTTGGCATGGGGAATGTGTGGACGCTTGATGGCACAGTCTATATTAAACTGCCTGATAGTCGTCGGGCAAAAGTAACTTCAGAGGAAGACTTCAATAATCTTGTCACGAAGTACTCGCCAGGGTGTTCTCCTCTTTCAAATACATCACCTCCCAAAACCGAAGATAGCACAGATAATCTCTCTAGTGTATTACAACCAAGTACATCTAAATGTAGTCGCCAACAAGAAGTGGTCTCACGCTATCAAGGGACACAATCGGGTCCAAGCAACGAAAAAAAAGGGTACGCCGCGTTGTGACCAAAAAATAATGACGTTGTTGATATTTTTACACACATTCTCAAGGTTGTTACGATTCTTTAAAATAATTAAGTTTACTTTATTCAGTCCTATGTTACTTGGTATCATTCAAGCTTTTTATTATTTCTAATGATCGTATTGTAGTAATTATCGTTGCATTATATTTATCTTTTTAGTTTCATTGACTTAACTAAACTACTAAGGGTTTAATATTGTGTATTATTTACTTTTTATAATAAGAATAAAGCAGCTAATAACAAGCAAAATGGTAATAAATAGGTAGAAAAATATAAACAAATTAACAAACTGTTATTTTGTTACTTTGTAAAGATAAAGAATATTGTTGTAATTATGATATGCTAAGTACAGGCAAAGGTATTATACCTTGCATCCTAGTGTGTTTTAATGTTTCTAAAATATTGTTAGCAAACGGATGTTATTTTATATTATTTTATACCATGACTAAATTTTACAATTTTACCATATCCCTGTTAACATTGATTTCAAGAAATGATTTGGTTACACAGACACTAACAAATTAAACGTTTGATTTTGTTTTCGTTGGGAAAGACTGACTGTGGACTTATTAGTTTAATGTTGATGTTTTGTTATATCTTGTTTCTGTATTTACTTGTATAATAGTGTATTTTAATGTTCTATTAATTTAAGGTTATTTAAAAAAAAAAACAATGATTGTTATCTTTATCAGTCAACTGATGGGATAGAGCAGTGATAGTGGAGTAGTTGATTTTCTGGTTTATACGTATAGCGTTGTAGATATTTTATACTTAGACTTTGTTTTATCTCTTAATATATTTAATATTTTATTATTTATTATTATCTAATATACATATTATATATAAATCTATTTAGAAGTTAATAATGTGTGATGATGAATTTTTTTATTCCATTTATAGTTCAGATTACTCATACGTCTCTGGTAATGATCTTACAGATAATTTACTTCCCTTACGCGATCAGTTAAGATAATATTTTCTACCTCATAAAAAATATTTTAATGTTTGTCATATTAATGCACAGAGCATTCCAAGTCATTTTTCCTACTTAGAAGAAGCATACTCACTAGACTGTGTCGATGCTATCTTAATATCTGAGAGTTGGCGTTAAACCATCTATTATGTCGAGTTTGTACCCATTACCCAATTTCATTCTTATACGCAATGATCGGACTGAGAAGGGGCGAGGTGGTATCGCTATATACCTACGAAAAAATATTCCTTATAAAGTTGTTCTATCTTCCCCTTCCCCATTTTCTGCCACTCTTCCAAAATTATTTCATGCTGAGTTTTTATTTCTAGAAATAAACATTATGGGTGCTAGGGCAGTTTTAGGTGTTGTATATTGTCTTCCTTCTGTGGATTATTTTACCTCACTTGAGACGGCTCTTGACACCATTGGATCTGAGTACATACAATGCATGATAATGGGTGATTTCAATACTGATTTGTAAAAAAATACTTCTCGCTCCCAAAAACTTCGATCAATCATTGAATCAGTCGAACTCTGCATTCTCCCGTTGGCGGCAACTCATAGAAATACTGACACTGATGATTCGTTGATTGACCTCATTATTACTTCCTCTTCTGATCGCGTGATTCAGTTTGGGCAGCTCTCTGCTCCTTGTTTCTCACGTCACGACTTGATTTATTTTTCATATAAACTTAAACCTCCAAAACAGAAACCTATTTTTCTGCAGTTACGCAATTTTTCAAGAATATTGAAGAGAATATTGAGAGTCTCAGGAAAGACGCATCTTCAATTGATTTTGGCCCTTTGGTGGCAGCTTCTAACATCGATGATAAAATATCCTTTCTAAATAATAGCATCCTGAATCTGTATAATACTCATGCACCGGAGCATTTATGTAAAAGTTAAGCGTCCTCCTGCTCCCTGGATGAATAAAGGGGTACAAGTGGCAATGGCACGACGAGATCGGGCTTTCCAGAAGTTTAAAAAGAATCGCTCAGAAAAAAAATTGGTCTAACTTTAAAACGCTAAGAAACAGATGCAATCAGGTGGTACGAAATGCTAAACGTAACATTCATGACAAAATAACTAATTCTTCGCCCACTGATTTGTGGAAATTCCTGAAGTCTATCGGAATTAATAAAGCTAATTCTCCGGAATATGGCGCCTCTCTCAATTTGGATGACATTAATCGTCACTTTGTTTCTATTACTTCATTGGACACTCAAGTCCGTTCTCAAACTATTGCTTCTATAGAATCAATGCAGCCTCTCCGGATCCCTGACTTTTGTTTCTCCCCTGTTACTCAGGATGAAATTAAAAAAGCTCTGTTA
The DNA here is from genome assembly GCA_907164705.1 of Parnassius apollo. NCBI lineage: Eukaryota > Metazoa > Arthropoda > Insecta > Lepidoptera > Papilionidae > Parnassius > Parnassius apollo. Next base: position 7,775,878 of record CAJQZP010001697.1, read on the forward strand.
GCCATTAAATCCAAGGCTGTGGGTTTTGAAGAAATTAGTAAGCAAATGGTGTCTATGATTCTTGAGTACCTTATTCCAGCTATAACACACATTATAAATTATTCTCTGGACTCAGGTCAATACCCTTCTGCATGGAAAAAGGCTTTTGTAAGACCTCTTCCTAAAATACCTAATGCTGTTTTCCCTAACCATTTTCGTCCTATTTCAATTCTCCCATACCTCTCTAAAGTTCTGGAAGCCTGTGTTTTTAAGCAAATATCTGTATTCGCTGCAAAACATAACCTACTGAATGAATTTCAATCAGGGTTTCGCTCAGGTCACAGTACTACCACTTCGCTTATCAAAGTCACAGACGATATAAGAAAGGGCTTAGATGAGCAAAAATTAACAGTAGTGGTGCTTATTGACTTTTCAAACGCTTTCAACACAGTGGATCATGGTATCCTCCTATCCATCCTTAAACACCTAAAATTTTCATCACCAGCCTTGGAATGGTTTTCTTCTTATATTCGCGGTCGCCAGCAATCGGTTCGCTCAGGTCAGCGGTTCTCTGCATGGGCTGAAATTGAATCTGGTGTGCCGCAAGGCGGAATACTTTCTCCTATTATGTTTTCCTTATTTATAAATTCTATCTCCTCAGTTTTAGATTGTTCGTACCATCTGTATGCGGATGATCTCCAGCTTTATGTACAGTCAAGCTTAAATAATCTTAACTTTGTAATACACAAACTAAATGATAACCTGGAAGCCATAAGAGAATGGTCATGTAAATATGTCGTTTCTGTTAATCCTGCCAAATGCAAAGTTATAATATTCGGAAGTTCGCAATTATTGGCTAAGGTTGATTATGGAAATCTCTCTCCTGTAATTTATAATGGAAGTTTGATTCTATACTATGATTCCACAAAAAATCTTGGCCTGTACATGGATAAAACTATGACCTGGAAATTGCAGATCTCTGAAGTTAGTTGTAAAGTTGTTGCTACCTTGCGTTCCCTTTATCGTCTTAAAAATTTCTTACCTTTCAAAACCAAACTTACGCTGGTTCATTCCCTTATTCTACCTATTATCGACTATGCCGATGTATGTTACCCAGATCTATCAGAAAATCTTCTAAACAAGTTGGAGCGCCTTCTTAATAATTCCATAAGATTTATTTTTGGTTTACGTAAGTATGACCACATATCATCCTATCGTTCAAAGCTTAAATGGCTACCTATACGTCAAAGGCGATGCTCTAGAATTTTACTTGTACTTTATTCAATTTTAAACGATCCAAGGTCGCCTTCTTATCTTAAGGATAATTTTCATTTTTTTCAATCGAACATCCCGACAGTCAAACCGTCTGAGGTTAAGGTTTCCACAGCATATGTCAAATTTTTTAGGTCGTCTTTTACGATACAAGCCATACAAATTTGGAACACCCTCCCCAACGATATTAAGAATGCCACAAATAAGAAAGTCTTCAAAGTTCTTCTCCGAGAACATTACCTGAAGGAAACTACTAATTAACATTATTTTCCTTAATTTTTGTCTTTCTGTTCTTCTTTTTTACTTCAGATATTTATTTCATTATATATTATTCAAAAATCATATTATATGTATATATTTAAATGTAATGTGTATGTATGTACTTTGCATATATGTATATTTTAGATGTATATGTATATGTGTATATATATATATATATATATATATATATATATATATATATATATATATATATATATATATTAATGTAATTATTTATGTATAATGGTCGCACCTGCCAACAATTGTCCTTGGCACCCAGGGTTGACTGGCAGAGAATGCCACATGGCATTAAGACCGCCCTATGTACCCCTTTAGCTTAAGGTGTTACGTTTAAGTTTTTAAATAAATAAATAAATAAAGTGGTATCCAACGAAGTGTACAACTGAGAGCACGCTGTGGTAAACGTAGAGCGTGATGCAAACAAATTTTTAGACTTACGATCCAACGCAAGAGACTTTCAGCTACTTGAAACGTTAAGTTGATATGAAAGAAAAATTACAAGGTGTTAATGAGGTTGAATAATAATGATATTGAAATTTGAATATGAACTGCTGAGTCGGACAAGGACTCCCTAGATGGAAGTGTATCGACCAAAGTATTTATTGAAAATTAGCCAAGTTAAGCGTATGTACATGGACGCGAAGGTAGCGAGAGAGGTGTGTAACGACTATGCCGAATGGAAGTCCGTAGTCTCTGCCTACCCTCTGTGTAACAGGAGTGTTTATGTGTCTTTTATGTTTTATATTTAAATATTTATTAATAAAATAATGCATATGTCGGTTTTCAAAATGAAATATTACAAATGTTAATTCTAAACCAGTTTTAGAATCACGACATGCGTAAACTGTTTTTCAATTTGGTTGCGTGTCGACTGAACAATTTAACTTGGAAACTTTATTAAATCTGACTGCTTAATTATAATTACTAAGTCAACATAAGCCCTTGTTAAATCGTTACCGTCGTTGTGAGTTAACGTTAATGCTATATTATTTTTATATTTAAGTACACAGATATTTTAATTATTTTAATGTAACATTGCATTATTTTTAGTTTTTTATACTTGTATTTATAATAAACTTTTTAGCAAAATTTTTTACGTACACTATACGTACACTATACGTCTGTCGAACTTCGTATTTACACGCCGCTTACGAACGCCGAATGATTAGTTTGTGAAGAGAAAATTTTGTGTATAGTAGTAGAGTATTTAAATATATATATATATATATATATATATATATATATATATATATATATATATATATATATATATATATATATATATAACAGACTGTAGTTGCAAATGATGGTTACATTAATGAACAGATCATTTAAAGAAAGGGGTATGAAAGTGAACGCAAGTAAGACGAAGGTTATGGTTTTTGAAAGAGAAGAAAGTAAAACGATTTGTGAAATAAGAATAGATGGGGAGTTGATCAAGCAAGTAGATGAGTTTGTATATTTGGGTTGCGTATTTAGCAGGGATGAGAGATATGATAAGAATATATAGAACGACGAGTGAATGCGGGAAATGGAGTAAATGGGGCTCTGCACTCTATTGTGAAAAGTCAAAATGTATCGAAAAAGGCACGTTTGGCAATTCACAATGCTGTGTTGGTCCCTGCTTTAACGTATGGTAGTGAAAGTTGGGTTAAATGAGGAAAGAATGACAAAGAAAATTTATGTTGCAGAAGTGAATGGCAGAGTCGGAAAGGGACGTCCTAGGCGAAAATTTATCGACCAAATTGGCGATTTATTGAAAACGGGTCAAATTAGGAGTACCCTTAACCGACGAGCATGTATGCGTAGGTATATGGATGTGAAGGAGGCGAGAGAGGTGTGTCAGGATCGTGCCAAATGGAAGTCTGTAGTCTCTGCCTACCCTCTGGGTGACAGGTGTGAGTGTTTATGTATTATGTATGTATGTATAACAGACTGACATTTAGAGTTATATTGAAGACAAAATTTCCCTTACTTTGTCACTATTTCAGGCGGTAAATGTATTTACTAACCTCTAAAACAAATTCTTTTCTGAACGTAAAATTGTGTGAGATACTAAACTAGTAGTCACGGATTTGATAAATAAGGATTTCATACGTTGTACATTTATACACATATATATGTAAGAAATACAATGAATAAAATAAAAGTAAATTATTTAGTTTCATACTGTCAAATTGTTAAACACATAATAGTCTGTGGTTGAACGGTACCACAGAGTAGAGAATAGACGGTAGAGAAAAATTATCACCGATGAATTGTAAAATTTAATTGATGTCTAATTTCTAATGTTATTTTTTCAATAATTTGTGGAGTATACTGGCCTGGCCTGGCTTTACATCTCCATACTAATTGCTATATATACAATCGTAGTTATATTTCATTATAGAATATTTTGCCATAGGTTAGAAAGAGAGCTATCGTCTTCTCGAAAGCCCCGTAAAAAGCCCACGCGAGCGAGGGAGACAAATAATCGCTCTATTAAAACTCATTTTTTATGACGGCAGCAGTATCGCTAAGGCAATATGAGGTCATCGGTCGACAAGTGTCGAATAGTGAAGTGCGCGGGGAATTTTAAATAGCTTGAAACATTTTACGAGTTATTTTATTAGTTGATATTATTGATTGATATTATTGATTGATTCAGGTTTAATAAGGCAAGCCCGGCTTTTCGGCTTTTATGGAAGCTTCGCCACTGGAGAGAATAGACATTGACTTGGCGGGACCGTTTCCGGAAAGTGAAACTGGTAACAAGTATTTCAGGGTTGTGATGGGTTACTTCACTAAGTGGCCAAAAGTTTTCGCCATTCCAAATCAAGAAGCTTCAACAGTTGCAGATAAACTAGTACATGAAGTCTTCTGTTGTTTTGGAGTACCTTTAGAGATTCACAGCGATCAAGGAAGAAATTTTGTGTCTCAAATTTTCCAGGAAACTTGCCGAGTTATGGGTACTCTTAAAACAAGAACGACTTCTTACCACCCGCAATCCGATGGAATGGTAAAACGATTTAATCAGACATTGGAGAGGTACCTAGCAAACGTTGTAGACAATCGGCTACGAGATAGGGACAAGCACATACAACCGTTTTTGTTGTCATATCGAAGCGCTGTTCACGAAATTACATCAGTGACACCAGCTTTCGCAAACTTTGGAAGAGAATTACGACTACCTGCAGACCTAATCATTGGGATAGCACCTGATGGCCCACGCAGTATAACCGATTATGCAAATGACTTGCGGAACAAAATGAATGACATTTATGAGCACGTCAGACAATCGGGCCAGCAAATGTCCGAAAAGATGAAACCCCGGTATGACCGCAAAATGAACAACAAAGTGTTCGATGAAGGTTCACTAGTGTGGTTGCACAATCCAGTCCACAGCATAGGGAAATCTCCTAAACTTCAAGATAAATGGGACGGCCCGTACTGGATTGTGATCAGAATCAACGACGTAACCTACCGGATACAGAAAGGTGCAAGAGATACTCTTAAGATCGTCTCCGAAGATAATGTTCGGGACGAGCATGTCTTAGGAGGGGGCAGTGTTGCCCGCCACAGTTGATGGCACTAGCGCCATCTGGTATCAAGTATCAGAAACAGGAGTGTCAAGATCTTTCTGTAACTCTCCTAACAGCGCCATCTAGTAACGAATAGAAGAATTAAGCTTTATAGAAAAGTCCACCCTCGAACTTTCTGCACTTAGTCGGTCTGGACCGGTATTTTCTGGAACATTCTGGATATTTCGGTGAAAAAGCTCTATATGAAGCCGCTGAAAATCGCGATCGGGGCAGTATTGAATTTGCGATACAGGCGAAGCTTCGGAACGAAATAAAGTGAACTAAAGTGATCAACAGTGCGATTAATTATTAGTGTGTTTTAAGTTTTAATTGGTATTCGGCAATTAAAGTGTCAATTTTGGTAATTCAATCGGCATTTTTTTATTGTCACGAACCCTAAGCTCGTAACAATACTCTTGACACTACCTCCCTTCACGGTTATGTGAAAGCCAATCGAAGAATGACAAGACAAATCACAATCGAGAATGGGCCCACCACAAATGTTTACGTAACTTCAGGGCCTTTGTAGTTAGAACATTTTCCTGTTCTATAGAAACTGGCATTGCATATTTAGTTCCACAACTCCCCAAAGGAACGGCGCTGGAGTAAGTTTGTGTCCGGAAGTGCGTTGTTTTAATTAATTAAATCAAATTTTATGATCGTATCACGTTGACTAAATCAACGTGTTAATAATGTGAAGATCAAGCTGCTTTAAATCTAGTTTATTCGTTTAATTGGACCACCATTGGATAATTGGACCCACTACCACCATTTTGTATGTTTTTGAATTTGACATTGGTGGCAGTGTTGAGAAATATACAATAATTATTGGATTCTTACAATAATTTGTTACACTAAACTAAATTGTAGCATAAAACATAGCTTTCCCATTATTGCACACTTTTATACAATATTTTCCTATTTTTACACAATATAAGTTCAATACTAGACACACGCAACTCTAAAATGTATGAACGAACGCATCACATACTTATACCAAATAATGTAGTTAATTGTTAAGTGCAAAACGTTTTGAAAAGGGATGTGTATCGTTTGAACCCACGAAACAAATGGCAAATAAAATTGTTTTCAATTCCTGTATGCAACAACTTCTCTATAGTCAAATCCATCTACATCTACACGTCGAGATTTCGAACTCGAAGAAGAAGACGACTTCGATTTTTTCATTCCTGTAGTTCATATTGTTTAATTCCATGCCCTAAGTTTAATTATTTTAATAAAAAAAAACAATAAATAACAATTTATTCAAATTTATAGAAATAGCAAAAACGTATTAAATTTGGTATTAAATTAGTTTTATTTGTTGACAATAACATGACAACTTAAATGGCGGGCGGGAAGGTGGCTCTCTCGCTTTCGGCTCGGCTCAGCTGAAGTCGGACAAGTTCGGCTCGCGTCACTCACGCTGCCATACGATGGGTGCGTTTGGCAGAAAAAAGCGCTAGCAAGCGCTTACTAGCGCTAAAATAGTTTTCGGCCAGGACACGATTGCTACTTCAGTAGCGCTGACACAATCTGCCATTTTGCGCCCTCCTTTCTGCCAAGGAGGGTCGCGTTCGTATACGGCTTAGAGATCTCTAGTTAGATCGTTAATCCAGTTCCTAAAAGGTTGGGTTTAGTGGGTAAAACTCACCACATAACCAAGCAGCCGGCTGCGTGGTATGCTATGAGCATTCCCAACCTCCCTCCCCCACTTTATATATAATTGCTTCGGGCGCAAAAAAAAAATCCGCCATATTGCTTATTTAATTTGTTTGTTTTGAAGTAGAGTTTATAAGTTGTTTTTTTGCAATATTAGTTTTAAGTAATATAATGACATGAATATTATAGACATATACATGTTATTAAAAATTCATAATTGGTAAGTTTTTAATATGAATACATCACAAACATATATTTAAATTAGGTTAGGTTCCCCGGTTAAAATTAACATCGTGTCCTAGATGAAAATAGCTACTTACGATTTGATAGCGCTTACCGCTTACGATCGCCGTTTTGCTTACAAGCGCTTGCTAGCGCTTTTTTCTGCCAAACGCACCCGATGACTATGTACCTGTAACTGAGCGAGAGGGCTTTGCTCTCTCATTATGACTGATGCGTTCGAAAAAAAAAATTTATTGTTTATTTTGATTCGATTTGATACCAAGTACTTTTGTTTCGACAACGAGTATGTATCGTAAGATTGATTCGATGCTATAAATACTTGGTATCGAACCAAAAGTATCGAGTACCTTTTCGTATTTACTACTATCTACTATCGGAATATCCCTACCCTACATTGGCGTTTTGTTTTGCTGGCGTAACGGATTGTGCTTTGAATGTTTTGGATTTTTGATATTTTTCCTATATTTTCTTACGACTTGGCTATTTTTGGATTCCGATTATCTTTGCTTAATACAGTGACCCACGCACATGAAAGGGACTTCGATTATCTCACCTCCGGACATAGTTCGTATAGTTTAGTGATGGCCGCGGATAAAATTTGCTATGTACTAAAAGCCGTGAGTAAATCTAATTACCTAATTACAGGTTCTACCAGTCAATATATTATTTCACTTTCTATTTTATATATAAATCAGTGTCACCTTGGACAACAATGTGATATCTAGCGCAGACGCAGGTATCCCTAAAGTTCTGCATCACTTTTCCACCCTTAGAGCCAATACTTTGCTGTGTGTACTTATAACGCTACACTTTTCAAAAACACTTCTAAAATATTTTTTTATGTAGGTGAAGATGGCTTTATACTGCACAAATTTCCGAATCCTACAAAAGATCCAACACGCTTTTGTACATGGGTTCAAGCTGTTGGTGGAAACCTTCTATGCTTAGATGATATGTATGTGTACGAATTTGTCGTACACATTTTGAATCCAAGTACTGGACCAGGCGTAAAATGTTAAGTAATATTGTAATACGAACATTGTGTCTGAAAGGTTAGTAAAGATTTGTATTAACATTGTTGTAATGATCTATTCTTAATATTATGAATGCTAAAGTTAATATGGAATTTTGTTCATCAAATTATTAATTTTACTGTCAAACATGAACAATAGAATGTATAAATTTTTAATCATTGTTAGACTATGTTCTGCAATACTACCATTTTGAATTCTTCCATTTTGAATACACATGTATGACATGCAAAGCAATTTTATGGAAAGTTTGTTATTTCTTAGTAACTATTTGATTCTAATGTTAATAAAAAGCTTATAAATTAAGGCTTTTTTAAAGGTCATATGAATATCAAAATCTACACCAGTTTATAAATATTAAACTTTCTCAGAGTACAACTGGGAAGAAACATGAGTTTATGTTGTAATAACAAATATATAGTGATCTAAAGATCGTTTCCAGTACTAATGAGAACATAATATGTATATTGCACCAACATACTATATTCTAGAATATGTTTAATAATCAATTATATTTTAATCATATTGTCCTTTAGTATCTATTTAAAGTTATGATGATCTTCAATTTGATATCCCATTATTTCACTTCAATCTTAGCATATCATATTTAAAGTTTAGATACCCAAATTTGTGCATTTGTGCATACAGCATTTGCTTAAGAACAAAAAAGTTAGTATTTCATTTGGTCTTATTACCAAACTTTTAATCACAAAAGAAGTTACTTGATTTGCCTCAGTATTTGTAAAATTTGACATTGCTGTAAGATCCATAATTTACATTATAGTATACATATTTTTCACAGGTATTCTCTAGTGCAACTAATATTAATAATAAACTTCTATTTTAATAAAATGGAATGTGTAACTTTTAGCTTCATTTTTATTTGTTTTATTTTGTTATGCTACTTGTGGTATTTGTTGTTTGATATTGTCTGTTGGAAGATGTTGGTAGTCCTTCAATTTTAGTCGTTCATTTGCTACATGGCGAATATGTGTATGCTGTAATTTTTTGCTGATTGGTAGTAGAGGAACTAATCTTTGCAATTAATAAACCCAAGGGGGGTTAGAATTTTTGTTAGAGCCATCAGTTCACATTTCTCTTTGTACTATTGTTAAGTTGTCAATATATTTGAAGTACAATATAATTATTCATTGTAAATATTGTTTTTACAAGTGCTGTTGCTAAAAGGCCACCCTTAGCTGAAGTTACAAATAAAAATAATAGTCTTAAAACAAGCTATACACAAGAAATTGCTTCAACATTAAGTTATGTGCAAGAGAGGACTACTGCTCAAACATCCAGTAAGTTAAAATTTATTTTATTGTATAAATGAAGTTGAGGATAATAATATATTGTAAATTATTTTTATTTAAAAAAAGTCCCACTGGGTTTTGTGCTGGTCCTGGTAAAGGTTTAGTATCAACTTTCTTTAATAGGGGGTTGTGTGGCGGGGGGAAGGGAGGTGGAGAGGGGTATATTCGCTCCCCACCTGTCCCCCCACCAGAGTTGCATAGTATTTTTATATTAAATGTTAAAGATTTGAAAATATAAATATTAAAAATTTTATTAAAATTTATAAGAAAAATCACCTTTATAGGTAGTTGGGGAGGGGGCGTGATCCCTCTTCACCGAAGCAATACCAAAGTTTAGTTGATGGAGCCCCCGCTATTTCTGGGTGGTTTATGAAAAAATAACCACAAATCCTTCTAACCAAACCTATCGGAGTTGGTGTGCCCCAAGTCCCGAGCTTGCTTTGCTCGCTCTTGTACCAAATAAAACACCAAAATGTTAACTTCGATATATAATAAGTAAACATATTTTATCACTTGCCATTATATTTCATAATATTCCGCCTGTACAAGTACTCCACTATTGCATCACTAAAATATCCAAATTATGATACAAAATGCAATCAACTTGCTAAAATTAAATTTATTTTTATTAAACTATAGTACAAATTTTCTGGGTTGTCTATATAAATATAATGTTTTGTCATTTTAATTTCAGGCTTGAAGGTGACTAAGCCCAAAAGGACTCAAATTAGTACAAGAATTACTGTGTTAAAAAAGAAACTTAAAAGCTTGAATATAGCAAATGAGAAATAAGAAAGAAAAAAGAAAGAACAAAAAGACTGAAGAAGGAAATGAATCTATTAGAAAATACTACTTTCTTGAAAGCAATTAAAAGTTTTACCTCGATGGCAACAATCTTTACGATGCTACAATTTCGAGAATGTGATGAAAAAGTGATGCAATTACATTTTTTTAAACATGGGCCAAGAGTCTACAGGATGCTGCAAAAGATATTTGTTCTGCCATCACCTTTCACCTTAAGCAGATGGTATCTAAGGCCAATATTAAGTCTGGTATAAATGAAAACATATTTCACAAACTTAAGAAGCAATCATCTAAAATCACAATTGTGTACACTGGTTTTTGATCAAATGGCCTTAACACCACATATTTGTTATGACAGGAAAAATTACAGGATTACTAGTTTAGTTGACAATGGTGATGTAGTGTGGAGTGAAATTAGAATAGAGGTATTCTAAAAAACTATAAAACAGCCGACATCATATTCATTTTGTGCTGGCAGTACAAAAAAAGCTGAATTAGCCTTAATGATTAAAAAAAATAAGGAAATTGAAGGAGTCTGGCTTTAAAGTCCTTGCTATTGTATGTGACCAGGGAACATCAAATGTTCGTGCCAAGTGGAACATAGTAGATAAATACTGAAATATATATACAGGGTTACAGGTTAAGTCGACATAGATGAAACACCATACATCAAACTTAACTGTTTTCAAGATATTGGATATTTAATTTTTTTATAAAAATTTCCAATTTTTTGTCTATTGTACTAATTTTTTTGTAATTTGTGCATCTTTTTTGTTTTTCTTATAACTTTTGTGTGGTAGATATAAGTTGCTTTATTAGGTATTTTAAATACCAAGATCTTAGGTAAATAAACTAAATTTTATTTTATTTCGAATAATTTGTTTTATATACTGTCATTACTGCCTGCTTAAAATGACTGTTGGATTTATTATTTTAAAATTAGTTACTTTAATGAAATTTATTGATTGATCGACATTTATTTGTTTATTTCTAAAATTCTGTAGATTGCTTAATTTTTAATTCATTGATTTTACTGGTTATATGTGTAAATTGCCTAAATAAAGATGATTATTATTTTTAATTTTTATTTTTTATGATTTACCTTTGATCACATAATTCTGCAACTATTGTCAACCAAATTAAGAAATACATTTTGACAGCTGTCAGACTTATTGCACCAAGCATGCCAACCAAAAAATGGGAACGCACATTATCCGATTCTTAAAAAAATCGATATCGATTATTTAGAGTTAGTAATCATTTACAGTTTGGTTTGAATAAATTAAAAACGGCTGCTTACTGCTTATTTCTAGAGGCACAGTTATAAAAACTTACGAATGAAACTAGATTAAAAATAAATTTATTCAATCACCTTCAGTACAACTGGTAGGGATGTCGTTGTTTATATTAATTATTATTTGATTTTCAATAATGCAGTCAAAATTAATGTCTCTTTCAGTCATCTATAATCATTTTTTGTATTTTCTACCACTTTTGCCCAGTCATCCTTTGTGACATGGGCACATGCTTCAATGAACTTTTTTATAAAATTGGGTGACAAACGAGCACACAGTCCACCTGATGGTAAGTGGATGCTATGGCCCATAGACATACACATTTGTCCTCGATTTAGAATCAAAATGCAAATGCGTTGTCACTCCTGAAGACTAAGATGGAATGCCTCGATTACAAAAAGTATTTTGTGAGAGCGTGGTCCTGCTTTAGTTGAGCCGACCCATTCGTGGTACTACTATAATATAGATGTAGCGTGGCTGTACCACGTACAAAAAGTTATTATAGAAGAAACAGTTCAAAAAGTTAAAGTCGAGTTACAAAATAAGAAGACAAACACAAAATTATAAAATTACACAAAGTAAGCTCTCGAAACAGAAACAGAAACTTTTTTATTGAATATAGATAATGAATAACACTTATTGAAAGTCACTTTTTTCATTTACTATTGGTTCGCAAAAAAAACCTCTGTCCTGAGAAGAACCAGCAAGAAACTCAACGGGACTAGTTTAAAAAAATAAGAGCATACAATCATGCGTGTTACAATTGACAACACAAAACAAATTAGAAATAGCTTGGTAGCGATCACCCTTCCCAGGGGTTATTATCATATATATCGTTTATGGTTTTTTATCAAGTGATAAAAAACCATAAACTTTGTGATGAAATATAGATAACTTCATAATTCTTCGGATTTACGTGAAAGGTTATTTTAAATCGTGTGAGTACGCTTGTGCAAAGTTATTGCGGAATGATTAATGTGAAACGTCAAAAGGTATTTCTTAGATTTGGTTGACTATAACTAGTTTTGTGCATATAGTTGCAGAATTATGTGATCTTGTAAAATTAGTTAAAAGTAATCACTAATCAGTATGCCAGAGATGGGGCTGTACTATATAAAGAATATATTTATGGATAGATATATCATCTGTTTAGTTCGAAAACTCTACCATAGTACTCTGTACCACGGAATCGACTACTTAATGATATGCACGTCGATTTATTTCTTATAGTCTATAGATTACAATATTTATATTGGTTTTACTGCATCTATCGAGAATACTAAGAAATTAACAGTTAAAATATGAATAGCCCAATAACCTAAAAACAAACTAAAAGCGTTGAAATAATACTAGTTTTTACGGAATTTATCGCGTATATTTAACTTTTTTAATACCCGACGTTTCGAACGCTTTACAGCGAGATGAAGAGATGCCGAGACCATAATCTCATTCCTACGTGTGTCAAAATATCAACCAAAAAGGACATTCGAGGAAGCGCTAAGATCTTAAATCAGGCGAGTAAAAAGTTGTTACGGACGGTAATCCAACAAAAACGCTGCGATCTATATGACATAAACAAATCCATAGACACATCATCCAGTGAATTAAAGAAAGTTTTAACGACGTTTGACTATAATTTTTGCATGGAAAAAAATAAAATTAAATCCCAACCCAAGCATACAACTGCTAGACTTCAAGATACCATAAGTTCATACTGCATAGATCGGAACAAAAGTTAAATTTTAATCTATGGTAACCGCGGTTAACTATGACATATGGACGTTGAACATCTCAGTCCCGCCCGTGACCATGAGTGCTGTAAAGCGTTCGAATCGTCGGGTATTTAAAAAGTTAAATATACGCGATAAATTCCGTAAAAACTAGTATTATTTCAATGTATAGTGTTCGCGTAAATATAAGAAATCATTAAACTAAAAGCGATTGTTTAGTAGTTTTCACCCGTGTTTGGAAACTATTTTTTACATGTCTTGATAGATTAGTGCGTATTAATCCCAAACATCATAACAGTAATTAAAGAAATATGATTACAGCCAAGATGACAAAGAAATAATATGTCCATTTATAATATTACCTATACACGCTATATGGTGAAGATAATTAGAAAGATGTTTTATACTGGTTGTGTAAGGATAAAAAACAAAAAGTAAAATGCCACTGTATTTATTAAGTCATTATTTCCAAAGTAGGCTCTTTAAAGTACAACAGACAGAGAGACAAGTGCAGTGTCAAGATTTTTTTTAAATATTTTTTGATTGATTAGAAGTACACTGTAAATAACATTAAACCCATAATTACTGGATAATAATAATCACATTTATGGTTTTAAACACTAATAAATACATAGCAAATTAGATGTTTTGAACTAGTTGTGTTTGGATTAAAAAATACACAATGCATAATATTTATAATTGTTTTCATCATTATAATTTTCCTTTCTTCAAAGTTTTTTTACATGGTTGGGACAAGCTTTAGCTATACTATGGTTGTAGCCTAATTATGGTTAATTTTGCTAGTTTGCATATTGTAGTGTTTGTTTTGTACCAAAAAGTATATAGTAACCACACACACACACGCGCGCGAGCTCACGCACGCACGCACGCACGCGCACGAACGGACGCGCACGCACGTACACGCACGCACACACGCACACACACACACACACACACACACACACACACACACACACACACACGCACGCACACGCACACACACACACACACACACGCACACGCACACGCACACACGCACACGCACACGCGCACGCGCACGCACACGCACACACACACACACACACACACACACACACACACACACACACACACACACACACACACACACACACGCACGCACAACCATAAATTTTATTCTTACAGTCATTGCAGTGTCTACAATTTTGAATCTTACATTTAATATTAAATTTCTTTCAAACATTAATCCTTATGTTATAAAAATAGATGAAATTATAACAGTAGAAGGTATGTATTTGTTAGTAATATGCAAAATATGTACTGTTACATTTCTATGGTAATATGAAGGGATATTTATAAGTACTTTTAAAAACTTACCATAATTACTTAAACATGTATAGATTGCCATTATTATTAGTTCTAAAAAACATAATAAGTAAAAAATATAATACTGTTACGAGCTTAGGGTTCGGACAATAAAAATTGCCGATAGAATTACCAAAATTAACACTTTAATTCACTTTGCACTAATTAAACTTAAAACACTAATAATTAATCACACTGATTCATTTTATTTCGCTTCGAAGCTTCGCTTGTCTCGCCAAATTCAATACTTCCCCGATCGCACCTTGCAACGCCTATAAATACACATTAGCACCGAAACATCCAGAACATTCAAGTAAATACGCGCAGGGCGTCGAAAGTTCGAGTGTCGGCTTCTAGAAGCTTAGTTCTTCGTGTCGACACTAGATGGCGCTGTCGGTAGAAAGATTAGTGATGTCATTTTCTGGAAAGTTCCCCCCGCTCACGTCCCTGACACATGACATCAACTTAGGCGCGCAACACTGCCCTTCCTAAGACATGCTCGTCCCGAGCATTATCGGCCCCATAATAACGCGCCAGGCGATCCACATGGACGATCTTAGGAGTCCCTCTTGCGCCTTTCTGTAACGGCTCCGCAATGTCAAGGGCTGTCCTATCCCATGGTGCACCAACATTGTACAATTTCGATGCTCCTCTACTACGTGTCTGAGGTCCCCTCACAGCCGCACAACTTGTACATGTACGACACCAATCCTCGACATCGTCACGAGTTCGTTTAACCCCCAGGTGGACTCTTGAACGACCATTATGGCACAGCTGTAGAACATTCGGCAGTTTAGCTTTAGGGACAACCATTTGCAAACGACAGCTGTCTCCTCGACCATTGTCCCATTTACGGCACAGGACTCCATCCTGAATCAGCAAGCTCTCCACTTGGGCCCAATAGTTTTTCGTGGTTGAACTCATCTCTGAGACGTCGCTCCACTTAGGCTTGGTAGCACGGGCCATCATCCATTCCAGAATCGGCTTGATGTCTGGATCTTCCTGCTGTGCATGTCGTAGGCTGTCCTTCCACTCGTTGCTGAGGTGGTCTGACCTGAGCATCCTCACGGATACCACTTCCTTACTCTCTTGCCTAGTACAATGTTTCCAATCTTCAGGACAAGGTCTTCTTGACAATGCATCTGTGTTGCCATGAGATTTCCCGCTGCGATGTCCGATAGTAAAGTCGTATCCTGGTTGCTGCTGGGTGATGATGTTAGCCGCACTTCCCTTCTGAGATCGTTCACCCTCCCTTTCTAGGGTTCGCTTAGGGCAGCTGGATCGTAGATGGCTCCTTTCCCCACAGCCATAGCACCTAGAGCTGTATCCTTTATTGTGGTCGCGAACCGTAACTGCTGCAACCTCCCTAGCGTGAGGGGAACGATGATCCTGCCACCGCCAGGCGGTGCCGTTAGCTGCACTACCCTCTCGAGATCGATCAACTTCCCTTTCTATGGTTCGCTTAGGGCAGCTGGATCGAAGATGGCCCTTTTCCCCACAGCCATAGCACCCAGGGCTGAATCCTTTGTTGCGGTCGCGAACTGTAGCTGCTGCAACCTCCCTGACGCGATGGGAACGATGATCCTGCCGCACGGCTTCCACCTCCAGTGCATGAGCCAAGGCGTCCTTAAGCGTCTCGTGGTGCCCGAGCCTCACAGCAGCTCTGACTTCCAGGTCGCGGATGCCGTCGATGAATGTCTGCACCAGGTTCCCTTCAATGAGCGCAGGTACAGATCGGTATGCTTTTCGCACCAGCTTCTCCACCTCTAGAGCCCACCGCTGCAGGTTTTCGTTGATGCGCTGCACGCGATCTTTAAGCTGCGCACGAAAGACGTGTTCCAGGTGAGCGTCGCCATATCTCGCTTCCAATGCCTCAAGGAGTTGCTCATAAGTCATTTTCTTACCAAGAGCTTCCAACACACTTAAGGCTTGGTCGCGCAGGCCTAGTGTGAGTGCAGTCATGGCTTGGCTTTTACTCCAGCCGTTCGCCTCCATGACGGCCTCGAACTGGATTTTGTAGGCCGACCAGGAAGAAGACCCGTCGAACGGCGGCACTTTGAATCCACGTAGCGAAGGTGTTGTAGCTACTACGGCAGCTATTGTTCCATCCCCAAGTTTGAGGTCGTCCAGCGTTTTCTTCACGTCAGCCATTATGTTGTCAACCCGATTGTTTACTTGGTCAATTCGGGTTTCAGCTTCCGACAGGCGGTTGTCATGTTGAGCAACCTTATCCTTAACCTCCTGTATCTCTTTTCCGAAGGTAGTGTGAAGGTCCCTCATGAGGAGCATCTGCTCTTCCTTATCGCGTTGGAGTTGCTCTTCTAAACGCCGGGCCTGTTTCTCCTGCCGGCGGGCCTGTTCCTCCTGCCGGCGGGCCTGTTCCTCCTCCTGTCCGCCCCGCAGCTGCTCTTCCAATCGGCGGGCCTGTTCCTCCTGTCCGCGCTGCAGCTGCTGCAGCATCACCATCAGAGCACCTAAGTCTGGTGCCACAGACGTGGGAGCTGCTGACGGGCCGGCTTCCGTGGCCGGCGGCTGGCCCTCAGACATCCGCGGCGTTACACCACCAAATCATCTCTGGTCCGTCTCCTGCTGACGTTGACTTCGGGTACGGACACCCTCTATTTCGTCCTTAGGTAAAATCGGCATGATTTTATCCCACTTCTGACACCAATTGTTACGAGCTTAGGGTTTGTGACAATAAAAATTGTCGATAGAATTACCAAAATTAACACTTTAATTCACTTTACACTAATAATTAATCACACTGATAAACTTGAAACACTAATAATTAATCACACTGATTCACTTTATTTCGCTCCAAAGCTTCGCTTGTCTCGCCAAATTCAATACTTCCCCGATCGCACCTTGCAGCGCTTATAAATACACATTAGCACCGAAACATCCAGAACATTCAAGTAAATACGCGCAGGGCGTCGAAAGTTCGAGTGTCGGCTTCTAGAAGCTTAGTTCTTCGTTTCGACACTAGATGGCGCTGACGGTTGAAAGATTAGTGATGTCATTTTCTGGAAAGTTCCCCCCGCTCTCGTCCCTGACACATGACGTCAACTTAGGCGCGCAACAATACATAAAAAAATTCTTAATTTTGGTTTTCGCAATGCATTTCTTTTGGACAGGACCTACGAGAGTGACATAAATAACACATATTCCTCATAAAGGTTTAAACATTTAAATCAATTGGTTTAGGTTTTAACCGTTAGGTTTTGTGTAGTTCTGCCATAAGTTCTTCGTATTCCATAACATAAAATACTCACATAAAAGTTAACGGACATCTGCAGTTGTCTCTGATAGTAATTGTCTTCGCACATTGCGTTGAAACTTAACTGCACAATTGACCCAATCACTATTTTTAGTGTATGCTGTTCTTGTAGATGTCAAAAAAGAAGCAACGTGACGAATGTCAATGCCGTATAGTAATACCCGGACCTGGAAGTCAGTGACAAAATAGGGTTTTTAATACGTCACGTTTCACGGTCACTTTGAATCATATTATAAGGTAATAGTAAATATTACATAGAAACAACAGAAATAGGATTAAAAACAAGTTTTTAGTGGTATCCCTTTTTAGTTCTAAATATATAATATACAAATACATAATATATGAATTTTATTGTGTATATTCTATTGTATAATGTGTTGTAAAAATTCCCTATTGTAATCTCTATATAAATATTAATTATAATCCAAATTATTTTATCATAAATTGTGAATAACGTACACTTTTGTTAAGGAAACAAGAGAGTTTTTGTAACTGAAACATCATGCTAACAAAACACTGCACAAAAATATATTTAATTCAACTGGAAAAATCCGGAAGCAACGCCTTCGTCGTCGCTGCTATGAAAGCTAGTATAAGAGGGAACTTCGTATATGAAAAACGAAAAAGCAGTACGAATATGTTATTATTTTGTATTCCGTGGGATGTACCTACTTTTATATTCTTTTAATTTGGAATGTTTTGTTAAAATATTAATGCAATGTTTTAACTTGCGTTAGAAGAAATAAATTGCTGTCTATGGCAGCTTATTCAATACTAGCGGCCTGTCCTGACTTCGGCTGGCTTTGGTATTTGGTTATAAAATAATAAAAAGATCATTTATTTTAACAATGTTTTTTTTAAAGCCCTATTTTAAAATATAGCCTATAGATAAAATATAGCCTAGATTACATTGCTATTTATTTCGAAGCTTAGACCAGACAGATAGTAGACAGATAAAATCAAAATACCTCACTCCATATCATTTATACTAGGAAAAATATTTTATATTTTAAATGATTAACCAATCATTATTTTCATCCATCTTACCAGTATAAACATGGACTATTTACAGCTGACAGACAGATTTTTTTAAATAGTTGAGAATGCTGAATATCGCCTCCGCTCCATATCATATTTTCATATGTAAGGATAATAAATATTTTTGTAATTTAAATGATTAACTTAACTATTACTTTCATCTATCTTCCCATGTATAAACATGTAATATTTACGAGCTGACAGATATACAGAATTTTTTTAAATAGTTGATAATGCAAAATACCACCTCAGCTCCATATCATGTTGTCATATGTAAAGATATAAAATATTTTTATAGTTTTAATGATTATCATAACTATTACTTTCATCCATCTTCCCCATATTTAAACATGGACTATTTACGAGCTAACAGATAGACAGAATTTATTTTATATAGTTGATAATGCAAAATACCGCCTCAGCTCCATATCATGTTTTCATATGTAAAGATAAAAAATATTTTTGTAATTTAAATGATTATATATATATATATAGCGCGTTAGCTTTGGAACTTTCATAGCACGATTCATAGCGACCAGAGGCGGAGCAGAGGCGAGCAGTAAGGCTCAGAACCGTGAAGAATACTGAAAGGCACATATCTATTTGCTTTTATTATGGTACGATATGATATTATTAATTTGTATGTATCGTACTTGGTCTATTTAACTTATATTTAAGACCTTATTACCAATTTTATCGTCAATTCATTCATAATAGTATCGACTCGGACTAGAATTTCCTCCTTCTTACTTGCTAAAAAGCTAGCCAACGATGCACTTGGATGGTAATTGATTACTGTAAACAAGTCGCCCGTAGAACTTCAATGATTTATTATTTATTATTTTTACAATTATAGTGTCGTTCATATACTATCTCTTTTACCCTTGAAACCGGAACACTATTTCTTCGCGTCAAAAATTGTAAAGAATACTGTTCTAGATGAAATTCTAAGCAGAAAAGACATAATACGCTGTGTTTAAACATTAGTATATTTTTAACAAGCTTTTATTATTATGGATGTTAAAATTAATTAGGTAAGATCAGCGTAATAAAATAAAATTAAGTACGTCTTACCTAGTTTGAAGAGCATATCCCTCCCGCCCTCGGTTGCGTGTACTTTTCCCGTTACCACTAATCCCAGCACCCCTAATCCCAACACCACTATATTAGGAAAGATACCCACTCTAACGTCCTGGTGACCATAGTCGCCTAAAACTTTTTCCGGTTGAACGTTAGGGTGACTAGAGCGGCCTCTCTGACTTCTAAACTTTAAACGACTTGATCTATAGAATGTTACAAAAAGCTTTATGAATGTTATACTAGATGGCTCTATATTAAAAACGCGTCTATGGGTTAGTAAAAGGTCCATGCCAGGTAACAGATGGCATTGAAAAAAAAAAAAGAAACAAGCGTTGTGTCAAGTTTTGTGTAGTGCCCGGTGTTACTATGAGTTCTTCATTTAAAATGTAAGTAATAATATATTTATTATACTTTTGTACTAGTGTTATATATGAAAATGATCCTCAGGATGTTTTCTTTTCGTTTATCTTCAAGTTTTATAAATCCAAAGACTTTAATGATGTTTTTATATGTGATGAAGTCGACATACGATAACTTCGCCTTTGTGTGTCGGTCTTTCGTTAAGTTCTTGTATTGTATATTATTTATTTTAATAAAATATTCCTTATAATTAGTAAAACAGGTTATTAACTATATTTAAATACACTTAAGTGAAAGGAAAATAGTGAAAGTAGTAAGGATTTTACGTTTTTATATTTTGTTCCCCAGATTTAATGTACGGGTGACTACAGCCGCCCGTAACGTTTATTGTTATGTGTCATATTAAGGATTCGTACAAACGAGAAATTACAAGTGTATTTAACATGATTTTTCGTGACTGCTTTTTTATTTTATTTGGCACTGCACCTTTTTAACATACAAATGGTTGTTGTTTTATAAGTTTATAGGTATAGTTATAAACAATATATGGCTGATTTTTTATTTAATTTGGTACTGCACCATTATACAACATTACAGAAACTCCGGCGATAGGATCAGTATCGGGGATATATTCCGAAACAATTATTTTTGGGATCCGACATCTTTTTTAAGTTTTGGAAAAATTTCGCTAATTAATTTGAAATAGCGTTGTATATAACATATAATTGTGGTTGCTGTTTATAGATATAATTTTATGTTATTTCTCTTTTCATTTAACGGTTATGGTAAAACATTAAGAAAATAATGGGTTTTAATTGGTGTGGTTGTTGCGGTTAGGTATTTTTTAGTTGTTTTGGCACTGCACCATTATAACATATTACTATGGGTTTTACTTTATGATATTACTCATTACATTTAACGGTTTTGGTAAAAGGTTTTTATTCATATAATTTTAAACTAAATTTTTAAAAATAAGTAAGAAAAAAATAAGTGTTTCTATTACATATTTTAATATTTATATTTAAGAAAAATAAAGTTTTTGTAAGCATATTTTTTAATTACTTATATTTTATATATGCCCATGCTCAAATAATCGTGTAAACGGACCTTAAAGCGGGCTGCCATCTCGCCACATTTTATAGCCGCCCGGGAGATCATACTCTAGAACTGAGTATGTCTATATTTTAGGTATTCTTGCCCAGAAATACTTTTTCATTCATATAACGTTATTGGCATTATTGGATAGGGTAGATCATGTACTTTAATAATTGTACAATAAGTATATATAAATAAATTGATGCTACGACATTAACGAAGAAAAAAAAATTAGGGTTTTTCATCTAAATTTCTGAAATTAATCATTTTTTTACCTGTTGTACGTCAATTGAGTAAATTATTACTACCATAATTAAATTCTGCATTTCATTAACTTTTCGTGGGTGATTTTTATTCTGATATAGGTAAAGAACTTTCTCCATGGTAACCGTTTTAGTCGAACTGGTCGCGATCCGACCGTATAAAAACATCAACGACCGCGGCCGAGACGTTCAAGGGTATTGTTGCCGCGTCGCTTGGACGTTCAAGTGGTTATACCACCATAGATAATAATCATATTAGTCGTAGAAATACGATAAGTGTTTCGCCTCTAAACGAAACATACTCAGGTGAAGTAGACTCTACGGCGCCTGGTCGCTAAGTTAGGCCATTTTATTTTATTACGCAGATCTTAGCTAATAAATTTTAACATCTTAAATTTATTGGATTTACGCAAAGTAACACCTAATTTTATTATTAACTGGCTGGTGCCCGGGGCGTTGCTGTCGCAGGATAAATAATTCTGGATATATCGTTTTAAATTTGGAAGAGTTATATTATTCACATAATTAAGAATGGAAAGCATTTATTGAATTCAAAATCTAAAGACAAAAAATAAAAAATATAATAAATTTCTAAAAATTAACATGAACTTGAATGCAAAAGAAGTCTAAAAACACAATTAAAATAACATATCGTAAAGAGTAGTGATAACATATAAAGTTATTTCATTTGAAACTAGTAAATCCATTAAATTATCATTTCATATACGTATATACATACAAAGAGATACTATTGTAAGATTATCTATAGTATGTGTCCACCATAAGGTAGGTTGGTGTAAGTTTGCGCAATTTCGAATAATTCGGTCAAAAATAAAATACACGATTTAAGACGACACACCGAAAACGCTATCGCCGTACTGATCCGAGTGAATACATAATTTCTATAAAAACTTGAAGAAACGCCGTCATAAGGTCTAAAATTGCGTAGCGCCCGCGACGGTTAAAAGCGCTTAGAAATTGTCAGAATCTTAAAATATTTTTAAAAAAAAAAAGTTATGAATATATTTGAGTGATTCCCAAGCATATAGATCAAATGATTTCCTTATAATTTCAACTATAGTGATTTTTAAAGGTGTTTTCGCAAATAATTATGATCGAGTCAAAATTATACAATCGTGTTTTTGAGCAATCAAATTCAAATAAAGACATGAATTTACCTATATCAAAATCCCACTTTCGTTAGTGGTGTCATAGTCATATATTATTCGATGAAAGGAGGTGCATTTTTTCACGGAGTAAGGCGACACCGTGAAAAAATGCACCTCCTTTCAATCACAGGTTTATAAATTATTATTAAATAACAAATTATCTGGGAATAACTTTTAATACTAATTTTAAAATTATTGAGCAAGCATAATCACTTTTTACTTAATTAACAAAAAAATAAAAGTCGAGTATTGCGCAACCTTACACAAAATGTCAAAAAATTAGATCAGAGGGCTACAAAAACGTTGAACCCACCTGGACTTCCCGTTTTCTTTCATATCTCAATATTTTTTTGGGGAGCGCATGCGGGCATCCTAAACAAACAAAACTCAACTGAAGTTGGCAGCGTGTTTTGCACTGATGTCGAGTAATGACGAGTGCGCAATCTTATCGCCCGCGCAATTTTACACCACCCTACCCTAGACATGATAAGCCTACATTTAATCTCAATTCACAATGGTTTACTTTGATCATAGATTTTACAAGGATTTGACAACTTAATAAACAAAAGTTTGCTATGTAAACTCTAACAACCATACAAACATTTTAATTTGTTGACAAAGCAAAACATTGAAATAAATCAGAACATCAAAATAAAAATGAAAATATAAAAACAAATAGGTCTCGTATAAGTGATATTAGGCAAACAAGATTTACAAAACTAAACACAGAAACAAACTTGGTTATTTTTTTTAACACAGAATATTTTTACATTCATTGTAGGTATATACAAAGAAAGTAATACAAAAATTAAAAAGAAAGTATGGAGTGAAAACAAAAGAAAAAATGACGTGAAATCAACAAAATTAACGGGAGAAGTACATTTTTGTGATTTTGAAACAATAATCGTAACAGGCAACAAAAATCTAGAAGAAAAGCAGAATATGTTACTTCTTTATTGCGAGTCGCCTAGACCGCTTAGTGTCTTCACTTTGAATAGGCGCAGGAACTTGTCTATCTCGGGCTGTCTTATTCTGCTGAGTGACACCGCATTTTGAAGACTTACCACTATTCTTTACAAGCGACGTGACCGTAGGGATGTAATCCAAAGAGCGATCAGAAGTACTAGCCGAGGGAATTCTTGTCATTAACACGTCGAGCTGCTCTTGAGTTGAAATCTTCTCACGGCCAATCATAGTTTAATGCAGATAGCCCCATCGAATGAACACACATTTTTAACTCCAAAATGTTTTCGGGCTCTTGAGTGAATTGATTGTCGTGTGTGTCTTTTCGGATTATACATATTTTTTTTACAAATTAAGGGTGACAAACGAGCGGTCCACAGGTAAGTGGATGCTGTGGCCCATTTATCCATCTACATTTATCCTCGATTAAGAATCAAAACTCAGATGAGTTGACACCTCTGAGGACTAAGATGGGATACCTCGTTTCCAGTAAAAAAAGGTCTGCGGTCATCTCTACACTCATCATACGAAGCACAGCAGCATTAGTTTGCTATTTTATCCTAATATTCTGTGAGAGCGTGTTCCTTCTCCGGTCAAGCCGACCCATTCGTGCTACAACTATAACAAAGCTGCAGCGTGGCTTTACCATGTATATCAAACATATGTTTTAACATAATTAAGAAAACATAACCTTTTAATGTTGCTTTAGAATTCCATACCTCAGGTTTTATATAATATATCCTATTACTTTTTTGTCGAGTCTGTGACATTGGTCTAATCAGGTGGCAGTTATGTGTGTGTGAAGAATCTATTTTATAGTGCAATAAAAACAAGGGCATTTTGCCGTTGCCGCGTATTGATTGCATCAAGACTTTTCGATTTTCGAATTTTTCTAGAGATATTGTAAACAATTATTTTGAATAACTGAAATTAAAACTGTTTAATTATATTTCCTTTATGAATATATTATTATTATTATTACTTAGTAAAAGTGTGATTTTAATTCCATCACAACCTTTCAAAACTCCACTGCCAAACACAGGCATACGTGGTAGAGCCATGCTGCAGTTATATTAGTAGTCTTCCAACCGACGGGCCCGGTTCCTCTTGTCCGCCCCGCAGCTACTCCTCATGAATGACCTTCACGCTACCTTCAGGAAGGATAGGGTTGCTCAGCATGACAACCGCCTGTCGGAAGCTGAAACCCAAATCGCGAAAGCTGAGAACCGAATCGAGAAAGCTGAAACCCGAATCGACCAAGTAAACAATCGGGTTGACAACGTAATGGCTGACATGAGGAAATCAGTTGACGAACTCAAACTTGGGGAGGGAACTACAGCTCCCGTAGTAGCTACTACACCTTCGCTCCGTGGGTTCAAGGTGCCACCGTTCGACGGTACCTCTTCCTGGTCAGCCTACAAAATCCAGTTCGAGGCTGTTATGAAGGCGAACGGCTGGAATAAAAGTTAGGCCATGACTGCTCTCACACTAGGTCTGCGCGACCAGGCCTTAACAGTTCTGGAAGCTCTCGGTGAGGAAGTGACTTATGAGCAACTCCTTGAGGCATTGGAGGCGAGATATGGTGACGCTCACCTGGAACACGTCTTTCGTGCGCAGCTTAAAGATCGTGTACAGCGCATCAACGAAAACCTGCAGCAGTGGGCTCTAGAAGTGGAGAAGCTGGTGCAAAAAGCATACCGGTCTGTACCTGCGCTCATTGAGGGGAACATGGTGCAGACATTCATCGACGGCATCCGCGACCTGGAAGTCAGAGCTGCTGTGAGGCTCGGGCACCACGAGACGCTTAAGGACGCCTTGGCCCATGCACTGGAGGTGGAAGCCGTGCGGCAGGATCATCGTTCCCATCGCGTCAGGGGGGTTGCAGCAGCTACAATTCGCGCAATAAAGGATACAGCCCTAGGTGCTATGGCTGTGGGGAAAAGGGCCATCTTCGATCCAGCTGCCCTAAGCGAACCGCAGAAAGGGAAGGTGAACGGTATCAGGAGGGTAGTGCGGCTAACAGCACAGCCCAACAGCATCAGGGAAACGAGTAAAAGCCAGAACTGCGGGGCGGGTGCTGGCTGATGTTAAAAGAGCCCCAAGGATCTCGATCTCACAAACCCACGATGGGAACAGTCTAATCATCAAGGGCGAGGTCAACGGAATGCCGTGTAAACTGACCATAGACACTGGAGCCTCTCGTACGGTTGTTAGTTCCCAACTAATAAGTCAGTTCCTTGGGGACTCCGCATACAACCGAGAACGCATTAATTTGGTAACAGCCACCGGTCAGCGTATACCCGTCCGTAGAGAGAAGGAGATGGAGTTGAAGCTAGGCAACGTGATCTACCTGCATAATGTCATCGTGGCTGATATAATGGACGACTGCATCCTAGGCCTAGACTTTATGAGGAATAATTGTTGTGAGATCGACGTTAAGCAAGGTGTTTTGAAATGTGTACAGGAGGAACTTTTTATGGAAAGTGCGTTACCAGGGAACGTGTACAGCATTAAGAAGATTGTTCTTCCGCCGAGATCGGAAACGATTGTTCCGGTTAGTCTTCCCCGAAAGGCTGGGCAAGGTCACCGTTGTGTACTTGTGGAAAGGGTGAACAATGACCTTCCATGGAAAGTAGCTCGAACCTTGGTCAGAACCACTGACATCTCAAGAGTACGTGTGCTGAACCTTTGTGACCGGGAACAGATTATAGAAAAAGGCACACTGGTTGGTACTTGCGAGGAAGTTGATTGGTTACGTCGGTGCCAATATATATCGAGTGGGACCCCCAGCGAGGATTCAGAAACGAGAGTGACCACACTTTTGGAAGACTGTCGCAGTGTTCTCTCCCCGAACGAATTGGTCAAGGCGAAGAAGTTGTTACTCAAGTACGCCGATGTATTCTCGTCAAACGATGCTGACATAGGAAAGACTGGCTTAGTTTAACACAAAATAAACACAGGAGAGGAATTGCCTATCCGTCAGCGGCCAAGCCGATTGCCGGTAGCACGTGAAAAGGAAGTGGAAACCATGATTGAGGGAATGCTGAAGGATGGTGTTATTGAACCTTCATCTAGTCCATGGTATTCACCCGCGGTGCTGGTAAAGAAGAAGGATGGCAGCATGCGGTTCTGCGTTGATTACCGCCGTCTGAACGACGTTACAAAGAAGGACAGTTATCCCTTGCCAAGAATTGATGACACGCTGGACATGCTTACAGGAGTAAAATGGTTTAGCACGCTGGATCTAAAAAGTGGCTACTGGCAAGTAGAAATTGACCCTAAGGACAAGGAGAAAACTGCGTTCTCGACGGGAAAGGGTCTGTGGCAATTTAAAGTAATGCCGTTTGGGTTGTGCAATGCTCCAGCAACGTTTGAAAGGCTGATGGAACTTGTACTTACCGGGCTAATTGGCGATGCCTGTCTGGTTTACTTGGATGACATCATCATCGTAGGCCGTACGTTTGAGGAACACCTTCAAAACCTGGAACGCGTGCTCATGAAGATTCAGAGTGCCAACCTCAAGTTGAGCCCGAAGAAATGTTCACTATTCCAACGGCAAGTTAACTTTTTGGGGTTTGTAGTATCGGTAGAAGGTATCCGCACAGATCCAGAGAAAATCGCCGCTGTCAAGGATTGGCCGGTTCCAGAAGACAAGACGCAGGTTAGAGCATTTTTGGGTTTGTGCTCCTATTACCGGCGATTTGTGAAGAACTTTGCAGATATAGCCAAACCTCTGCACAAGCTAACCGAGGAGAAGCGACATTTCTGCTGGGATGAAAGTTGCAATATCGCATTCCAGGAGCTCAAGGACAGTCTGTGCAAAACACCTATTTTGGGATACCCTGATGCAAGCAAAGAATTTATAGTTGACACAGACGCAAGTGATATAGGACTTGGCGGTGTGTTGTCTCAACGGAATGGTGACCAAGAGGTCGTGATAGCGTACTTCAGCAAGTCGTTGTCAAAACCGGAAAGGAACTATTGTGTCACAAGACGCTTTGCTTTTTGCTTTCTGTGGTAAAGTCGTTGCAGCATTTTAGCAAATATCTTCTGGGACGAAAATTTCACTTACGAACTGACCATGCTGCACTAAAATGGCTATTGCAGTTTAAAAATCCAGAAGGACAAGTTGCGAGGTGGATTGAACTACTGCAGGAATACGACTTTGAGATCGAACATCGCAGCGGAAAATCTCACGGCAACGCAGATGCATTGTCAAGAAGACCTTGTCCTGAAGATTGCAACTATTGTACTAGGCAAGAGAGTAAGGAAGAGGTATCCGTCAGGATGCTCAGGACGGACCACCTCAGCAACGAATGGAAGGACAGCTTACAACATGCACAGCAGGAAGGTTCGGACATCAAGCCGATTCTGGAATGGATAAAGGCCAGTGCTCCAAAGCCTAAGTGGAGCGACGTCTCAGCAACGAGTTCGACCACTAAAAGCTATTGGGCCCAGTGGGACAGCTTGCTGCTTCAGGATGGAGTTCTGTGCCGTAAATGGGAAAATGTTAGGGGAGACAGCTGTCATTTGCAAATGGTTGTCCCTAAAGCTAAAGTACCGGATGTTCTACAGCTGTACCATAATGATTGTTCCGGAGGCCATCTGGGAGTTAAACGAACTCTACTGAAGATCCGAGAACGGTTTTATTGGGTCCACTGTCGAAACGATGTCGAGGACTGGTGTCGCAAATGTACAAGTTGTGTGGCTGTAAAGGGACCTCAGACTCGTAGAAGAGGTCCATTGAAGATGTATAATGTTGGTGCATCATGGGAGAGAATAGCCATTGACGTGGCGGGGCCGTTTCCGGAGAGTGAAAGCGGTAACAAGTATTTCATGGTTGTGATGGATTACTTCACAAAGTGGCCAGAAGTTTTCGCCATTCCAAATCAAGAAGCTTCAACAGTTGCAGATAAACTTGTTCATGAAGTCTTCTGTCGTTTTGGAGTACCTTTAGAGATTCACAGCGATCAAGGAAGGAATTTTGAGTCTGAAATATTCCAGGAAACTTGCCGAGTTATGGGTACTCATAAAACAAGAACGACTTCTTATCACCCGCTATCTGATGGAATGGTGGAACGATTTAATCAGAAATTGGAGAGGTACCTAGCAAAAGTTGTAGACAATCGGCAACGAGATTGGGACAAGCACATACAACCGTTTTTGTTGTCATATCGAAGTTCTGTACACGAAAGTACAGCAGTGACACCAGCTTTCGCAAACTTTGGAAGAGAATTACGGCTGCCGGCAGACCTGATCACCGGGATACCACCTGATGCCCCACGCAGTATAACCGATTATGCAAATGACTTGCGGAACAAAATGAATGACATTTATGAGCACGTCAGACAATCGGGCCAGCAAATGTCTGAGAAAATGAAAACCCGGTACGACCGCAAAATGAACAATAAAGGGTTCAACGAAGGTTCATTAGTGTGGTTGCACAATCCAGTCCGCAGCAAAGGGAAATCTCCTAAGTAAAAGTAAAGTAAGGTTACAGCTTATAGATGTCCCACTGCTGGGCACAGGCCTCCTCTCATTTCTGAGGGTTTTAGGGCAAGGAATAGTCCGCCACGCTGCCCCAATGCGTGTTGGCGAACTTCACATGTCTTCGAAATATTTTTTTTCTTATTTCTCAGACATGCAGGTTTCCTCACGATGTTTTCCTTCACCGCCGAGCACGTGGTAAATCAGCACTTAAAATTGCAATTAACAATTTCATTGGTGCCGGCGGGGATCGAACCCGGTTTGCTCGCGTATTGTGAAATTTACAGCGAGCGCTAACCCTCTGAGCTACCACGGCTCTCCTAAGCTTCAAGCTAAATAGGACGGCCCGTACCGGATTGTAACCAGGATCAACGATGTGACCTACCGGATACAGAAAGGCGCAAGAGGGACTCCTAAGATCGTCCATGTGGATCGCTTGGCGCGTTATTATGGGACCGATAATGCTCGGGACGAGCATGTCTTAGGGGGGGGCAGTATTGGATTTGGCGAGACAAGCGAAGCTTCGGAGCGGAATAAAGTGAATTAGTGTGTTTAATTATTAGTGTTTTAAGTTTTAATTTGTGTAAAGTAAATTAAAGTGTTAATTTAGGTAATTTTATCGGCAATTTTTATTGTCACGAACCTCAAGCTCGTAACAGTAGTATAGTTGTAGCACGAATGGGTCGGCTCGACGGGGGAAGGACCACGCTCTCACAGAATACCAGTGTAAAATAATAGACTTAAATTAATAGACTAGAGACACTCTTTTTACTGGAAATGAGACCTTCCATCTTAATCCTCACGGGTGACACAACGCATCAGCATTTTGATTCGTAATCGAGAATAGATATAGATGTCTATGGGCCGCAGCAACCACTTACCATCAGGTGGACTGTGTGATCGTTTGTCACCCCATCCTAAAAAACAAAAAGAAACAGACTCCTTGACGACATCCACGTGTAGTAATGAGTAGTGGATATACTTACACTGCCACTACATAGTTATAATAGTGATATTATTAGTTTTTATAAGTATAAAACTTTTTATAAGTTAACCTTTGTTTGTGTTTGTGCTAAAAAGAAATTTCTTTAACTGAATTGTTGATTGAAATACGTTTAATACCTGTCCGATTACGCGAGGTAATACGGTTTGATTTCCTGGTAAACCGTGCGCGCTAATGCGATCAGAGTCTGTGATTAAACTCTAAATTCAGGAACTTTAACGGTAATCGCTCACTCTGACTTGTTGTGTTTTCTGTTTTCGTCCGAAATGAGCTTAGTAGATTCTATTTCACAAACGATTTAACTTGTGTTTAATTATTGTTTAAAATACGTTTTAGAACACCCTTATTATAAACGAGCACACTATCCACCTGATGGTAAACGGGGACTGTGGTCCATAGACTTCATTTCCCAAAATACAGATGCGTTGTCGCCCGTGAAGATTAAAAAGGAATACCTCGTAACCAGTAAAGTGTCTACGTTTGTTTTCACTCATCATACGAAACGCAGCTGCTATATTCTGATATTTCACGCTGGCATTATTTAATGTGTTAAATGGCCCTACTCCAACCAAACCAACACATTCGTGCTCCAGCCATAATATGGTTGTAGTGTAGCTATATAACGTATGATGAGAAAGACAAGAAAAATATCTTATTCAGTTTTATTAAGATGCTAAAAGTATTTCAATATTTTGTTTATTAATTTGTTTTATTTGACGTATAGTGGCAACGTAAGAACTACCACTACCTCATATCATCCGGTGGGAGTCGAAAGAGGTGACAGAGGGAAATGAAACAGGCTTTTTAACGGCACCGTGTTGCAGTAGCTTTAGCAATGAGTTGTAGCGCTGAGGGCCGCGGGTTCGAATCCCGCACGAAACAAATATTTGTATGGCCTACAAGTAATTGTTCCGGGGCTGGATATTTGTCCTTGCGGAATTTATGTTTGTAAACTGCCTCCAAGATACAGGAGAAAATCCAAGTGTGGGGGTAAGGTTTTTGAAAAAAAAATGCTATGGGCAGCACCACCTTTCTGATGTAAACTTAAAAATTATAAAAAATTTGCGTTTGCCAGCCCGCCTGCCAAGTGTGGCAATTATGACAATTACCCCTATGGGAGGGAGGCCTGTAATGAATTAATGAAGTTAAAAATAAATTGAAGTAAAATTTTTCGCAGTAGTAGCCTACCCGTTCCATCGTCGTTCCGCCGTCCCGTTGGCTGAGCTAAGACCTCTTTTCATTGCAGAGAACGATTTTTACTTACATCGGTAAGCCTGTATGGCTATTTATTACATTTACGATTTCATACGCTGTTTGTACCATGCTAGCACACGGCAATTCTCTGTCCACCCATCCATTGCAGCCTATAAAAATCCATAGATTACCGCAAAGGAGTGCTAATTGCTATAATCGATACGCTTGATTAACACAGTGTTTTTTTTAGTTATTTCTGTTTATTGTCTACTATTTTAGTTTCCCTCTATCACCTCAGGATAACTTGGGGTATTGATTGTTTTACATTGATTGATAAAAATTAAATTGATGAAATATCCTACTCCTACACTTGAATAATGATTTCTTATATTTACGCGAACACTACACATTGAAATAATACTAGTTTTTACGGAATTTATCGCGTATATTTAACTTTTTAAATACCCGACGTTTCGAGAGTTTTACAGCACCCATGGTCACGGGAAGGACTGAGATGTTCAACGTCCAGATGTCATAGTTAACCGCGGTTACCATAGATTAAAATTTAACTTTTGTTCCGATCTACACAGTATGAACTTATGGTATCATGTATATGCTTGGCTTGGGATTTAATTTTATTTATTATAGGATCCCAAGCAGATGGTAGCACCCAGCCATCTTCTCTATTGAAATAAGGATGTTTTTTGATTTCAATAGCCTCGCGAATCATCCTTGGAAGGAATCGGTGTTCTTTAGCGAGGATTTGTGGTCTATCAAATCTGATGTAGTGACGGGGGCGATCCTGTACGTGTTCACAGACTGCAGACGCTCGACGCTCCGGGAAGTCTGCAGTCTGTGAACATCTCAGTCCTTCCCGTGACCATGGGTGCTGTAAAGCTCTCGAAACGTCGGGTATTTAAAAAGTTAAATATACGCGATAAATTCCGTAAAAACTAGTATTATTCCTACACTTGAAATTGCGTTTGACATTTTAATCGATAATGACTTGTAACGAAATAATTTTTAATTGTGAGGTCAAAACTCAAAACTACTTAATTTCTTCACTTTCTTCGATTATAATTTCATTTTCATATGTGCTGTTTTTTAAATTACTACCAGTTTCTTTTCCTAAGAAGAAATAAATTAACGTTACCTAAGAAAAACTTATGAAACTCCACGGGTGTCTTCTTTTTTAATATTTACTCAAGTTTTATAAAATGTTAAATAATACAACCGGTATATTTTTACAACTAAGCAATCGGTAGCCCAGTCGCGTGTCGCTGTTCACGAAATCCACAACGGTTTATTTAGGCTGACAATGCTAATATAAACTACTAGAATTACTTCTATTAGATTAGAAAATATAACAAGTAATTATTCGTATTTTGTTAATAAATTATTTCGAATCTATATGTATAATTTACTACCACTTGTATGTAATTTTTTTTTAATTTACTATTTCTTTAATTTCTCTTCATAACGCAGGTGGACCATTTCATACTATAATATTTTAACAAATGTAAATTATTAATAAATTAGCCTCATTGACATGTTTTTCTCATTGTTCATAAAACAAAACATTTTGTTACTTCGTTCAGTAATTGCACAGTAAAGGAGTGAAATAATGTGCCAGTATCTGTTTATCCATCCGATAATAATGTGGTTATCTAAAACGTAGGAGTGAATAAGCTTTTGTTCAACAAGTCCATTGCTGAAGATGGCATCACTCAAGGGATGTCACAAAGCCACCTGCATCCATTGACTTCTACTATGAATTACCAATTAATTGTCAACCCTTCAAGCGCCATAAAAATCCAATGCAGTCGCATGCGGCCGGCAAATCCCGAGCGGTCGCATATGACCGCACTCACCCACAGCACTTAAAACCATTAAAACTAATATTTAGAGACTATTAAACTATTAAGAAGTTTAGCATTATAAAATCTATACAAAATTTTCTATCTTATGGTCTAAACAAAAGTCAGGTTTTACTTCATTATAAAAAGATTTTGTTGTATTTTGATAACAAAAAAAAACATGCCACGCGAACGTCGGCAGCGTGAAAATCACAATTATTTCAATATATATTACTCGAAATTATTTACGTAAAAAGATAAATTATACTCACACAAAAACATACAACAATACTATTGTATTTGTTATTACATTACAATTTTATAATAAAAAACTATACTAAAACACTAGAAAAATCCAAAAACCAACACAATAACATTCACGCGAAAATGGCGTACGAAATGAACGTAGATTAATTAATATTCAATAGATATAGAGAAATAAATATTCAATAGATAACAGTTTTTTATTGCACTAGAGGATAGAGTTATTTCATATTGATTATATAATATCTAACTTCTTCATAGAAAAGTAGTCTCTATATATAAGTTTTTATGGGTTAAAGTGTTGTGGGTGGGTGGGACCTCATGAGACCGCTAGGGATTTGACGAAATATGGCCGCGGTCTCATGAGACCGCTAGGGGGTTGCGAGGTTAAAAACTAAAACTGAAAATTGAATTGAAATCATCATAATATTATATTTAAAGATGTTACTGTGTAATATCTACTACATCATACCGTCTCGTTGTTGTCGTAAGAGGGAAACAATCCAGGAGATGGGCAGCAGCGTTTTCCTTGCAACAACTATAAAATAAAAAACTGCACTTGCCAAAACACCTGCTATGCGTGGCAATTGTGGTCTATTCTATATGAGAATATGGTATGAGGCTAGTGGGCTTAAGATAGGCTATAATAGTAACTATATTAATACATTGGTATAAGTGGTAGAACCATGCTGCAGTAATATCAGTAGTATAGTTGTAGCCTGAATGGGGCGGCTCTACCGGGGAAGGACCACACTCTCACAGAATACCAGCGTGAAATAGTGACTTAATGCTGCTGTGTTTCGTAAGGTGAGTGGAGAGAACCGAATACCCTTTTTACTGGAAACGAGGCATTCCATCTTAGTCCTCACGGGTGACAACGCATCTGCATTTTGATTTGTAATCGAGGATATATGTAGATGTCTATGGGCCGCAGCAACCACTTACCATCAGGTAGAATGTGTGCTCGTTTGTCACCCTATCCTATAAAAATAAACTGCACTTGCCAAAACGCCTCCTTAGCGTGGCAATTGTGGTCTATATGAGAATATGGTATGAGGCTAGAGGTGATTATTATGGTATATAAGTGATGCCACGCTGCAGTAATACTAGTAGTATAGTTGTAGCATGAATGGATCGGCTCGACCGGGGAAGGACCCAGTCCAATAAAAAAAAAGCATTAAATAAAATGAGAGCAATTTTCTCCAGTAAGACGCTTAATGAGTAAGATATTATCACTGGAATTCCAAGATAGTGCTGTTTCATTAATTGGAAAACTTTCAGAGATTAATCTACGTTAAATTAAGTGTATAAGAGAAATTTTGTTCGGTAATTAGCATTTAGAGAAGAGTTATACACTTGCTGGCATAACATTTATTTCTAATATTTAAAGCAAAAGTATTTTCCGTGAAATGGTTCAGGTTAATACATAGCTATATAAATTGAATTTTGTTCAGCATAACCTTAAAGGTAGATAAATATTAGTAGAAAATGATAACCCTTCTTTAATAATTTGCCTTGTAACTTGAAAATATTTAAAAAACAAACATAATATAGAAAAAACTCTCACGCCTGTTACTCAAAGGGATAGACAGAGACTGCGGACTTCCATTTGCCAAGATCATGACACCTCTCTCGCATCTTTCTCTTTCTTTCTAATCCACTACTACTACTCTCAATTGGGCTCACTAACAATAAATCACCAATTTGGTCGATAAACTTTCTTCTAGGCCGTCCCTAGTATGCTGACTCTGCAACTAAGTTTCGCAGCATAAATTTGCTTTCTCACTCTTTCCTCGTTTAGTATTTCATCCCCTTTGCGCACGTGCCCATTGCTGGTAAAGCTCGCCCATGGTTCAACAACGAGTGGTCCGAGTACGCCATTTATGCTTGTACTGAAAAGAACATATGGCGGTTGATGTTCGAGACCGCAAAGCTCGGGATATTAGTCTTGCAAAAAGGCATTATGGCAAGCCAGTTTCTACCGCACTAAATGCATTGGTACAAAGCTCTCTGTCAAACCATCTGGCAGTAGAGCTTTTTGGTCTCTCGTCTAAGCGGTCGAGACAAACTTCTTTTGGTTTTACTGCCTCCGCTGGTAAAACCAGATGGCTCACTGATGCATGCTCCTAAGGAGAAAGCGGATTTATTTGCTTCTTTTTTTGCTTGTAATTTGCGTCTGGATAGCAGCAACGGCATACCATCTCAATTACCTCACTGCGGTACCTCTATGTCAGAGGTCCGCACCACCAACAAGAAGGTTCTTAAAACCTTGTGAAGTCTAGACGTTAACAAAGCTTGTGGACGTGAAAGTATACCAGCTATAGTTCTAAAAGTTTGTGCACCTGTGTTGACGAGCTTGTTCCGCCTCTTATTCAGAACTGGAACAGTGGCCAAATGTTGGAAGCTGGCGTATGTGCAGCCTGTGCTTAAATGAGGTAGCCGTGCCGACCCTACGAACTATCGGCCAATTTCAATTACCTCCATACTCTGCAAGATTATGGAGCGTATATTGAACGGCCGCTTAATGGCACACCTAGAACAGAATGACCTCCTTAGTGACAGGAAATACGGGTTTCGCCGAAATCGGTCGGCCGGGGGCTTTCTAGCGTATACCCCATACGTATGGGGCGAGGCACTCGAGAACAGTGGGGAAGCAATTGCTTTATCCCTTGATGTCTCGATGGCCTTTGACAGAGTTTGGCAGGCTAGTCTTTTGGGTAAGGTTTCAGCGTACGACTTATCCTCTTATGCCCAGGAGGATTTTCGCATATATTCCGCATCGAGACAGGAGAGGAGTGATATTGTATTAAATAAATACCTTATATTAATACATTTTTGTATAAGTTTGTTTAAACAATATTTTTTCTTTCCATCAAAATTCTGTAACTTCTTCTTGTAAAGACGTTTTAGACCATGACTACAGTTAAGTATTTTTTTTATTTTTTATTGAATAGGGTGACAAATGAGCACACAGTGCACCTGATGGTAAGTGGTTACTGTGGCCCATAGACATCTACATCTATTCTGGATTACGAATCAAAATGCAGATGCTTTGTCACCTGTGAGCACTGAAATGGAACGCCCCGTTTCCAGTAAAAAGGGTCTCCGGTTATCTACACTCACCATACGAAACACAGCAGCATTAAATTACTATTTTAGGCTGGCCTTCTGTGAGAGCGTGGTTTTTCCCCGGTCGAGCCGACCCATTCGTATTACAACTATAGTACTAACTAATATAAGTGCAGCATGGCTCTACCACGTGAGCCATGCTGCGGTTATATTAGTAGTAAAAAAATAAAAAATTAATGCGGTTGCAACCCAGCCACAACTATGGTAACTATGGCAAAATCCACCTAAGAGAAAATCTTTTTTCAGCGGTGGACTTTTATAGGTTGTAATGGAAGGATAGATGGAAAAAGGATTCTAATGAGGAAGTGTTACTATAACTAAGATCATTATTTATAAAAAAAAGATAAGAACACTTGGAAATCATGAGCTTTCACTTTACTAAATATGAAAGTAGTATTCATATTCAGTAAGCTGAATCTGTAACTATGAGGAAAAGAAATAGTCTACTTGTAAGTTTCTTGCTGCTTCTTCTTACTAGATCTCCTGCGGTGTGGACTTGTTGAAGCGACGGCGTAGTTTTTTGGCTTTCAAAAAGAGCTTTGTATGATGTTTAAAAATATGGTTTACATTGACGTTTTTAATTTAATATAAAATTTGAAGATAAAGAATCTGATATTTCGCATAATAGGAATATTTTCACGTTTGCTTCAATATGACCCCATCTTGTATCCAGAGTTTAACTTAAATTTCATAAATCCTTTCGATGTTTCCTATATCGCTCGCTAAATGGGTTGTGGAAACTCGGAGAAAGTAATATTTTCATAACAATGCGCTGGCAACAAAGGATAAAATGGAGTATTTCCTACCGTTTATTCCTCGCCTTTCTTTTATGTAGGACATATGATTCGTCTGAGTTTTGTACAGGAAAAGAAGCGGTAAATTATTGAAGAAATTGTATTTTATGTTATTTTTATCATATTGCTCTTGTGTACAACATGTAAACGTTATATAAAGGTACATGAAAACGATTTTATGATCCCATATTATCCCTTGGGGGTCATTTGAAGCAACAGAAGAAAATATAACAGGTGTTAGACAGCATCTTCTTCCTCATAACAACGCAAAATAATAGAAAAATATCTCATAGTTTCTAGGTGAATTGATTCGAAATTAATGTAATTAGGTAGAATCTATTAATATGGCGTTATTAGGATTTGAAATAATGATAATTAATTTCACTAATGTTTCGTTTGTTCAAAAAACTCAGTTCAAAACAGTAATTTTTGGAATTAAATATAGCCTAGAGCACTATATATATATATATATATATATATATATATATATATATATATATAATGGCATACAAATAATCCTCTCAGTCAATACAAGGCATTTATTTCGATAATGTAGAGTGATTAAAATTGGCTATGGTACGACTGATTGCTCCTTAACTGTCTAAACAATGAATAAAGGCCTGTGCCCGACTGGGGTCCTAAATTAGGCTGCTACTTTAATTTTAGTATAATACCGTTGTAGTGTAACATTATTACTTAACTTTTTATTATTTTCCTCCATCCCGAATATTGTTAGTTCAATGTAATGTCATATATCGTAATGTATTGTTGTGTGTTTCAAAGTCGAAATTCCAGGAGTTTTTCGTAACTTACTAGCGTTTCGCACCGGTTTCGCTTTAATGGTGGTTATGGTGATTACTGGATCTCGACAACAACGCCACCTACAGGGTTTTAATTTAAATACTAACTATATAGGAACCAATACAAATACACACAAAAATTTGATCAAAGTCGGTTGACATAATGATTTCTTATATTTACGCTAACACTATACATTGATTAAAACTACTTTTACGGATTTTATCGCGTTTTATTTGATTTATTTTTAATGCCCGACGTTTCGGACATCGGGACGTCAGTCACCTCAGGCCCCCGTGACCGAAACGTCGGATATTAAAAATAAAATAAATAAAACGCGATAAAATCCGTAAAAGTAGTTTTAATCAAAGTCGGTTGAGCCGTTTTTGAGTTTTAGCGAGTCTCATGGATAGCAGTTGATTTTTATATATATAGAGATTAATGGATGGGATCTATTAATGTGGCATAAATAATTCAAGTTTTTCGGACAAATTGTATCAAAAATTTTGGATACATTTTATCCGTTCCTCAAGCACCATCACAATCGGTTCAGACATTCCGAAGATTTATTTTACAGATATATTTTTTTTATAGTATAGAATGACAAACGAGCATACAGTCCACCTGATGATAAGTGGTTGCTGTGGCCCATAGATATCTACATCTGTCCTCAGATATCAACTAACACGCTGATGAGTATTCACCCGTTCGTACTAAGATGGAATGCCTCGTCTCCAGCAAAAAGGGTCTCCGGTTCTCTACACTCACCGTACGAAACACAGCATTGCTAAGCTCCTCCTATATTACGCTGGTATTCAGTGAGAGCGTGTTCCTTCCCCGGTCGATGTGTATCAATATCCATAACATCCCGTGGATGTCGCAAGAGGCGACTATCCTTGGGGGAATGTGTTATTTTTAAATAACCGTGAGGTTTTGGCGGGAACTTGTCATCGACGGATTACCACTCCTGTTTTATCGCTTAAATAATGGTTTGAAGTGGATTCGTAAAAGTGATGCGATTTTGTGAATTAAGTGTCTGCGCGTGTGAACTATAAGAGAAAACGACGAAACAAGTGCTCTGATGTTAATATAAATCTCAAGTTATTTTCATCGCTTGGGCGCCTTATGAACTTGAGTGGCTGTTGTCATCAACTGTCTGCTGGGTTGAGCTTTAGTCAAAATCTCCCAAAAACTTCGCATGATGGTGCATCACATATGCATCGTTATATTGTGAAGAAAAAAAATATATAGACGAAGATTCCGAATGAAATAATAGGATCAGAAGGCGTAGAACCCAGAGCCGTAAAGCCAGTTAATAAAAAAAAAAAAACAACCGTGACTGACTCTGTTACAAAAAAGTAACAGTGAAAAATCATCGTGACTTTTTTACGTAAGATAACTACTTGGAACATTAGAACTACTTATAGCGTGAATTTATGTATGAATTTTAGATTTAGTATTAGGTTTTATTTCTGTAGTCGATCTTTTATTACCTTCCTCACTTACGCACAGGTAGTTTTTTACCCTGTCTATACCAAAGCAATACTTTTTTTTTGGAGGAAGTTTAGTATGATGATAAACTTATGTATGAAAGAACGGAACTAACAGGATCTATGGACCCTTGAAGGCGGGCCTATAGACAAGAATGAACTTGAACTTAA
The DNA here is from genome assembly GCA_907164705.1 of Parnassius apollo. Classification (NCBI taxonomy): domain Eukaryota; kingdom Metazoa; phylum Arthropoda; class Insecta; order Lepidoptera; family Papilionidae; genus Parnassius; species Parnassius apollo. The sequence goes on from CAJQZP010001697.1 coordinate 7,815,824, forward strand.
ATTATTCTAAATTTTTAAAAATGTTGAATAGATGTATGGGTCGAAATTATTGGCAGCTACCAGAAGTATTGATAAATACAATAAAGTGAAAATAAAGGTATTGAAAAAATTACACCTTCAGATCTGGCAACCCTCGTACAAGGAAATACCACAAAAAAATAAATTGAAAGTTGAGTGATTAGTGAAATAAAACTATTATACTATATTATAATAAAGACAATTTTAGAACTAGCTCAGTATTGTTTATATATTTGAGAATATTACCAAGTTTTTATTGGAGCCAATGCGCGTGTTCTTTTATAGAATATAGGTGACAACCGAGCACACGCGGTCCACCTGATGGTGAAAAAAAGGCATTTTGTGAGAGCGTGGTCCTTCCCCGGTCCTGCCGACCTACTCGTACTACTAATACTAGTAACCAAGCTGCAGCGTGGCTCTCGTACATGTAAAGATATTATATTTTGATATATATTTGATTCGGATGCCCGATAAATAATATTGTTGCCTGAAATTTATAGTGATATTATATGATGGATTGGATGCCGAAAGAAAACGTCGAGGGAAAACAGATCTGACATGAAATAAAACTATTGTTGTCATCTAAACCGTTACCCAAGTCACAGGTTGGTGATTTGTAGGCGCTATTATCATTTTAAATAAACAAGCGAGGTATCGACCGTTCGTAGTTTTCTTTTATTCTGTTGTTAAGAGATATTAAAAAAATTACTCAAAGGAAAGCCTGTTCTATAACTTACCTTACAGGTGTACTCGTAACGGAACAGTTTATTGCTACTTTCGAAATTTTAGAAATAAAGCGAGATTTATGTTTGTTTTTTCATAGTAGTTTAGAAAATCTAGTAGGATATGTTCTTTTATTTTTATTCAAAATGTAAAATATTATTTTAATATCATTTATAATTTTCTACAAGCCGCGGTAGCTTACAGGTTAAACGCTGTATGTAAATTTCAAAGTACGCAGGTAACCTAGGTTCGATTCCAGCCGGCGCCTATGAAAATGTTAGATGAAAAGAGAATTTTAAGTACTGATTTACCACGTGCTTGACAGCGAAGGAAAATATCGTGAGGGAACGTAAATTTCAGAGGAATAAAGTAAAAGCAAACACATGTCTAGTTCACCACACATTTGAGCAGCTTAGCCGCCTAGCCCTAAATTTCTGTCCGTTACAATCTATAAAGTCCACTGCTGAACGTAGGCCTCCCCCATAGATTGCCTCATAGGGAGGATATTTGCCATAGCTGCCACGCTTGACAAACGGGTTAGGAAACGCTGTTTTTTTTTAGTAATTATTAACACGCTGCTGCTCATCTCCTGATTTGTTTCCGTCTCTCGCCTCTAACGAAACCCGATGAATTGCTGTCATATCACATATTATCGTAAGTCAGTAGAAAATATAAAAAATTTAACGCTCTTAAAAGCCAAAATAAGATTTTTTACTATATTTCTAGTAGTCTTTCAAGGACAATACACGTTCGAAAGTAATGGAATTTTATCCATATTAAATTTCAAATAGAATCAAGATTATTAGTAAAATGTATAATACCTCTTTATTAATGCTGGGTTATAGTCCATCACTCTAGACCGTCTTAAGAAGATTAATTTCGCTCATTGAGCAATGGCGAGCGCAATAATCGGAGTTTCTCTGAATGATACAATCCGAAGTGAAGATATTCGCAGGAACTAGAGTGATAGATAAATCCAAAGGATCAACCTATGGGGAAGACAAGTTCTCCAGTTGCAGACTCGCTTCGGTAAGCGAAGTGTAGGGCGATCTTGCACTCGGTCGAGACGACCGGGTCAATGAATGCAAGTGGTTTAGGACTATGTAGGTTAGGTTACGTGGCATTTCTTGAAGAAGATTAACGTTCATCAGTGAATTTGTAAGTTGACGTAATTATGATGGTGATAACTTCTGGGTTTCAGTTTCTTCCAAATTAAGAGCATTGTTATTGTCGCCGCGCTTGATATTTGAATTTTTTATAAATCCTATTATTTAAATGGTAGGGCTTTTATCGAGCAAAGGTGTCCAAAGAAGAAAAAACGTTACCAGTTATTCTAAATATATGAAGTACAAGGGTCGAGTTTTTCGACGATTCAACAAAATAATAAATATAAAAAACAAAGCAAACTACTTACGTCTAATTACTTTAATAATGCATCGGTTAATGTGGACTTCATAATGGCTAGAGAAAACGTGTAGGTACGTATATTGACCCAACGAACTTGTTATTTATACTAGTTAGCAAATCCTGGAGGGTAGTGAGTAGGCTTTCAGTTAGAACTGTTTAACGTAAAATGTCTTGCATAACTTATTCACTAAGTAAAGAGTTAAAACAACAAGAAAATATTATGATTGGGAATGTATGATTGGGAACCAGGGTACAAACTACATACAACTATTTGATTTCGAGATAGTGGCATAGCACATATAAATATTTTCATTCAATTCAATTAATTCAGATGACAGCACTGGTGAAGCTCTGTACACCGGCCATGCCAATATTTCTCGGGAAAACGTCTCCGAGTACCGGATTAAACTTGTGTCTGAAATCGAGTCTTTGCTGAACATAGTCTCGGATTGGGGGCGACTAAATCTAGTCCAGTTTAACCCTCTGAAGACACAAGTTTGCACGTTAACCGCTAAAAAGAACCCCTTTATCGTATCTCCTCAGTTTAAGGCACTCCCCTTGTCGCCTCAGCCAGTATCGGAATCGTCGACATCAACATATCGAGTGACGTGCAGTTTTGACTTGGAAAAGAAGTCCAAAGTGGACTTTTAAAACTTGGAAGAGAAGGCCAAAGTGGCCTCTTAAAAGCTTGGCGCAGCAAGCGACATGCCGGCACACCGCCTGAAACTTTACAAGGTTTAGGTTTGGCCGCACATGGAATACTATTCCCTTCTCTGGGCTGGGGCTCGCCAGTGCAAGCTCCTTCCAGTTGACCGCATCCAGCACAGAGCGGCTCGAATCATCGACGAAGGAGTGCTTTCCGATGATTGCTTTGTATTTTATCGCATCTATCACATGGAGTGCTCTGAGGAATTGTTCGGATTAATCTCAGCAGTCAAATTTCATGAACGCACTACGCGGCAAACCTTCCGATACCATCCACACCATCTGGATGCTTGGCGGTCCACCACTGTACGTTTCACTAGGAGTTTTCTTCCGCGCACGACTTCTCTGTGGAATAGGTTACCATCGGCGATTTTTCCGAACCGATACGACCTGGGGACCTTCAAGAAAAGTGCTTACTCCTTTCTAAAGGGCCGGCAACGCACCTGCAATTCCTCTGGTGTTGAGAATGTTCATGGACGGCGGTAATCACATCATGGTTATCAGGTGAACCGTATGCTTGTTTGTTATTTCTTTTCTCCCGTTTGTTATATAGAATAAGAGTGACAGACAAGCACACAGTCCACATAATTATAAGTGAATACTGTGGCCCATAGCCATCTATATTTATCCTCGATTAAGTCAAAAGGCAGATGCGTTGTCACTCCAGAGGACTAAGATGGAATGCCTCATTTACAGAAAAAATTGGTCTCCGGATCTCTACATTCACTATACGAAACACAGCAGTATTAAGCTGCTATTTACGATGGTAAGCTGTGAGAGCGTGGTCTTTCCCAGGTCGAGCCAAACCATTCGTGCTACTATCATAATACAGCTGCAGCGTGGCTCAACCACGTATAAAAACCTTCATATGACACCCGTGGGACAAAATGAAGAACTGGATATTCTTACGGCATTATGCGGTTGTAGAGAGATTTATTCCATAGTCTCCAATAGTGCACTATCTATGGGCTGATGTGGATGTAGTGTACACTATTTTAATAATATGAAAATATAGTTTTACTTAGAATGCAAAGATTTACTAAAACACTCCATTTCATTCCAAAGTAGATATGTCTAATGAACCTAATAAAATAAACTCCTTTTTTATTACAACAAAACTTCCTCCTAGCTAAATATATTCTTTTGTGAAAATTATTCCGCACTGCCAGTTGAATACAAAAATTTTTAATTAACTTTATTTAAAACATTCTTAATGATCCTAAGAAGTAGCAAATATCCGTCTTGAATATAAAAAGCCTTAGTATTCAGAATATTGGTCTTGAAACTCAGTAATTTCATTAAAAGTGATTTATATACAGTGTGTCTGGTCACGATCTAGCGATAATTTAAGGTTACAAAATATACCTAATTTCATCGACGGAAACACCCATATATGGGGTCTACGCCCCCCTCTTGTCGGAATGGCCGCCATTTAATTTTTTTTTATTCTTGTAGATACCTCTGCCAAAAGATGCAGATTTCTCTGGACTGAAAGGTCCTACAGATGTAAAAAAAAATTATTTAAAAGGTAAAAATAGCATCTATCAAATAAAAATAAACATCATGGAAAGTTTTCCTTACAAAATATCTTAAAACATTTACAATGCTAATTTAAGTAAAAAAAATGACTATTTTTTATTTTTCTTAACATACTTCAAAAACTAGCACATTGATACTAAATTTTTTAATACTGTCCTAATACTTAAGGACATTACTTACAAATTTTCATTAAAATTATTGTTAGTAATTGCATAACTCAAGAGTTAGGGCTGTTTGAATATGACCCTTTTGCGAGGGTCATGTATGTAGAGCCTCATATGAGCGCTATTAATTTTCGATAATGGATTAAATAAAAATACACTATAACTTTTAAGAAACTTTTAATGGCATTAAGTATTATTATTAATTTAATAATTGTTCAAAGTGTCCACATCTATTCTGTAGACAGCCTACTGACCTTACAGCCATTTGTTGTGTGGCCCTTGATATTAAGATTATGTCGGATCTTATGTCGCATTGACTGTAGCATAAATCCTCTGCTACATCCATGCCTATAAAAATAATCCAGAGGTGTTAAATCCGGAGAGCGAGGTAGCCAAGCTACCGTTCAACCACGTCCTATCCATGGTGAATAATTTTCATTAAGAAAAGCTCTCACGGCACGTGCGTAGTGAGCTGGTGCACCGTCCAATTTTTACCACATGCGCCTTCGGTTGATCACTGGTAATTCCTCCAACTCCAACCCTAGAGTAGAGTAGTAGAGCTACCTGCTACATTGAACCCTATTCAATGTAGCAGGTAGCTCTACATGGGTTTGGGACCGTCGCAAAAGGGTCATATTCAAACAGCCCTAACACTCGAGTTATGCAATTAAGAACAATAATTTTAATGTCAATTTGTAAGTAATATCCTTAAGTATTAGAACAGTATTAAAAAATTTAGTATCAATGTGCCAGTTTTTAAAGTATGTTAAGAAAAATAAAAAAATAGTCAATTTTTTTCACTTAAAATAGCATTGAAAATGTTTTAAGATATTTTGTAGGGAAAACTTTCCATGATGTTTATTTTTAATTGATAGATGCTATTTTTACCTTTTAAATAACATTTTTTTTTACATCTGTAGGACCTTTCAGAAAGAGAATGGCGGCCATTCCGACAGGAGGGGGCGTAGACCCCCATATATGGGTGTTTTCGTCGATGAAATTAGGTATATTTTGTCACCTTAAATTATCGCTAGGTCGTGACCAGACACACAGTATATATATATATGTATACTGTGTGTGTGTGTGTGTGTGTGTGTGTGTGTGTGTGTGTGTGTGTGTGTGTGTGTGTGTGTGTGTGTGTGCGCGTGCGTGCGTGCGTGCGTGCGTGCGTGCGTGCGTGCGTGCGTGCGTGCGTGCGTGCGTGCGTGTGTGTGTAAGGGTGGGGGGTGCCATTTAGTTTGCGCGCGTGTGTTTGCGTGTGTATTTGTGTGTGTGTGTGTGTGTGTGTGTGTGTTTTTATGCGAGTTTGTGTGTGCGCGTGCGTGTGGGTGTATGTGCGTTCATGTGTGTTCGTGTGAACGCATGTGCGTGCGCGTGTGTGTGAGTGTATGTGTGCGTGTGTGCACTGTTGTGTTTTTTTAGTACGTGTGTGTGTGCGTGTGTGTGTGCGCGTGTGTGTGAGTGTGTGCGTGCGTGTGTCCACTGTTGTTTTGTGTTTGTGTATGTGCGGGGTGTGTGTGTGTGTGTGTGTGTGTGTGTGTGTGTGTGTGTGTGTGTGTGTGTGTGTGTTTATGTCTGTGTCTGTGTTTTCAAGGACAGTTGGTTACAGCGAAAAACAGTGTGGCTGGTAAGTGGATATCGATACCGCCCCTAAAGATGTTACTACGAGGTTATTCATTTTTCCGAATATCAGCTTGGATACCTATTGGTACTAGAGATAAAGTGAAAAGAACTTTTGTTTTGTGACGGTTTCATCATAACTAACAAAACAAACCCAAACTCGGCATACCTAGCTCTACTAGTCCAGGTGTTACAGTGTTAGATACCGAAGTACACCTTCAGGTCACTTCAGCAAGTCCGGAGGTAAGGACTCATCATAACTAACAAAACGAGCCCAAACTCAGCACACCCAGTTATACTAGTCCAAGATTTCCACTAGTAATCCCGAATTACATTTTGAGGTCACTCCATCAAGACCGGAGGTAAGGTCTCATGATAATATCTCATGTAATAGTTCGATTCTATACCTACCAATTTTGTAAACGCGTTCTTAAAAATCTTGATTATGAAGATGTACAAAGGATTTTAATTGGTTTATGGTAAACACACACACACACATACAAACACGCAAGCACGTGCGAAAACATGCACACATGCGCACACGCACAAACACACACACACACACACACACGTAAACTGCCGCACACACACGCACACACACAAACACAACAGTACACACTTGCACACCCATTCACACACACACACACACACACACACACACACACACACACACACATTTAACAGTGGTAGAGCCACGCGGCAGCTTTGCTGTCGCACGTATGGGCCGGCTCAAACCGGGGTGGTACCACGACCTCACAGAATACCGGCGTGAAGTGGAAGCTCTGCTTCCGCATTTCGTCTGGTGAGTGCAGGTGGTCGGAGGCCCAAATCCCCCCCCCCCCAACAACATGGTAGCGGAATTAAATGATAGACTACCCCAGGAGGGTACCAGCACCCCTGGAGAATCCCTCGCTGAGCATCCACGACCATGTTTCTCCATTTCTGAGCGTGGGTGCTCAGGCTGCCCCGCGTATTCTGGGGGGGGTGGGGGCAAAATTCCGCTCAAGACTAAAACTGCTCGGGGCAAACGGAGCAACAAGACCAAGGCGACACCTGCCACGCTGTCCGTGAATTTCTGCAATATCAGGGGACTTCACTCTAACCTAAACGCCGTCCACTACCATCTCGAGACGGCGAGGCCGGCTCTGCTCTTTCTTACCGAGACGCAGGTGTCCTTTCCGGCTGATGTCTCGTATCTCTCCTGCCCGGGGTACAAACTGGAATACTCCTTTGTGCCTCGGGCTGGAGTTTGCGTTTACGTCAGAGAGGACATCTGTTCTCGACGCCTCGGCAGACTTGAAGGTTAGGACCTGTCCATCCTTTGGCTACGCGTAGACAGCGACGACCATCCGCGCGTCTACGGGTGCTTCTATAGGTCCCATAGCGGTAATGCCGAAACATACCGACTCTTCGACCACGTCCAAATGGCTGCAGATTCGTTGCTACAGCAGATCCCCTCCGCAGAGATCGTGATCCTCGGCGACTTTAACGCCCATCACGCCGAATGGCTTGGTTCACGTTTAACCGATCATACGGGGGAGATCTGTTCATGATTTTGCCTTGGCATATGGTCTGACACAACTGGTTACTTCGCCTACGCGGATTCCAGATGTGGAGGATCATGCACTTTCCCTGTTGGACCTTCTGCTAACCTCTCACCCGAACGGATATCAGGTTTCCGTCGACGCCCATTTAGGCTCCTCGGACCATTGTCTTGTCCGGAGCGTGGTGCCACTCACGCTGAAATCGCGGTTGCATTCTGCAGGCTGGCGCCGTGTTTGGCACTATAGGTCAGCCGATTGGGAGGATGCGGTCTTTCTTTGCATCCTTCCCTTGGGGGCGGGTTTGCTTCTCACCGGACGATCCCAACGTTGTTGCGGATTCTGTCGCTGATGCGGTACTTCAGGGTATGGAACTTTTTATTCCTTCCTCTGTGATGCCCATTGGAGGCAAATCTCAGCCATGGTTTGGTCGCTCCTGTAAAATAGCATCATGCTATAAGCAGGAGTGCTACCAAGCCTGGGCAGACGCATCAGCGTCCAGGGATGTAAACACCAGCGCTCTAAAAAAAGAAGTATAATTCCGCCTCTAGGTCCTTCAAAAGAGTCATTGCCAAGGCAAAGTCAGAGCACATAGGCAGAATTGGCAAGAGACTAGTTCGTCTTCCTTCTAGAACCAGTGCATTCTGGTCTCTCGCCAAGGCTGTCCAGGGGAATTTCTGTCAGCCATCTCTTCCATCTCTGCACAGGGAGGACGACTCACTGGCCCACACCGCAAAGGAGAAAGCCGATCTTCTAGGCTCTTTCTTTGCGTCTAACTCGACTCTCGATGACGGGGGAGTACGCCGCCGACCATCCCGCGGTGTGAGTGCTCCATGCCGGAAGTGCAGGGCACTCAGCGCGCGGGGCGCAACGCACTCCTCTCCCTGGACATCCCTAAGTCGAGTGGGCCTGACGGAATCCCCCCAATTGTGCTGAGGACGTGTGCTCCAGAGTTGGCACCGGTTTTAACGCGTCTTTTCCGGTACTCCTACTCCCTAGGCGTAGTCCCAAAATCATGGAAAACGGCTTTCGTCCACCCGATCCCTAAAAAAAGGCGACCGCTCAGACCCGTCCAACTACCGGCCTATCGCCATCACCTCTTTGTTCTCCAAAACAATGGAGTCCATTTTAAACTGCCAGCTCATGAGGTACCTTGAGGATCACCAGCTGATTAGTGACCGCCAATACGGTTTTCGCCGTGGTAGGTCAGCTGGTGATCTTCTGGTCTACCTAACTCACAGATGGGCGGAGCCAGTAGAGTCCAAGGGGGAGGCATTGGCCGTAAGTTTGGACATTGCGAAGTCCTTCGATCGGGTTTGGCACAAAGCGCTTCTTTCGAAGCTCCCTTCCTATGGGCTTCCCGAGAAAGTGTGCGAGTGGATCACCAGTTTTCTTGCAGATCGGAGCATCAAGGTCGTTGTAGACGGTGCAAGCTCCGATTGCAAGCTTATTAATGCTGGTGTTCCACAGGGCTGCGTGCTATCGCCAACGCTGTTTCTTCTGCATATCAATGATATGTTGCAAACCCGTAGCATTCATTGCTATGCAGATGGCAGCACTGGTGATGCTCTTTACACCGGCCGAGCCAATATTTCTCGGGAAAACGTCTCTGAGTGCCGGGACAAATTTGTGTCTGAAGTCGAGTCTCTGCGGACAGAGTCTCGGATTAGGGGCGACAAAATCTAGTCCAGTTAACCCCCACAAGACACGAGTTAGCGCGTTAACCTTTAAAAAGAACCCCTTTGTCGTATCTCCTCAGTTTCAAGGCACTCCCCTAGTTGCCTCAGCCAGTATCGGAATCCTCGGCGTCGACATATCGAGTGACGTGCAGTTTCGTGGTAACTTGGAAGGGAAGGCCAAATTGGCCTCTAAAAAGCTTGGCGTGCTCAGCAGAGCGGGACAGTATTTCATGCCGGCACACCGCCTGCAACTTTACAAGGCGCAGGTTCGGCCGCTCATGGAATAATGTTCCCATCTCTGGGCTGGGGCTCCCCAGTACCAGCTCCTTCCACTTGACCGCATCCAGCGCAGAGCGGCTCGAATCGTCGACGACCGAGTGCTTTCCGATCGGCTCGATTCACTGGCGCTGCGAAGAGATGTTGCATCTCTTTGCGTATTTTATCGCATCTATCACGGGGAGTGCTCTGAGGAATTGTTCGGATTAATCCCAGCCGCCAAATTTCGTGAACGCACTACACGGCAAACGTCCCTATACCATCCACACCATCTGGATGCTTGGCGGTCCACCACTGTACGTTTCAAAAGGAGTTTTCTTCCGCGTACAACCTCTCTGTGGAATAATTTACCACCGGTGATTTTTCCGGACCGATACGACCTGGGGACCTTCAAGAAAAGAGCTTACTCCTTTCTAAAGGGCCGGCAACGCACCTGCAATTCCCCTGGTGTTGCGGTTGATCATGGGCGGCGGTAGTCACTTAACATCAGGTGAGCCACATGCTCGTTTGCCCCCTCTTCTATAAAAAACACACACACACGTACACATACGTACACGCACACATATGCACACAAACAAACAAACACACACACACACACACACACGCGCGCGCGCGCGCACACATATGCACACAAACACACACACACACACGCGCGCGCGCACACACATATGCACACAAACACACACACACACACACACGCGCGCGCGCGCACTCTCTCTCTCTCTTACACACACACACACACACACACACACACACACACACACACACACACACACACACAAACACGCACTCAGACGAATACCATATGTCGCCGTTGCCACCACTTCCGCTACAAGAAGGGGCGTTGTCGAGTAATTCGTTAAAAAAAAGTCGTTTATTTCGACCACAAGGATCATAGATGTTAATAATAATACAATTCTTAAAACTAATTTTCGTAAAACTTAAAACTATTTACCTAATTTTAAAACTATATATAAGACAGGCCCGATTAGTCAGCACGTGCACCATATAACACTGGTTCAGGTACTGACCTCAAACCTGTCAGAAAATGCCCTCAGTATACCATTGGAACTGGCCCGCACCCTGCGCACCAGGGATGTGCATCGTTTACGCATGGTGGTGTAGAAACAATCCACATGCGCATCCGCGAACATACCCGGCGCATTACAAAAACGAGGTAGACCAAACAGCACCCTGAATGCATTACATAACACGCAGTTAATCTGTAGCTTGTACTGCTTAAGATACGAAACGGCAACGTCGCGGCTGCATTCAGCCAATCCGATCGTTTATCTTATCGTTTGCTGTGCTTTGATTGGCTCATTTAAATCGGATCAACATTTTCCGTAACCATCGCAAGGTGGATTTGTATATCGGATCAACTTCGGCTAACGCTAGCAAACAGAGTCGTGAGTGCTGATGTTGATCCGGTCGGAGCCACATTAGTTACCAGAGATGCATATTGGATCAACAAAAGGCGCCGGATCAACATGCGTTTTCAGATCAACAAAGTGCTCGTGTGAAGTCGCGTCTGATCAACATTTACCGTAAAGAGATCTATATATATATATATATATATATATATATATATATATATATATATAAAAGCTAAATACCACTGGCAGACTGACTCATCACGACTTGAAATGTAGTATAGTTACGTTTCTAATATAGACCTGTGGTCCCTATAAAAAATTCTTGATATTGCATGCCCTAACTTCTTTGCATGCGAACTTTCGCATCATTTTGGTCAGGGATACCCCCTGACAAAAATGTTGCGAAAGTGCGTTTTTCAGACTCTATTATCTCATTAGTTATGAAAAATAAACTTCATCTAAAAGTAAATTATTAATGTTCGATATCTTATCATAACATTCCACGTTCTAATTTATTTTTATGTGCTACGAATACATTTAAAATCAACTTTTAAAAAATGACTAAAATTCTTGATTACATGCATCTGTTGCTAAACGCAAGGCTCTAATCATTTGAGGATTACACTAATGGATAGATAATTAAAAAATCTATATTCTCCACGTTTTATTTAAATTTTTAAGTTCATTTTTCTTTTTTAATTAAAATAATTCCGAAAATTGTGTGACTTCTATGATAAAGGGGCGTGCGCAGAGTGCGGGCGGCATTACGCTGTATGCGTCCGTGGCCGTGGGCCGTCTCCCTCGTCACAGTCGACGACGTTCCGTATTTCGCCGCAAACATAATATTATTTGAGTACCTACCAACCGATGCGCTTACGTCACGGTAATATTATTTATACAGTATTGTAACTCGGCCGTATCTTTGAAATAAATCCTACAGCCGTGCGGTACGTAAACATGCGATAGGGCTACCTGCCTCCAGCATTTTTACATTTGCCCATTGATTTATGTATTGTATAACTCAATGCATTTGCCTACTCTGTGTTTCCATTTAGTTTTATGGTTGTACTTAAATATACTTTTTTATATAAACAAATATATAATAGGTACTTTGTGAATTGAATAGGAAGTGTTCAATAAAAATGCGTGTCGTTTTTTGATTGGTAGATTTAAAATCATGTTTATGTTTGAATAACAAATCGGTCTTATAAATTCGCGGCCGAAAAATATTTGCGTCTCGGCTGAGACGTACGAAGTGCTTTATTATTAAAATTTTAAGTATAAAAAATCCGCATTATAATATAAAGCTTAATTAAAAATTGTTTTGAGAAACATGGACAAGTTGTATGGAGTAAAGGAATATCTTTTACTTGGTTATAGATACCTGCAGCTACTTTACAATTTATATGTTTGGTTTTAAATGAAGTTAAGATTTATTATTTTTTTATTTCTATTATATTTTCTGAAAGGGTCCTAGGAAAGGAATTGTCCAGCGCGCTACTCCAATGCGTGTTTGCGAACTTCGCATGTCTTCGAAATATTTTTTTTCTTATTTCTCAGACATGCAGGTTTCCTTACAATGTTTTCCTCCACCACTGAGCACGTGGTAAATCAACACTTAAAATTGCAATTACAATTTCATTGGTGCCGGCGGGGATCGAACCCTGTTTGCTCGCGCACTGTGAAAATTTCAGCAAGCGCTACCACGGCTCCTCTCTCCTCGAGCTAGAGACTTTATTTTATTTATGGCACGATTTTTGTCGCATGCCAGCGCTTACTTTTGGTTCTGACAAAAAGTTGTGAAACGTGTGTGAACGTCAGAATTGTGCAAATGTTGGTTGGAGATATTTTACCTGCACTTCAAAATTTTATTGTGTGAGTATTTTAAACTATTTTTACGGATTTGATGAACCATATTAAATAAAAAATAGTCCCCTATCTTTCTCTCTATGTTTTGATCTCCTAAAACGAGTTTGAGTTGGTAAAATCAAGGCAAACTTAGGGTAGGATTGTCAAATTTTGATAATAAAACTAGTGAAATTCCGCGGTTTTATATGCGCAAGCGTGAACGTAGTTAGAACATAATATAACCGTTATGTTTTACATAGATATCCTAAAAAAACTTATTATTTTAATATGTTACTAACTATAAAATTAACAAGTTTATTGCATTTTTATTTGAGTAATTTTTTTATGCAATTTCTTTATCTACGTCTATTTTTAGGAACCTTTATTTAGTCTGAATCATACATAACACTATACTACTGATTTACTTACTTATACGCAGTTTTAGTTTCTTTTTTGCAGTTACAAATATCTTGTGAGGTTGAAAAAGGCAGTAATGAAAAAATAATAAGAAGAATAATAATTGACGTCAGCCACTTCTTTTCATAAAAATTTCAAATCATGGTCCATTAGGTTGCAGCTTCACCGAACCACAACTTATAATAATAATAATAACAATAATAAACTCGGCCGTTTGCTCCCCCTGCAGAGGGCCTCCATCTGCTTGGGCTTTTTTTTATTTATATAATATGTATTTTAATATTTATTTTATGTTATTGATATTTATGTATATTTATCTTTTCATTTTCATTTATAATATGTATATTTATATATATAATATATTTATAGAACACAACCAGATGAGAAAACTATATTGATACCCCACAATAACAATAATAATATAATATTATTTTGTATTTATTTTATATTATTGATATTTATGTATATTTATCTTTTAATTTTAATTTATAATTTTTATATATTTAAATATTTATAGAACCGAACCAGATGAGAAAATTATATGGATACCCCAGGAATAATATAAAAACATATATATATAACACATATATATATATATATATATATATTATATATATATATATATATATATATATATATATATATATATATATATTGTTGTAAATAAAACCACTTATATATATGGGCGTATGTATGCACATATGTGTTCATTTAATAGCTGCAGCTGTTTGTTTATAATTTAAGGAAGTTAAAAAATTTGTAATCAATTTCTTACATTCAAGATAATAAAATTGACTTTATATTTTATTTTGTTCTATTCATTAATACCCACACAGTATTACTAATCACAAATAATCACAATATCTCATTAGTTATTGTAATTGGGTAAAAAATATCTATTTAGTTACTAATGCTATATTTATCATTTTAATAATTACCTACTCAGTAGGTAAATATTAAATTAATAAATGTAGTATTATAAACAGTAAATCTCCCTCAAACTCAATTTACTAATATTGTTCCTAAATAAGGAATAGCAGATAAAAGATTAATAGGTAATAACTATTGCTCCTCAAAATTATATTTGACCTCAAGGTAAAACATATCCTAAAATTCAGTAGCTAAATAAAATAATAATACCTACTAGTCAAGTATATTTTCAATATGTAAGTAAATGAAAATAACAAAAATGAAGCAACATTAGCATGTAAAGTTCGAATCCATAATTAACATTTCGACAAATACTATAATTTACTCTATAATTCCAAAAACCAAATTTGATACACACTATCCCAATGTAAGATATAGTAATTATTTTTATAAACACAGATTTTCATTACAATAAATTGTTTCGCTAAAAGTACGTAGGATATATATATATATATATATATATATATATATATATATATATATATATATATATATGTATATATATATATATATATATAGATCTCTTTACGGTAAATGTTGATCAGACGCGACTTAACGCGAGCACTTTGTTGATCCGAAAACGCATGTTGATCCGGCGCCTTTTGTTGATCCAATATGCATCTCTGGTAACTAATGTGGCTCCGACCGGATCAACATCTGCACTCACGAAACTGTTTGCTAGCGTTGGCCGAAGTTGATCCGATATATAAATCCACCTTGTGATGGTTACGGAAAATGTTGATCCGATTTAAATGAGCCAATCAGAGCACAGCAGACGATAAGATAAACGATCGGATTGGCTGTATGCAGCCGAGACGTTGCCGTTTCGTATCTTTGGTGGTACAAGCTACAGATTAAATGCGTGTTATGTAATGCATTCAGGGTGCTGTTTGGTCTACCTCGTTATTGTAATGCGCCGGGTACGTTCGCGGATGCGCGTGTGGATTGTTTCTACACCACCATGCGTAAACGATGCACATCCCTGGTGCGCAGGGTGCTGACTAATCGGTCTTGTCTTATATATAGTTTTAAAATTAGGTAAATAGTTTTAAGTTTTACGAAAATTAGTTTTAAGATTTGTATTAATTACTAACATGTATGATCCTTGTGGTCGAAATAAACGACTTTTTTTAACGAATTACTCGACAACGCCCCTCATTGTAGCGGAAGTGGTGGCAACGGCGACATAAGGTGAGTAAGTAAGTGTGGTTGTCTGAGTGCGAGTTTGCGTGCGTGCGTGTGTGTGTGTGTGTGTGTGTGTGTATGTGTGTGTGCGCGCGTGTGTGTGTTTGTGTGCATAAGTGTGTGTGCGCGCGCGCGCGTGTGGGTGTGTGTGAGTGAATGGGTGTGCGTGTGTACATGTGTGCACTGTTGTGTTTGTGTATGTGCGGCAGTGTGCGTGTGCGCATGTGTGCATGTTTGCTCGCGCGCTTGCGTGTTTGTGTGTGTGTGTGTGTGTGTGTGTGTGTGTGTTTACTATAAACCAGTTAACATGTTTTCTACATCTTCATAATTAAGATTTTTAAGGACGCGTTTACAAAATTGGTACTTAAAACTTGATAGGTATAGAATCGATCTATTACATGAGATATTATCATGAGACCTTACCTCCGGTCTTAATGGAGTGACCTCAAAATGTAATTCGGGATTACTAGTGGAACTCTTGGACTAGTAGAACTGGGTGTGCTGAGTTTGGGCTCGTTTTGTTAGTTATGATGAGTCTTTACCTCCGGACTTGCTGAAGTGACCTGAAGGTGTACTTCGATTACTAACACTGTAACACCTGGACTAGTAGAACTAGGTATGCCGAGTTTGGGTTTGTTTTGTTAGTTATGATGAAACCGTCACAAAACAAAAGTTCTTTTCACTTTGTCTCTAGTACCAATAGGTATCCAAAATGATATGCGGAAAAATAAATAACCTCGTAGTAACATCTTTAGGGGCAGTATCGATATCCAATTACCAGACACACTGTTTTTCGCTGTAACCAACTGTTCTATATATGAGCCTCACTTGCCCTCACGCGGTAACCACTTTACTGCACTCCAGTGCACCCACCAACACCTCTGCCACCTACGTCTCCACATCTCCCACTGCACCCCTCTCTAAGCTTTCATTCTCCACCTCCGCTACCTCCGCCTCCACCATACACTCTGCTCCATCCGCCTCAACAATAAACTCCGCTCCCTCCGCCACCACCACCACGCGCTGTCACTATTCTTTCCGCCTCCAACACAATTCCCCGTTTCCACTATTTCCGACTTCACCACAAATTCCTCTCCTCCGCCTTTACCACATACTACGCTGCATTCACCTCCGCCTCCACGTCTCCATTCTCCGCCTCCGTTTTCTAGACACACACACACACACACATACACACACACACACACACAAACACACACAAATATACAAACACACGCGCGCGCACACATACGTACACGCACGCGCGCGCACACATACACAAACGCGCGCGCTCGCACACACACACACACACACCCCCCGCACATACACTCACACACACGCGCGCGCACGAACGAACACACATACACACACAAGCACATACACAAACACAAAACAACAGTGGACACACGCACGCACACACTCGTACCCACAATCACAACCGACACACACACACACACACACACACACACACACACACACACACACACACACACACACACACACACACACACACATACGAACAACAGTTAACACACGCACGCACGCACTCACACACACACACACACACACGTACTAAAAAAACACAACAGTGCACACACGCACGCATACATTCACACACACGCGCACGTACATGCGTTCACACGAACACTCATGAACGCACATACACCCACACGCACGCGCACGCACAAACTCGCATAAAAACACACACACACACACACACATACACACAAACACACATCCATCACACACACACACACACACACACAAACAAACACATACGCAAACTAAATGGCACCCCACCCTTACACACACACACACACACACACACACACACACACACACACACACACACACACACACACACACACACACACACACACACACACACAAACACACACACACGCACGCACGCACGCCACACACACACTCGAGTGACAAATTAGTTTGTAATAAAGTACTATCCATCATCTTCTAATTGATCTATGACAAATGAATAAAATAACACAAATTCACTCACACGATAAAAAAAAACTCGAACAAACGTCTTTCCACAATAAAACCTGCCAAAGTTTGATCCATCCACAAAATCAGCAGATAACGTATTTTCTTACCTTATTACTATAACAAAGTAGCCTACTGGGTTCTCTGTCACACACAGAACGCGACGTTGCCGCTTCGTGTTCAAGTACCAATTCGTCAATTATGGCTCCGGATCCACTTAGTCTAAGTAAATGTCGCATATAAATTAAATATACTCTGGATCTAAAAAATCATATTCAGTATGATTTTTTCGACCGTTGATACATCAACAATTGTTGGTCAAATTGCTGACGAGTATATTGAAATCTTGTTAGTGCAGATCCACCGACGTCACACGCGCATCAAGAATGGATCAAAGTATATCAGTTTGTGAGGAGCTGAGCAAACACGTCATATATATATATATATATATATATATATATATATATATATATATATATATATATATATATATATATATATATACTTATTCTTATGTGTCTTGGACTTTATGGAGTGACCTGATAGTGTACTTTGGTGAATGCTTAATTAAAATACTAGTTATGACTAGATGAAAAACTTTTTGCAAACGAAATAAAGTTGATAAAAAAATTAACAAGTTTCGTAAAAGATACTAGTTTTTACGTTAATTCCCGAGTATAAATACATAAAAATTAAAGTAATGTTAAATTTGATTTCTGATCGTTTTAAGATAATTATGTTAAAAGTTTTTTTTTTCAATTAACAATAATATAAAAAATTGAATCTTTTTGAAATTTTAGCAGCGACTCGGTCCACTTGTCTCGTGCGTGGCACTATGAAAGCCCTCCACTAGACCGTTACATGCGGGGTGGTAAAGAGTCGAGCGTTGGTGTTGAAATCTCGCTATTTTTGCAAGGTGTTGAAATAGCGCAGACTCAAACTGTCGTCTGCGATCTGAAACTATTTCTGTTGGGCAACCAAAACGTGATATCCAACATGATAAGTTTGCATGGTAAGGTATAAGACTCTGCTATTGTTTCTGCTGTTACTTCGGTGATTGGAACGACTTCGGGCCAACGTGTAAAACGATCAACACACGTTAAACAGTAGCGGTAGCCCTCCGATAGTGGTAACGGTCCTACTAAATCTATGTGGATCTGTTTAAAACGTGCACGAGGTAGTTTAAATGTGCCAAGTGGGGTTGTAACATGTCTTACTTTAGATCGTCGGCAAGATAAACAAGTTTTAGCCCATTCACGACAATTCTTCCTAACGTTCGGCCAAACAAACCTCTCAGCTACTAACTACTACTACACTACTACTCACTGAGTAGCTCTTAGCTAAGAAAACTATATGATATAGGTGTATAGTGACTTGTGAGGACTAATATAGAAATATTTACATCATATGATATATATGTACCCCATGTATATATATAGCTTTTAAAAATTTACTTATGATTAGGTTTACCAATTGATGTATGATTAGGTAACAACCAACTCCAGACATCTTAATTACCTTGTATATTTATGATATTAGTACATCTCACAAAAAATCGAGGTAGCAAATGGACTGAGCGTTAACCGTAAATTTTGCAGTACGCGAGCAACCCGGATCAGATCCCCGCTGGCATCAATGATATTGTTAATTAAAGTGCTGAAATACTACGTGTTCGGTGAGGAACAAAAATATTGTGAGGAAACCTGTATATCCCGAAATTTAAAAAAATATATTTTAAAGACATGACAAAGCAGTGCGGCGAACATTCCCTTCCTAAACCCTATTAGAAATGAGAGGAGGCAAGTTCGTATATTTTCCTATAACTTTGCTTTTTTTTCTTAACTCTGCCCAGTAGTGGAAAGGATATAGTTTGTACAATATTAGTTTTCAGCTAATCCTATTCAATGTTGTGCATTTGTCAGAAAGCGGTATGGTGACGTTAACTGCCGTAGGTCTAGTAACCGAGAGAAATTAACCCCCGAGAAAATAATTAAACAAAGTTCAGCATAAACCCAAACTAAAACAAATTTTAATAAGTTAAACTTTGCTGATTAAATATATGTAACTTTCTTGTATATTTTATCCAATAACTGTAGAACAAAAAATATGGAGGAATAATTAGCCTTTACAAGTAATTTTACTTTTTTTAGTTATATATTTGCTTGTTAGAAAGTAAGAAATTAATGGCATATAAAACTGAAAAAAAAATATTTTTACCTAAAACACTGTTGTTGTTTGCAAATTGTTTTAGATGCTTGTGTATACGTGAGTTTTCTTATCTTAAAATTTGTTGAGCGTAGTTTTAGCTTGGTTACTTTAAACATACGCAGCGATCCGTCTTTCTGTTTTTGGCAGTATGAGGCTAATGGCAGCAATTAAATTCTATTGCTTCACTAGTGCTCTAAGTAAGTAAGTAAGATGTAATTCAGTGCTAATACTAGTATTAGTCCTCATAGGTGATAGGTAGGAAACAAACCACTAGATAGACAGTAGCGTCTTCTTAGGTTGGTTCCTCCAGGGTGGTAACCTGCCACCCTGCTAAGCATCTATGGCAATTAAAATGTCACAGTTTTCAGCAAGATACACTTTTATAGCCCGTTTACGAGCGCTTCAAGATAGTCATTAGATTTAAATACAGAAATACAGAACAGCTTTTCTTGAATTTAACACATTGTTTTTAACCGATTTCAAATAAGGAGGAAAATTTCAATTCAACTAAATTTTGTGTATTACGCGATATCTTCAGTCGAGATTTGATATATTTTATTTTTATAAATTATTGCTTAGCATTGTAATATCATCTTTACATTTAGCCCTTTTTCAAAGGTCTTGTGTAGTTTCCTGCTTCCGAAAGAAGCGGAACGCAATCTGATAATAGCTCAAGGGAAGTCTTGGGCGGACCTTTATATTGTTAAAAAAAGAAAAAACTGCGCAGTACGTAGTAAATACCGTCGACACACGCACAGTAAACATAGTCGATCTAATGATACGAGAGTATAAAAATTAATTAATCCACTATTAGAAATCTTAAGTTACACCCGTTAGGACTTAGATAGAATGCCTCATTTCCAGCAAAAAGGGTCTCTATATTTCTACACTCATCATACAAAACACAGCAGCATTAAACTACTACTTTACGCTAGTATTAACAATATATAAAAGAGAAATAATATATTATCGGTGTTGGGCTTCAGTTAGTTTTAATGCTAAAGTAATCTAAATCTTGAAAATCGATAGGGAATGAAAGAAGACTGTTAGAAATTTTATAAATCATGACGTCATATATAAAAAACACATTAACATTTACTATTTTTATCGCTACTATAAAACCATGTTCGAACAGTTTACTACAACTATGTTCAGAAACTTATTCGATAAAGATCACAAACAGTACTTATTGAAAGTAATTTTTTTATTTACCACTAGTTAGTGAAAAATCCTCTATCCTGGAAAGAACCAGCCAGAAACCCAGCGGGACCTTTAAAAAAACAGATTACAATCATGTATGTTACATAATTAACAACATAAAACAAATTAGAAATAGCTTGGTAGTGATTACTTTTCCTTGGGGTTATTATCCTCCATAAATTCCTTAATATTATAAAATATTATCGTTACTATCATTTTATACAAATTTAGTTCAATAAAGTTTTAGAACTTCGTGCAGGTCAAATGAAGAATCAAAATGCAAATTCGTCATCACCCCTGATGATTGAGATAGAATGCCTCTAGATTACGCTGGTATTCTGTGAGAGCATGGTCCTACCCCAGTCGAGCAGACCCAACCATGCTACAACCATAATATGGCTCTACCACCTAAAAATATAAACAAAATAAAAAAAATATATAAGCAATAACTTTTATTTGACGGCTAAGACTAGTCTTTAGTAAAATAAAGTAACATCAGTGTTCTGTGCAGTGGCGGTGTAAGAGAATCCCTGTATCATCACGTGGGTGTCTTAAAAGGCTATAGAATATAAAACAGGAGATGGGAAGAAGCATCTTCTTTATAAAAACTGAAAATAATGAAAAAATGCGGTGACCTCTAAGGAGTATAGCCAAAAAACTTTCTTATTTTTTTTCTTTTGAGGTACGGAACCCTAAAAATGAACACCGACTTCATTTAAAGGTAAAAATATAATTGAACAAAAGTTATCATTTTACAAAAGCTGAAGAAAAAGGAATAGTTAAGTTTAAACTTCAATTTCGTACCTAAGCAATTCAATCAAAGTTGTCAAATCAATTACAATATATATTTGTACTTAAAGTCAATAATAATCATGTAAAGCACGCTATCGCGACTGAAGCAGACGGTTGGTTCACAGATTATATCAAACTGTTCGCAAATCAAGATGTATTGTAATGTAAATATAACTGGGCGAACTTGCGTACCGTCTTCAATTATGTCCTATGAAAATCAAAGTTACGCGCACACAATATTAGTTTTGAGGGACATACCGAATACAATTTTCTTTACTACAACATATGAGCACTTCAATTATGCATTAAAAACAACTAGTCTTGCGACGGTATAGGAATGTCGACTACCTCATATCGTCCTATTACTGTTGTAAAAGGTGAAAAGGAAACAAATAGAAATTGCACAGCAACATCTTCTTGCAAGCAATTAAAATTAAAAAAAAAATGCAGTTACTAACCCGCAATGCGCAGATGTCGAGGCAATCTGTAGAGGAGGTCTATTGCTGCGGACTTTTATAAGCTGTTATGGATGGATGAATGATGATATTTCTGACCTTAAATAACTATTTAAATGAAACAGCTGATCAGTAATTGTTGCATGCCTGGAGCTTTCTTTAGTCATATAATGAATAAAGTTTTTATATATAAGCTCAGCCAAGCTGTACAAATCATCAATCCGAGAGCAAGTCTTATCCGACAATATTCCGATGATATTCCGCATGACTGAGCGAGATTAGAACGGCTCTTCAGCACCTTAAAAATGGCAAGTCCCCAGGCGAGGATGGAATTACAGTGGAGCTTCTGAAAGTGGGTGAAATAAAAGTACTTGAAGTCCTACAGAAGCTTTTTATTTCCGTACTCCGAGGTAACATTACTCCGGAGGCGTGGAGCAGAAGTGCGGTGGTCTTATTTTTTAAGAACGGTGACAACTTCTGAGCTGCGTCTACGTGCTGTGTGCTTATTTTTTGAATCTGGAATATTAATTTATAAGGCACAAGACTTTTCATGTAAAAGTTAAAGTTACAACCTATATAAGTCCCACTGCTGGGCACAGGCCTCCCCTCATTTTCTGAGAGGGTTTTAGGGCAAAGAAGTGTCCGCCGCGCTGTCCTAATGCGTGTTGGCGAACTTCACATGTCTTCGAAATATTTTTTTTCTTATTCCTCAGACATGCAGGTTTCCTCACGTTGTTTTCCTTCACCGCCGAGCACGTGGTAAATCAGCACTTAAAATTGCAATTAACAATTTCATTGGTGCCGGCGGGGATCGAACCCGGGTTACTCGCGTTCTGTTATATTTACAGCGAGCGTTAACCATCTGAGCTACCACGGCATACCATTTTACCACGGCTACTTTTCATGTACATTTTACTTATTTTATTAATCTGGGGGCACGGTAGTGCCCCCGCCAAGTCGAGCAAAAAAGTGGCACGGCCGTACCATACTTTTACATAACTTCGTTGTAAGAAAAACTAGAAGCCTGAGTTTTCAGTAACCAAGTACTCATTGTAAAGCCATGGTACGTTTCAAATTTCATTCAATTTGAACCAGTAGTTTAAGAATTATAACTAGTAAAATTTCTTAATTTTGTCCCTCACTGACTGACCGATCATCAAATTTCTAAGGCTCTCCTAACAGACATAGAAGCTTAATATTTAGAATAAAATTAGTGTTTCGTATACAAATCAAGGAAAATCTAAAATATTTTTCAATTTAGGTCCAGTTTTCTAGATACATTACAACTGCATAAATAACTTTGTAATCCCATATAAATATATAGGATTACAAAGTGCATTTGCAGTGAATGATTCAGTGTACCCGTATGTACATGTATAATAGGTGTACGTACACCTATTAGACATGTACATACGGGTACACTAGCTTGATATGGTCACTATAAGATGTTGTTAGGTTAGCTAACCTAACAACATCTTATAATGACCATATCAATGTTAAAAATCTTTTATGTTTTAAATATATAGATTGACTTAGCAATCGCACTAAGCAATCTAATTTAATATCATATGTATTACTTGTGAGATACATTGTGTTTTCATGCGATGGCCGATTCCAAGATTTTTAATATTTATATGGTCACCATAAATTGTTGTTAGGTTACCTAATTACGTAATAACTTAAAACACAAGGACCCTTAAGTAGGGACTGAATAAATTAACCGATTTGGTATTACATGGATCTCACAAGTTTTTACAGTAGAAGAACTGAGTTGCGAGACTTGTTTTTTTTACAAGTTATGTTTACAGGTTAAATGTATGCCAAGTTAAAAAGCATATTTTTCGTATTCGATACAAAAACTAATGCAGTTATTAAAATCATTGAGTTACGAACTGAATGTTTTACAGTTTAGCGCATTGCTATGTTAATGATAAAGATGTAAATATTTTGTAAGTGTTATGGAATTTAAGTTTAAGTTAAATAGTATTTTCATCTAGTTTGACTAAACAGTACATTAGTATACATTTTTTATTATTATTTTGTTATTATTATTAAGAATACAGTGAACAAATTAATTCCAATTATTTACGAGATCGCAGCAAAATACGGATGCCATAGTGACTGATTACGCAAGAGCTCTTCGGATTAGAAGTTTAATCATAGTCTCCATAGTCGGGTTAACGCATACGGTATTCCAGGAAGTCAAATCGTAATTCCCTCACGTTGTGTGGTAAAAAGCATTTTAATCAAACATAAAAGCAGCTCAAATCTTTTTAGCGAAATCGAGACGAAAATTTTACTGTGTATATTTTTAATCAAAACACGATTTCCGTCACAAAGAGAGTTGATATGTAAACGTCACCACCATACCCACAACAAGTTTATGATATGGCAGATATATACTTTTAGCGTTTTGCATATTGATTACCGAAACTTTATTTAAATTAGAGTGTGGTACAATAAAAATTTAATATTTAATTAAAAGATATTTATCACTTACACCCGTATTTATAAACGAGTAAAAGTAATTACTTGAGTAAAAGTAATTACTTAAGTAACGATTTGTATTCGATAGTTAAGTAATTGATCCAAGTTAGAACTGTCAAAAGTTAGAATACTCAGCCAAGTAATAGTCACCATTTCCTTTACTTGAGCACTACTTTGAGGTTATTTTGGATAAAAAATGGAAACTTTACTTTGAACGGTTTTTGCTGTTGTAACAATATATACGATAATATTATAGTATAGGAGATAGAATTTTTTTTTAAATATATATTATATCGAATAAATAATCATTCGAACAGAAATTAAACAAATAAGTATAATAATCAAACATTATATTTATGTTGTAAGTTTTACACTATTTACATTTACACATTTAATTTTATCGAATAATAATTATTTTTAACAGAAAAAAAAGAATTAATTAAACATTTTTTATTAATTCTTTTTTTTGATTTTGACAACCAGGCGCCCAGTAAGCGCTCACGGAGTAACGAATTTGCCACGATAGGCAAATAGATCTTAGCTAGGCTAAGAAGACCGGGTGACAACCCTTTCATGCCATCTCACATCTCCAACTCATCTCCCTTTATAGGAATAACAGGTGATTACATGAATATATGTAACTCTTTTTGCGGGATTACGTTATTTCTGCTAAATAAACCTTACTTTAAAAGTTTAGACGTTATCTAACTTCGACATTTTTTACGAATATTTATTTTCGGCGCCATAAAATTCGTCTTAATCGTCGTTCCTAAGTTTTACCACCTTGTATGCAATATTATGCCTTCGAATTGTTGGTTATTTCTAAACCTTTGACAGTAAGCCAAAACATCGTTCATAATAATGAAGAACGATGTTTATGAACACAGAAACAACCACCAAACGTAGAGTGTTACTTGGGCATTTGCTCAAGTAAGTAACGTGTGTTACTCAACTATAGAATGAAATTTTGTGATTAAGAATTTCAACCTTAAGTAATGACTTAACTAAGAAATTACTTAGTAACAAGTAATTACTTCTTTATAAATACGGGTATTAGATTTCGAATACAAATAAAAATAACGAAATAAATTTTTTAACCAAAAATTTATCAATTTTATTTAAAATAATATACTCAATATTATATAAGAGGCTTCTGTCGCAAAAAATTACATTTGAAAATCTTTCAAATCTGAATTACTTTAATGTTTTTTTTGTGTTGAAACATTTATGGCTAGCACGGTCCAATTGGCAGGAAACAAAGACATTTAAGTAGTAATAGTAATATATTTAAACCTCTTTGGCAGGAAATGATCTCTATTCCATAAAAGAGATTTAGGCATTGCCTTTATTTTAAATGTTATTTAAATGTTATCACACATACATTTTATTGATATCGTAACCCCACAGCTAGTATTTACTATACCGCTACAACTAGTGGATTGTCTACGTAACTACTACTGGTTATTTAACTGATTTAATTAATATGTTATTTTAATAAATATATTATAAAATTCATTAAAAAGGTAAAACTTATTAACATATTGTGTTACTTATGTTGAGAAATTAATAATATCAAATTCAAAGTTAAAATACTTAAGTACATTTATTTAAATTGAAAAGAATTTTTTGAAATTCAAATTGTTATATTGATTGTTATTAAAAATATATATTTATAGATAACATATTAAAATGAAAAAATATTATTATATCTATTGAAATCATATTAATGCTTGTGAAGAACCATATTTTGATCGGGTTTTAGTGGGAAGCATCTAAAGAACATCAATCAACCCACATGATCCGAGGGATGTCACATGAAAACAGTAGCTGTATGAGAAAAGCGTCGCTCGCTTGCCTCAAATACATCTCCCTTTTATGTGTCAACGAATAAATTCTTAACGAATGAATATATTTTACATATTATGTGAATTTTAAGAACGGAATAAGAGAATTAAATTACATGCGATATTCCGGTGTGCGGCGATCATGTAACATTAAGAGGTCAAAGTCCCCCCGCATGGTAGATTTGTATAGGTATTTCCCCATAAAATTAGATTTGATTACATTTTATAAGTAATTTGGTACATATAATTTAATATTACTTAAACTTAAATTTTACTTAGCATTAAAATTATACAATACAATGTTTTATTTTATTTTTTATAGAAGAAAGGGCAAACGAGCAGTGGCTAAGCTAGGGCTCCAAACTAGGGCAAGCCCAAGATAAGGTTTCGTTATTTTTAGCAGTTTTATAAAAATACACCAATCTTGATCTGTCTCCACTCTTTAGTTTCATATTCAGTGCTGTCGAGGACGTGTTTAACAAAACACACAGAAGGCATACTACTGCTAGATAGATTGTATGACATATTACCTAGCAATTGCATACCTTCGGTGGCATTGAAAAAAGCCGTTTGGTTTTGCTTGAGCGAAAGAAAAAGATATTTACGTATAATACTATACATGAACAAAGTATAAACAAACTGTGTACAAAATTAAAAAAAAAAAACATTTATATTCTAAATTGAATGATCTCTCTTTCTTAAGGAAAGATTTAATAACGTCCGCGTAAAATGTTCATAGTGAACATTTGAACTGTACCAATAACTGTTTTCCAATTGCGATTATTGATTAGTCTGAAAGACGCTCTTGATCTTGTGTATTATCTCAACAAAGTTTAAAGATTTTAACTTTTCCTCGCCGATTAGTACTTGAACACACTTTATTTCATCAGAAGGAACACTTCTCTATATATACACTCCGATCTACACTATATACTCCAATATTATCCTCCATTTTCACTAAAAATCTTTGAAAAAGCATACATTTTCAACAGTGAAGTGAACTTGCAAACGTATCACCCGTACGCACGCGCACTCCTGAACAGCGAAGCCCAGCTTTTGGTTCAATAGTAATTGCTATATAAACATTTCGTAGTTATATTTCATTTTAGAACATTTTTCTACAGATTAGAAGATAGAAGAAAGAAGGAGCGATCGTCTCTCGAAAGCCAGGTAAAAAACCAACGCGTGCGAGAGAGATGACTAATAGCTCAAATCAACTCGTTGCTTTCATTATTTTGACAGTCCATTGTATGTTAGCTTTGAGACAGAGAGAACACGAATCAGTGTATTTCGAATTGAAAGCAAACTGCCAAGTGTTGACGTTACATATATGCTCCGTAGGGCACTCAATAAGTTTTGAGATATACAAAAGTATTCTAGATACATCATGTTCTATACAAAGTTCCATTCACCTAAACCAACTCTGACAACACTTTTGACAGTCTCTTCGGTTTCTTGTAAAAAATTATTTTTTCTTCGAGTCTTGGGAACAAAAAGAAATCACAAGAAGCTAAGTCAGGGCAGTAGGGTAGGTGACTTAGAGTTTCTACACCAGATTCCTCAATAAATGATTTTGTTCTAAATGAGGTATGTGAAGAGGCGTTATCATGATGCAGCAAGATTCCCCGAAACCCATCTTTGGTCTTCTCTCCCGCACAGCTTGAAAAACTTTGGGTAATGAAACTGTAGCATACCATTCAAAATTCTCTGACTTACAATTTCCCAACACTGACGTCGCCAAATGTCCACTCCGCGAAAAAAAAACTACCCACCATTCTTTTTGCCGAAGTTGCGAGGTCTTTGCAGTTTAATCGGAAATTGTCCTTCTGAGTTGACCCACACCGATGATTGCCTTTTATTTTCTGGATCATATTGATAAATCCATGTCTCGTCACGATTTTCAAAACGTAGACGCATTTCATGGCACCAATTCACACGAATCTGTTTTTCGCTTTCGGAGAGTAAACGAGGGATCCATTCGCAACAAAGGTCCCTAACTACAAGATGTTGATGTAGGATGGTATGAATGCTCCCCAAACTAATGCCTACAGTTGTTTTGATGTCCGTATATTTGATTTTTCGTGGGTCTTCTTATTTCAGTAGTTAGGCTAGTTTAGGGCACCATTATTTCAGTAGTCCATACATTTTCTGCCGTTACTGCTGTTTGCGGGGACCCGGTTCTTTGGTCATCTTTAAGGTTAATTTTACCCCTTTTTAATTCAGCAAACCACCTAAAAATTGTTGCTCGTGATGGAGCAAAGTTCCCTAATGCTAACTGTAACCGTTGTGAACTTAATTGTTCGGTTAAACCAAATTTAAAATCATTATAGATCATAGCGCTCAAATGTTCACGGTTATCCATCGTTTTCATTCAAAAGCGCAGGAAGCGTTGCAAGACAAGAACTTTGTTTTTTTTTTTTTATAGGAGGCTTATGGAATTCTATTTTTAAATAAATTTGCTTTTTAGAAACATGTAACACGGGTGCGTTTCATTTTTAAATTTTGAGAATCTCATAACTTATTGAGTTACCTACGAACGAGACGTGTGACGTACGAACTAGTGACGTAGAACAGAGGTACGCGCGGGAAATTTGAAATAGTCAGAAACAGTTTACGAGTTATTCTATTAGTTGATATTATAGATTGAGCAAATTAAGAAGGCAAGCCTGGCTTTTCAGCTTCTATGGAGACTTCGCCACTGCAAACGAACATGCGGTTCACCTGATGGAAAGTGACTACCGCCACCCATGAACACCTGTAAAACTAGGATATTTGCAGGAGAGTTGCTGGCCTTTAAGAAAGGAGTAAGCTCTTTTTTGAATGCCCCTAAGTCGTATCGGTCCGAAAAAATTGACGGTAGTAAACGATTCCATAAAGAGGAAAACCTCATTGTGGAATCATCGAAAACGAAGAATAAAACATCTAGTAAAACGTACAGTGGTGGACCGCCAAACATCCAGATGGTGTGGATCGTATCGAGAGTTTTGTCGCGACGTGCGTCAATGAAATATGGCGGTTGGAATTAATCCGAACAATTCCTCAGAGCACTCCTCGTGGTACATGTGATAAAATATGCAAAGGTATACAACGTCCCTTCGCAGTGCCATTGAATTGAGCCAATCAGAAAGAATTCAGTTTGTCGACGATTCGAGTCCCTTTGCGCTAGACGCGATCATGTGGCGAGCGCTGAAAGAGCTGGCACTGGGTTGCCTCGGCTGAGAGATGAGACCAGTATTTCATGTGTGCCGGCGTGAAATACTGTCCCTCTCTGCTGAGCTCGCCAAGTTTTTAGGAGCTTATTTGGCCTTCATTTCTAACAAGTGATAACAAAATTGTACATAATTCATTATGTCGATGCTAAGGATCCCCATGCTAGCTAAGGCGGCAAGGGGGTGCCCTGAAACTGAGGTGATATGACTGGGGGAATTTTTTAGCGGTAAACGCTCAATCTTTTGTCAGTGGCAGTTTGGCGTATGGCTCTGGGGGAGAGCGCAGGTCGTGTTGATCCCCAGGACAAGTCTGAGGAGTTCTCCTTCACGTGGTTGCCGCCTGTTATTTGGTCTGGTTCAATAGGAAACAGACAGAACAGAAACACTCGGACGGTCCTCTTTTTCTTTTCTTTTATCCCTCCCCCTTTTCCTATCCTAACCCAATCCAAAGTGTCAAGCGTACCGTGCCGATAGATGCGTGGCTGGAGGGAGTCCAGTCGCAAACGGTGCCTACCCGAGACCAGGGCGATTCGGGTAGAATTTTAGCCCTTCCAAGTATTTCCCTAGCTAATCGTGGGAACAAAATGTATGAAAACCGATATTTCGTAAAAGACAATGAGAAGTCTCCTTTAATCGAACAAGCTGTAGGTTTGGAAGAGGCACTTTTAGCCTCACCAAAACCCTGCAATATTGCGCCCCAACCTGGGACGAGCCGTGAAGAGGTACATTTGCAGCCGAACCACAATTGGAAACGAACCAGGAAGGGGAAAAGAAAAAGTTCGCTAGGCCTTATAAGCTTAGTGGGGCAGCGAGGAAAAGGTACCGAAGGCTGATAGCAGCTGAGATTGGAGCCGAAGAGGCCTTCTCTCTCTGCCAGAAGCCTTGGGACGCAATTCCTCTGCCCAAGCCTCCCCCAGTTTCGAAGGCGAAAAAACGCAGTTGGTCTGAGGAAGAGTCCCCCAAAGACCAGCCCAGGAAGACTGTGAAGCTGACAACAGAGGAGAAGAAGCTCAGCTTCAGTGCCGTAGCTGGCTCCGCGCGTATAGGAATTCGCAATTCGAATCTATGAGTGTGGAGCAGATGTGGCTGGTCCACCGGGCACTAACACAGGCCATCGCTAAGACGGCCTGTGGGGCGCAACCGGGAATGGGTCCAAAATTTTTGGGTTTCACCCACAATCCAGGTTGGATTCTGGTAACGTGACTGAATAAGGCAAGCCAGGACTGGATTGTGGATGAAATCGGAAAACTGAAGTCTTGGCCGAAGGCAGAGCTCTCGATAATACCCGAGGGCGAACTGCCTAAGCCTCAGCTGAGCATTACCTACTTGCCCCACAGCGATGCCGACTCTCCAGAGGAGGCGGCTGTGCTGTTGAGGGTACAAAATGAAGAACTCCATACTGAGCTCTGGAGAATCCTCCACCGTAGGTACGAGGAGAATGGGTTCTTAGTAACCTTTTCTCTGGACGACACATCGGCGGAGGCTCTTCGGAACGCAGGCGGCAGAGTCATCCTTGGCTTTAAGATGATAACTTTTAAAGTCTGGGGAGGCGCTGACGCGGCAATGGAGCCCGAACCGCCCCAACCCCAATCCCCCCAGCCCTCCACCTCTCGGGGTGGTGCTGGAACGCTACCGGTGAGAGTGACGAAGACCTGAAGCGCAGATTTCGCCTCGGCCCGACGGCCTCCGCTGGTGTCGTCCAGGCCGTGGAGGAGGGGAGGTAGGAGCGGTTCGACGAAAGGTAAGGCGGGGGTCAAGTGCGCAGGCAAAGGACGTCCTCGTCCTCAACAGGCGGAAAAGACCCCAGCCCCCCACGCCCATAAATGGCTTAACCCAAGGGTAAGACGAGGGTCCTCCAAGCAAATCTTCACCATGCAGCAGCTGCTTCTGCCGTGGTGGAGGTTTGCTTTGCTAAGGACAACATTGACCTCGCCCTTATACAAGAGCCTTGGGTGGCCAACGGTCAAGTTCTGGGATTGGCGGCTGCCGGTAAGATTCTTGTCAATACCGAAGGCAGTAGACCCAAAGCTTGTATAATTTATAATAAAAATATTGAACTTTTAGCTGTTCCAGAGTACTGCAATGATGACCTGGTTACAGCCTTCTTAATCTCAAGGGATGCACAGGGCCAGAGTAATTATTTGCTCAGCCTATCTTCCCGGTGAGAACGCAGATCCTACCATCGAGTTAGAGCGAGTGGCGGAGTTCGCCCGAAAACACAACGCCGAACTTGTGGTGGGTTGTGATGCTAATGCTCACCACACAGCCTGGGGAAGCACCAACATTAACGAAAGAGGTGAGTTACTTTATGATTTTCTCATCTCCTACCGCCTGGTAAGCCTAAACTTAGGTTGTACACCAACCTTTGTAACGCGTGCTAGGCAAGAAGTGTTAGACATAACCTTTGCTACCAATAACATGTCCAGGCGGATAAATGACTGGCATGTTAGTAGCAAAAACTCAATGTCTGATCACAAGCACATTAATTTTGTGATTGGAGCATCACCATCTTTTGAAACCGTTACTTTTAGGGATCCGAAAGCGACCTCCTGGGATATCTACAGAGATAGCCTAAGGAGGAATTTGAAACGTTTCCTAAAAGACATGAAAACAATTAAAGGTCTGGAGTTAGCGACGGAGACAGTAACCGTAGGTATTCGTGAAGCCTTCGAGGACAGTTGTCCCGTTGAACCTAATCAGATCGGGTTTCTTAAAAAGCCGGATGGTAACTTCACTAATAGTGAAACAGAAACATTGGAGTTACTAGCGTCAACCGATTTCCCAGGGTACACAAGACTACAGCCTTGAATTCTTTCAGAGACCTACGAAGGCCTTGCAATGAGGACTGGTGTAGGGCTGCAATGATAACAAGGCCAAACCTGGTGCAGTTGGCTGTTGACTCCTTTGAACCATTTAAATCAAGCGGGGAGGATGGAATAATTCCCATCCAACTACGGAGTGGTATCGACATCCTTCTTCCTTATCTGGTGAAAATCTTCAGAGCAAGTTTTGCATGGGGATATATTCCAGAACGAAGGACAATTGTCAAGGTTCTATTTATACCTAAGGCTGGTAGAAAGGACTACGCTTTACCAAAGTCCTTTACACCTATAAGCCTATCTTCCTTTCTTCTTAAGACATTGGAAAATGTTATAGATAGATATATAAGGGATGTAGCTCTAGCTACGAGGCCCATAAATTACAACAGAGGCAAATCTACGGAAACAGCTCTGATCAGTGTCATTGACAGGGTCGAAAAAGCACTGGAGGATAAAGTAATAGCTCTTTGTGCCTTTCTAGATATTGAGGGCGCCTTCGATCGTAGCCCCACATCACTGCTGATTGGAGGCCTGACACCTAAAAACGTTGACCCCACAACTATTAGATGGGTGAAGTCGATGCTCTCAAACATAAAAGCAAAAATAGCGCTGTTTCAAAACTCGATTGAGGTTGCAACTACAAGAGGCTGCCCACAAGGAGGTGTTTTGTTTCTTTGGACTCTTGCGGTTGACCAACTATTGTACAAAATGGCAGACCTACGCATTGACACATTGGGTTATGCTGATGACCTTGTTATGATTGCGAGGGGCTTTTGCCAAAGTACTTTATCGTCAATAATACAAAGAGCCGTAAACACCATAAATAACTGGTGTAGGAATAACAGTTTATCAGTTAATACTGATAAAACTGTTATAATACTCTTTACCGAAAAGAGACGGTTAGGCAAATTAGTCCAACCAAAACTTAATGGCAAACAAATAACATTTTCTACGGAAGTTAAGTACTTTGGCGTAACAATCGACCAAAAACTAACGTGGAACGCTCACCTTTGCAACGTATGCCATAAGGCAAAAATTGCTTTAGGTACGTGCAGTCGTTTGGTCGGGAACAACTGGGGCTTGCGTCCCAGTATGGTCCTATGGCTGTACAGCAGCATAGTGAGGCCGATTCTCACCTACGCCTCTATTGTCTGGTGTAACAAGGCCAACCAAAAGGCGACTGCGGACAGACTAAATAGTCTACAAAGCACTGCCTGCTTAATGGCAACTGGAACTATGCGATCATCGCCTGGAGTGGCTCTTAATGCATTTCTATGCCTAACGCCCCTTGATCTCTACCTAGACAAGGAGACGAGGGCTAGTTTGTATAGGATTAATCCCCAGGGCGGTCTGAGCTTGCTCTTCTACAGATTGAGATCCATGCTCAACTCAATTAAGGAATCACCGGTCTTATCATCATCAATCTCAGATATCATGTGTCCACTACACACTTTTGATAAAAAGTATATGGTGGATTTACCTTCCAGAGAAGACTGGCTGAATGGCCAAGTTATCTGTGAGGTCGGTAGCCTCATATGGTATACCGATATAATACTCAGAATGGGTCTAAAATGGGCCTCGACGTAGGCTTTTGAATTTACGGGGAACGCCCCAAATTCAAACTTAGTATGAATTTGGGTAGATACACCTCTATCTTCCAGGCAGAAATTTTCGCCATACTTCGGTGTGCGGAAATCAATCTACAAAAACACTACGTCAACCATAAAATTTACATAAACTCTGATAGTCAAGCAGCACTGCTAACGCTGAGATCAAACTTAGTGAACTCAAAGCTAGTTGGAGACTGCATGAACCGTTTAAACGCCCTGGGATGTAACAACAGGGTCGTTTTAAGATGGGTTCCGGGTCACGAGGGTATTTTAGGCAACGAATTTGCCGACAAACTTGCACGGGAGGGCTCAAAGTGCACACAATTAGGACCTGAGCCATTTTGTGGAATCTCAAGAAGCTTAGCCCGATTGACCCTTGAAACTCTTTATCACAATAAATCACTTAAGATCTGGTCTGACACACCAGGCTTAAAACATTCTAAAACCTTAATCCGGGATTTCGATCGTAAATTCGCTTCAGAAGCCCTGGGATTAAGTAAAAATAAATTGCGCATTCTGGCAAGAGCCCTAACTGGACACTGTTGTCTTAAAAAGCACATGTCCATACTGGGAATAAGCAATTCAAGGATGTGTCGGTTCTGTTCCATAACGGAAGAAACGCCTCTACACATCCTAACTGATTGCGGACCCTTAATGCGCAAACGTAACACTCATCTGGGAAACTATCTACTTCGCCCAGAAGAAGTGAAATTGCTTACTGCTAAGCAACTCCTTCTATTCATTGAAGACATAGGGCTTAGCCGTAAACTATAGCCATAGCAGCGATCACAATAGATCTTTCAGGTCGCAGTGATACTGGCCTCTTTACCTAGACCTGCATAGCTGCTAGCATATAATAAAAATAAAAAAATACCGGTTTGAAACACATCTTTGATATACAGAAGAAACAGCGTTGATGACAGCCTTGTGGAACACCAGCGTTACTAAAACTGGTGATTCAAATGCAAAATTTATCGAGAAGCACATAGAAAGGTAACCTTGAAAGAAGTGCTTTGTGCCAAGTCAGAACGAAAATATTCGCTATGTATTATTATTACCATAATAAGAAACTGTAACAACTACAAAATTAAATCATTATATAGTCCTTTCCCCGCGGTGTAGTTCCAAGACTGTTCAACTGCCTCATTCTTCTAGTGGTCCTAAGCGGTCCTAAATTTATTTATGAGGTTTTTATGTCAAGAACTTCTCAGTAGCTACCCGAGGTCAAAATGTTGGTGATATTTTTCCCCCGTGCTTCGGAAAGCACGTAAAGACCGTTGGTCCTGCGCCTAATCCCTCTCCGATCATGTTGGATAATCATCCCACGTCCCATCGTTCTATATACACCCGTACATGCATTCGGACACAATAATCCTGTCCTGCACAGATGGCTAGTCTCCATTGGGACTAACCGCTGCGACCGAAATTGGTTTGGAGGACATTAAAGCGCCGGTAACGCTAGTTGCTTCTTCTCTTAACCTATGAGTGAGGAAAGATTCAGCCTTTTTACTACAAGCGGCAACGACAATTCGGACTAATGGTTTTTACAACAAATGGCACAAATAATATTTCATCTCTCAGAGACTCGTACACTCGCTGCATACTCAGTATAACCGCCTCTGATGCCATCTCTGCTCTAAACGAGGCACCCCAGAAATAAGAGGTTACCAAAGCGTCTACGTACGTAGGATCCCACACATCACGCACACAAATCATACCATTTGATCTCCTACCATCATCTTTAGAGTTTAGACATTTCATAAGGCCCTAAAACTGAGGGGACATTACAACAACGTACCAGAGAACACTTATACTCTATGTCCACGTTATTCCATCTGTTTCCAACAATGGCATTGAATTATGTAAATTATTTCCGTTCTTTACTTACTGTCTTTTTGGTCTAGTAGTTGTAATCACGACTGTTGAGCATGAGATCCAGGCAACCCCGAATCGGACCAAAAAATCAGTTATTGACTTTTCTTGTCAAGAATTTCTCAGTTGCTGTCCAGAGTCAGGAATTTGGCGGTGTTTCGACCCCGTGCCTCGGAAAGCACAGTAGAGACAGAGATGATGCACCTGTAATAGTGCATAGCCTCAGGCACGATAATCCAGTTCTGCGAAGATGGCCAAGTGGTTAAGACTTGCTGCCATGAAAGAAATTCGGTATGGATGACTTTATTATTATCTATCTCTTTAATGTAAGCCACGTCTAGCCGGGCCATAATTACATATTATTTTTAATTATTGCCTTCAATAAAAATACTTCGTATTTTTACTATTTAGACGTAGATAGATTCCCATGAATAACAAAATGAAACAATTGTGTGAAAATAAAATATCAAAAGAATATAGCCGAAACTAAAACAAAACCACTAAATGTTTTGTTTTATTACACAACACTGCAAGGACGCATAATAAGTAATGTCTGTAAATTAAATTCCTTAGAGCTTCGGGGCTCCTAGAATTGTTTCGGAAGTGAAATTTAATTTGTATAACAACACTACTGTTCGTGTTCATGGCGAATCTGTAAAACTTTGGAACGCATCGTTTATATTTCTGAATCCTTAAAGAACAATGATATTAACATTTTAAACTGAAATGTTCAGACACTGCTTTTGATATCGTGTGATCCTTTATTTATTCTCGTAGTTAAAACCATTCTTTTTTTAAATTAATTAATGTCCGTAACTCCTTTAAGTTTATTTATGATGATGATGATGATGATGAACAAAAACTAAGCATGGGTCATTGACGGTTTTTTTAGTTAATTTAATTTAACTATTAATCATTAATGGTCAACAGGTTAAAAAATCTGTTAAATAAATAACAGGTTTTGAAACTTCAATTATTAGCATTAATCGTCAATTTAATATTTCAACGTTTTCGATTAATAACAATTTTGTTGCAGATTATGTTGACGATTTGATTTGATAAGAATAAATTCGTATCTTAAGATTACTTTTATGTTTATAGAACTGGAACGACCTTTTCTTCGTACTTTTTCCAGGCTTAGTACTGGATACCCATCCAGTCCTGGATGGGTATATACATTATTCACCATTTTTTCCTTTTTTCTATTTACAATTACATATCGAATCTCATAACTCTCAAAACGGCCTCCGTGTAAGTTTACATTTCAAAATAGCAGTTTCTCTATTTTTCTGGAAGTAGTCTTGTTCTTCTTTGATTTACAATTAGCCCCGATTTGGAGAACATTCTTTCGCATGGCACTGATGTTGCTAGTTGTAGTACATTTTTCTATGTAAATTTAGTGTAAGTTTAGTTAAAATATTGTGAATTCTCCATCATTCCAAAGAATTCTTCCAGTTACCATTAGTATTTGTTCTTAGTAAAATGACGTCGGCCAAATAGATGTCCACTTCTTTTATGGCTTTTGATAACAGAATGCCTGTGGTTGGAGGTGCCCATATTATTTGATCAAAAATATCCCGTGGACTGAATTCATTCTAGTCCTTGTCAATTCATTTTAATTTGAAGTTTGGGCTAGTGCTGCAGTACCAATTTTGGATATTTCGAGGCGACGAGCAGGCGTACTCTATCTTTTGTTTTGACAGTTTCAGCGTGGTTTGAAAATCCCTGCATCTTAAATAAAGGGTCCAAGAAAGTACACAAAATAAATGTACCAAATTGCTCTATACCTTTGAATCTGTCTGATAAACCTGATTTCAATAATGAAACTATATCGTGGACATTTGATGTTTGATTTCTTTTCTCTGATATTTTATTATAAGATTCTATCAGGCAACGTGTCATTATTATAAGGTAACACGCCTTCAAATATTTTGGCCACTCTTAGAATGGTTCCAACACTTGATATAACTGTTGGTAGGTGGTCCAATCTTCCGATGTGATCGTCGGCAAGTCTTCGTCTGCTAGCGTCTTAGTCTTTCTCTGCGAGCCTTTTTTATGTGAGTCACAATTCGTTTTATATTGTCTATTTGTCTTTGGCTGACTAAACTTGTATTTCTGCGTGCCACTGACATAACGTCCAAGCTTTGTCACAAAACAATATTCACGTAAAGTCCCAACCAGTAAAACTTAAACTTAAAAAATAAACTAAACTTAAAACACTTGTCCACGACCGCGTAATGCAAACAAAAGAATCGCAACGAATTTTAGCCTTGAACGAAGCTCACGGATTGTTTAGACACACTAAATACAAAATCTTAACAAATACCAAATTAACTTTCTTTACTTGCTAACGCTCACACGCGCACGCATAAGACCGCGTTCGATGTGATGACGCGGCGGTGTTGGGTAACCTCCGGAAGTAACGAATATTTTCGAAGGAGACTAAATTCGCAGATTAATAAAATAATATTGAATAAAAAATGCGTCGAATGCATTGACTGCGTCAATTGAAAGCTAATATTTTCAACCTATTTTTTCATTAATAAATAACAGTTAACACGTTGAAGAAAGAAAAGCCGTTGAAAAAACAGTGTATTGATTCAACGCCCACTTCTAATCAAAAACTACACTTCAATATCCATGTAAAAGTTTAATCAGCCTCACTTAAAACCTATTAAGTTTAATTATTTCCATTGCATACCAGGCGTTATTATACCTACAGTGCAGTGAGCAAATCTATAAAAACAACTTTTAACTAGTAAACATTACCTCTCAATATGCACGCGGTTGGATCCGACCACGGCGATATTCCGTCAAATTCCAAGTGATCGGGTCCGACCACACACACCCACAGTACTTTAGTACTTTTCTATGTCTTCATATAGTGGCATTATAGACTCAATAGGAAATTTTCTATCCTTATCGTTTAATAAAAAGTTTGTTACTCTGTTACTATGATTTGACATTTGTATTCTGTTTCTGCTTTCAAATTGCGCCATTTGGTTGTGGTTGCTATTATGCAGTGCTGCCTTGTTTTTTAGATTTTTCTAAGGTAAGAATAGTGTTTTATTATAAAATTGTTATAAAAGTTTTTGTGTAAATATAATTTAGCTTTTTATGTAAAATATTTCGAGTGATTGTAGAAATTATAGTGATTTTCACGCTGCCGGCATTCGCCTAGTTTTTAACGTTTTTTGTTATCAAAATACAATAAATTATTTTTGTAATGAGGTAAAACCACTAAAACAAGTAATATAACATAATAAATAAACAGAAACAAGTATTATATTGAAGTTTACAATGATTTTTATTGAAAATGAAAGTACGACAAATTCCATGTACTGAACATATAAAATTGCAGTCTCCACAGTCGACAATCAGCAAGCCATTTTGAGCTTTATTTTATGTAACTACGGCGTTGAATCTATTATTCGGCAGTGATTGGAATAGTAACGGGATGTTGCAACTAGATTGAGTGACGACCTGGTAAGACATAAAGGAAGTCTGTGGATGCAGGTGGTTCAGGACCGTGCTTTGTGGCAATACTTGAGGAAGGCCTATGTTCAGCAGTGGACTTGAGAAGGACTGTAATGATTATGATGATGATGACATTGTTTAGTGTGAAAATTATTATTATTTATTATTACTGTGGTGTAATGTGTTCAGGGTCACGGATCAATGTCATATGATGGGGCACTGGAATAAAATTCTACAGATCTGTTGATAATTTTTTTATTATATATTTACATGAATAATCCATTTCGTAAGCATTATTTATATTACAAAAGGAGAGAAATAATTTCTTAGCATGTATTATGATACAAATACCCGTGTGGTGTTTTTATTTATTTATTCTATAACATATTACAGATGTCTAATTGGAGAGCAAACAATGATCCGCCCGCAGACTTCATCCACATGCTTTATGCTGATGATGATGAAGATCTGTCGGAGGACAGTGAGTTTGAGCCAGATGATGATGAGGTCAGTATCCACATTTATGTGTTTTATAATTTGTTATTAGTATTATTATTGTAAAATATTTTATATGTGGCAGAGCTATGCTGCAGCTATTAATAGTATAGTTGTAGCATGAATGGGTCGGCTCGTCTGGGGAAGGACCACACTTATTATTAATTATATATATATTAATTTTACAATATTTTTATATGGGTTTATATAGACATGAATTACTTATTAATAATTGTCAAAAATAAACAATAAAATAGTAAATTTGTCATTCATTAATTTCTAGAGTCCCGATCATATATATTGATAAGTATTGATTTGTCTGACTCTGTGATCTGTTAGACCTGTTCGATAATGACAATATTAATAATTTACATAATTTATTTGCAGAGAACATGGTATATTACACATTGGTAAATTATTTAAGACCACCATGTTTCATAGTGTCATAATGTTGACACAAATATTTATTATATTTTTACAACTAATATAATAAATAACATATTTTCAAATTTATCATAATCATTTTATTACATTTAATTTAATTAAAATAATATAACTGTAATTACTTAGTTCATTTTATTGATGCCTAATCCTAATCATAAATTTTAAATATTCTTCAACAGAGTAGAAGCATTGCTCCTCAAGCCATTGTTTAACAATCCTGCGAAAACATACTTTTGGTAGTGATTAAAACTGTAGGCAGTGCATTAGAAATTTTTATACACATAGCTGAACAATTTTTACTTTATAGGCTAGTGCTTGACATTACACTATGAGTTAGTCTTTCAGTATGCCTCAAGTTCCTCTGTATAGTATCTCTTAACTTTGTGAACAAAAGTATATTAATTTTAACAAAACATACTAAAATTAAGATGTACATACATGGCAGTGTCAAAATGTGTAATTTTTTAAAATACGGTTTACAAAAAAACAATGAATCTGGTGCCAAGCCATTAATTGCTCAAATACATTTCTTTTGGGCTGTAAAGGCCTTAACAGCATCTGTACTGTTACCGAAAAGTAAAAGACCATATGCAGAACAGAATAAATGTGTGCATAGTACGCCGTTAGTAAAGTTTCATGAGATTTAATTCTTCTCGGTCATGTATGCAGTCAATATATAGTCAATATGTTTTTATATGGCCATGCTGCAGCTATATTACTAGTATAGTTGTAGCACGAATGGGTCAGCTCGACTGGGGAAGGACCACACTTAAAATATTAAAATTATATTATATTAAATTATTTTTAACAATTATTAATAATTGTCAAATATAAATAATAAAATAGTAAATGTGTCATTTATTCATTTCTATGGACCCGATCATATATATTGATAAGTATTGATTCGTCTGACTCTGTGATCTGTTAGACCCGCTCGATAATGACAATATTAAATAATCAGTCAACTTAAATTATATGTTTTTATACGCCGCTAATCCCCCTGGTATTATGTTTTTCATGCTTAGTTTAACACTGGTATTATGTATGTTTTGATTTGCACTAATCTCACTTTCTTTGTCTGATTTTCACTTGAATTGCGTTTTTTGTGATTTCGGTTCTAAGGTTTTAACAAGCACGCTATTGCATGTTTTAAGGGGAAGATGTGCAGATTAGACTAATATATGCTTTTTGTACGTTTAGGTGCAAGACGCGCGCGCG
Source organism: Parnassius apollo (assembly GCA_907164705.1). Classification (NCBI taxonomy): domain Eukaryota; kingdom Metazoa; phylum Arthropoda; class Insecta; order Lepidoptera; family Papilionidae; genus Parnassius; species Parnassius apollo. The sequence continues at coordinate 7,857,380 of CAJQZP010001697.1, forward strand.
TCGTCACCTGAGGCTTACTCTCCTACTACTAACCTGGACGTCGCGAACAGCCCGGTGATGATGTGGAAGCGGTTGGATTCGAGGTGATACATTTTTTTTGTATTATGTTTACATTGATACACACTGAATTTTTTATATTTTGGTGAATTGGTGTTCATGGATATTTTTGTTTGCACCTATGTTTTACGAAGAGAATCGTTTGTGTGACACATCACCGGAAGGCCGTGACAGGTCGCCTATTAGAAAATAACAGTCATATGAATCGTAAGTTTTAAATTTTCTTATTATTATTGATGAAATTGACGTGGAGTTAAGGTAATTTTTTTTTGCAGTGAACCAATTTTAAATTAAGACGGCGGCGTGGATGACTTCGTGTGTCCCCGGGAACGCGTGAGAGGTGGCAGAGTGGAAGAAGGGGTGTTTGTGGTATAGTTGGGGCGAGGAAGAACACGTGGGCGTGGTCGAGCACGTGGACTTGGCCATCCGCAACGGGGCCGTAGGGGAGGACAACAGTGGGAGGTGGGACATCCCCTGTGTCAAATTTATTTGACTGAAGACGACGTCGCCAAACTGACCAATTTAGGGGGAATTGGTAAGTTTGGCGAGGGATGTTATGAGGAGACGGGAGATGAGTATAGGAGATGCTGCTAGAGCCGAAATGAAGTCAGGGGGAAAATAATGGAAAGAGAGGAAAAAATATTGTTTAGAAGAAATAGATTCACACCTCCACATGATGAAATAAGTGAATTTTTACACCTGTTTTGGGCAGTACCCGTAAATTATAGCCTATATACGTCTCACTGCAGGGCACAGGCCTCCCCTCATTTCTGAGAGAGTTTTAGGTCAAGGAAGTGTCCGCCGCACTGCCCCAATGCGTGTTGGCGAACTTCACATGTCTTCGAAATATTTTTTTCTATATTCCTCAGACATGCAGGTTTCCTCACGATGTTTTCCTTCACCGCCGAGCACGTGGTAAATCAGCACTTATAATTGCAATTAACAATTTCATTGGTGCCGGCGGGGATCGAACCCAGGTTACTCGCGTTATGTTATATTTACAGCGAGTGTTAACCATCTGAGCTACCACGGCTCTACTGAGTTACCACGGCTCAGGCAGTACCTGGCTCAAACGTAAACGAAACGTAAACAGTGTGTAGGATATATTGCAGGATTTGTAATTCGAGCGATACAAAAGAAAATTGAATGTGACGATTGCTTGATAGCTTGCGAATCTGTACCACAAGATCCTGTGCGGAATCGCAGAAATGGTATTGCTCTCTTTGTACAAAAAAACGAGGGGTGGTTTAACTATGCCATCTACAAGTGTGGTAAATATTTGTTTATTGGTTGAGTCATTATTCCGTCATGCTGTTAAAAATAATAATGGTAAACCTCCGATAGAACCAAATTTTTCTGCAGTATTAACTGCAAAGATACTAAAAGATCTTATAGTTAAAACGGAAATATTGATTCCTGATCTACAATACCATTTTAAGGACACTTTGGTTTCACATAATTTTACTAGCCACTTTCACATTCTAGTAAAACATATTATCATCAAATATATAGAAATCCGTCTGTATGCAGCTACAAAAACTTATTCCCTGTACATTACAGGCGATAAAGTACGTAATTTTTTGTCTCGTCAAATTATTTGGGCTAGTCAATGATATAAATAGTAATATTATTACATTCCATTACAGCCTATAAAAGTCAACTGCTGAAAATAGGCCTCCTTCGTAGATTGCCTCATGGGGAATTTTGTTTTAGTTGCCAGTTGCCACGCTTGGCAAGCGGGTTGGTAACCACAGTTTTGTATTTTTAGTCGTTATTAGGAAGACGCTGCTGCCCATCTCCTGTTCCAGTTTCTCCCTGTCGCCTCTTACGACACTCACGGGATGATATGTGCCAGTGGACATTTTCACACCGCCACTATACGGAGTAACAACTTTTACATAAGGAAATATTAAAATAGTTTACTTCCTTTTCTGCTTAAGAATTCGTTGTGGTACCTGAAGTAAACCTTTTTTATGCGCTGAAAATTGTGTACCTCGTTTGTTATTCTAGTAAAGTAAAGGAACATCTGAGTACTAACACTACACGGTTAAGGGCGGATTCGACCAAACTTGCATAAATCTTATCCTGCTTTAATATATAGTGATAAAATCACTTATTTACTCTATTTTTGATTTTACCAAATCTTAATCCAGAAATAACCTTCTATTTGAGAGTTAATAGCTATACTGCCAAAACCCATAGAATAAACAGGTTACCTCAGATTGATTAAAACTACATTTACGGGTTTTATCGCGTTTTACTTATTTTATTTTCAATTATGTAGTTAAGTCAGATTATTTTTATGATGAACGCTACATTTTAACCGTTATTTTTGAATGCTCTGTTGAAAAAGTAGTATATTTTACAGTTGTGCCTTTATAATTTCTTGTATTTTTAGGCTACGTTCCCTTCTTTCTTGGCACTTTTTCTATATTTACACTTACGGCAAATTATGTGGACATAAATCTTGGATTGCGCTTTACAACCGTTGTATTTCGGTTTAAGTCAGTTTACTTGTTTACTTCATACACCAACTCTGGAGTAATAATAGCCAGTATTGGCTTCTCTACGTATGTGTTACAACATGGAAAACGAAGTTATCTTGGTGTAAGACCAAAGAGTAAAATTATTCGAGGGTTAATTACTCTTGTTTAACATAGTATTTGGTCGAATCCATTCTTAATACACGGTTAAATAACCGTGAATATTACATCAACACATTATATTAAATATTATATTTCTTTAATATGTTGTCCCGTTACAGTTCTTGGACAATGTCATCCAAAGAGCTCGTATCTCTATAAATGTTTCCTCGGTTTAAGATCTTTGCAGAATATTTAGAGACCATACCAGGAGACCCGACGGTATGGGTTTGGTTGCTTGAGAGAGAGAGAGAGAGAGAGAGAGAGAGAGAGAAAGAGAGAGAGAGAGAGAAAGAGAGAAAGAGATAAAGCTTTAGTGTGGGATACTACTTGCGAACACTTTGACAGCTTCCCATCTCAGGGGTACCTCGTCTAAAGCAGGGGTGGCAAGGCAGTAAAACCATAAAGACACGAGTAATCCGGGCAGGGTAAAAAGATGCTGGTAATAAGAAGTTGTTTAGTTTGTTGTTTCCTCGCTTTAAGGCTAAGTATAGCCATTCAGAGAGGACACGTAGCCGGCATTCTTGGGACGATACCACGGAAAGTAGGACTGTATGATACTTTCAGTTATTTTTAATATTGTAATTTTAATTTCGAAAATGACGTTGTAAATAACTGATAACTATGTAATTCAAAGTTTATATTTTTTATATTATCTTGCTAGCTCTTACCCGGCGCATTGCTGCCGCAGAAGAAATAATTGTGGAAATATCGTTAAAAATGTGGAACAGTTATATTGTATAATTGGGAATGATAATACAATCATTTAAAGAGAATGATATATTAATTTCTATAACTTTCAAATAAATAGTCAGTATAATACGCACGCCACCTAGTGTCAGTTAATTGTACCATGCGTATAACCTTCGCACAAGTGCAACCAATAAGTTGACTAAGTTTTACCGCAATCTGATGAACGGTATGGCATCTTAGAAAGTACGAAGAAACATAAACTTTTATATAGTAGAAAATATTTTACTGTCTATAGACAGACCTGTAGTTGATTAGAATAGGCGTTATTATAGCAGCTGATTTGTTTTAATAATACTAGAACTAAATGAACGGTTGACAATAAATTATTTTAGAAATTATGTTTTTATTTTTATTTTGTGTAGTTAGTTTAATCTTAATAATTTTTTAGTTGAATGGTCTAAGAGCTATGATGGCTATCCGAGTACAGAACCAGAGTACAAAACTAATCCAACTGTAGAGATGTGTAAGACAGGGTGACGTAATATCCCCGAAATACTTAACCGCTGTATTGGAAGAAGTTTTCAAGCTACTGGACTGGAAAGGATACGGTATTAACGTCAATGGCGTGTACGTCACTCACCTTCGATTTGCCGACAGTGTAGTCCTTATGGCAGAATTCCTGGAGGACCTACGCACTATGTTCAATAACCTCAATAGTGTCTTCCAACGGATAGGTCTCAAGATGAAAATAAACAAAACAAAAGTCATGGACATTCCATGTCACACCTATGCCGGTGGTTTTTGAGAGCACTTAGCTGAAGTTGTTGACGAGTATTTTTACTTGGAATAAATAGTCCGACTAGATAAGGACGGATTCAACTCGGCTGGGCAGCGTTTAGGAGGTTACAATACATCATCTCGACAGGAATACCTCAAAACTAGATTGTACAACCAGTGAGTGTTGCCAGTGATGACCTATGGATCTGAGACGCGGTCTTTCACTGCTGGCCGTATGAGGAAGCTCGAAGTCGCTCAGCGAGCTATGAAGAGGGCTATTCTCAGGGATTCAAACTTAGGAATGAGGATATCTGCAGCAGAACCAGAGTAATGACATCGACCAATGGATTAGTAAGCTGAAGTGGCAATTGACCGGCCATATAGCTCGAAGAACCGAATACCGATGTGGAAAAAAGATTCTCGAGCGGCAGCTTCGTACCGGCAGGTGAAGTGTAAGACGTTCCCCCACTAGATGGAGGTAAAACCTCGTAAGATATGCAGCAAGTTGATGGATGCAGGTAGCTCAGGACCATGCATTGTGGCATTCCTTGGGGGTCTATATTCAGCAGTGGACTTGTGAAGGGTTTTAATGATGATGAATGATAATGGCATTATATTAATATGATACATAAATATAATGGACGTTACGGGTAGAGTCCATCTATCCATAGAGTCCATTCTATTTATTTAGGTATAGGTAGGGTATAGAATTTTTATCGATATAATTTGGTACACTGTCTTATCCCTATTATTAGTTCCGTGGACGTGAACTTCTGCTGTCAGCGCCAAAATGGCGGAAATCAAATCGCTTCATAATGTCACGGTGTATAGCCAGTCCAGCGTACTTGTATATATAGAGGTCAGTGGATTTTAGGCCACATTGTAGCTGAGACGAACTCTTACGCTACCAAAATTCCATCTACCAGTTTCCAGTCCCAATGGTATCCCACCAATATTGACGAAATTTTGTGCCTCTTTTCCAGTAAAAGGGTCTACAGTTCTTTACACTCACCATACAAAACAGCAGCGTTAAGCTGCTATTTTACGCTGGTATTAATTGAGAGCGTAGTCCTCCGGTCGATCCGACCTATTCGTGCTAAAACTATACTACTGATATGACTGCAGTATGGCTCTACCACGTAAAAAAAGGTTAGAAAGGATTAAGCTCTTTTCTTGAAGGTTTCCAGGTCGTCTCGATCCGGAAAAATCGCCGGTGGTAAACTATGCTGTACAATGGTGGACAATCCATATTGAATAAAAAAGTTTCTGTTTCTATCAATATTTAAAAAGCAAATAGCAGCGGAAGACTGTCGTTGAATATTTAAAACTATTATTTTTTAAGGTTCTTTTATAGGTGCAAAGTGACGAACAAGCACACTGTTTACCTGATGGTAAGTGGTTGCTATGGCCCATAGACATGTACATTTATTCTCGATTACGAATCGAAATACAAATGCGTTGTCACCCGTTAGGACTAAGACAGAATGCCTCCTTTTCAGTAAAAAGGATTTCCGGTTCTCTACACTCATCTTACGAAACTGCAGCGTTAAGCTGCTATTTTACGCTGGTATTCTGCGAGAGCGTGGTCCTTCCCCGGTCGAGCCAACCTATTCGTGCTACAACTATACTACTAATATAGCTGCAGTATGGCTCTACTACGTAAAAAAAGGTTAAAAAAGTAACATGGAATTCTAAATAATTTTTATAATACTATTTTTTATAGAAGAGGGGGTAAAAGAGCATACGGTTCACCTGATGTTAAGTGGCTACCGCCGCCCATGAACAACAGCAACACCAGGGGAATTGCAGGTGAGTGAGTTGCCGGCCTTTTAGAAAGGAGTAAGCTCTTTTCTTGAAGGTCCCCAGGTCGTATCGGTCGGGAAAAATCACCGGTTGTAAACTATTCCACAGAGAGGTCGTACGTGGAAGAAAACTTCTATTGAAACGTACAGTGGTGGACAATCCATATTGAATAAAAAAAGTTTCTGTTTCTATCAGATATAGAAACAGAAACTTTTTATTCAATGTTGATTATAACAATACTTATTGAAAGTCACTTTTTTCATTTACCACTGGTTCGCAAAAAAACTTCTGTCCTGGGAAGAACCAGCAAGAAACCCAGCGGGACTATTTATTTTTTTCAATAATTGCTTACAATCATGTTTACAATTAACCTTTTGAGCGCCAAAGTCGCCTATACTTGACCAGCACTGCGGGCCCTGAGCGCCAACGACGTATATAGTTGACAAAAAACTCGGCCCACAAAAATATGAAATATAGATATTGGAAAATTATTACGGGTATTTTAATTCTACACTACTCAAAAAAGGACAAGTACCAAGAAACATTGAACTAAAAAAATGGATTTTTATCTAAGCAAATACTATGTACAGCACGCCAAAGTCGTCTATGTTTGACCGCTAGTGTTGTAATGCATTAGGCATAGATTTATTAAAAACTCTTCAAAATTAAACGCAAACGTGTTATTTTATAAATTATTATTGATATTTGAATAAAACAAAAGGTGAGAAACAAAATTATCATCAGCTACATAAATAAAAGAAAATTTCATCAAATCAACTTCGCATAATAAATTCTAATATCTCAACTCTGGTCTCTGGCGCATCCTTAGCGCGTCATCGATAATCAGTTCATTGGGCGCCGTGATCAAGGATAGACGACACCCTGATGACGTCATAAAGGAATAGTGGAAAAAGTAGTGCAGTGCAACATGAACGATTCCTCAGAACTCATTCGCATTTTGGAAAGCGTCGATGATGATGAATTTTTTTATTTTAATGATATTACAAATTATACATGTTTATTTTTTTCTTAACCCGGCGCTTAAGACTTAGATTTTTTTGCTTCGGTCGTAAAGGTTGAAAGCTTGTGTAGCTGGAGATACAGCCTCTATCTCCCTGGACCGTTGGTACACTCAGCGCGACGCTGACTGCGCAGCGAGATATACGTGCGTCAAGTCAATACGGGTAAATATGACCCAGCGTCATCGCTGGCGTATTATTTTTGTGACTTACTTTTATTCGTTAATTTGGTGTTTGATGTTAATTTACTTTGTTCTAATTTAGTATTTTGTCAAAAATATCATTAAGAAATAACGCTCAAAGACAAATACTTGATAATTTAGCACCAATACGTGAACTTTTTCAAGCGTTTGTTGAAGAATGTAAAAAATTTATTCGCTGGGAGAAACTGCACGATTTATGAGATGCTAGACGCATTCAGAGGACGATCCAAATTTAGGCAATATAAGCTGTCTAAACCAGAAAAATACGGAATTAAAATATTTGCCTTAGTAGATTCAAAAACATTTTCCGCGAAAAGCAACCAAATGGCCCGTACTCGATTAGTTACAAACCGTTTGATGTAGTAAATCGCCTTGTGTTGCCAGTCTCCAAACTCATCATAGCGTTACCTTTGATAATCACAAGCTACGAATAATGGTATCATCTCCTAAGTGAACACAAACTGACTTTAGCAGTCACCTTACGCAAAAAAAGAAGAAAATCCTGCATCAATTTATTACAACACGTGGAAAAGAGCTTCAACTTTTGGATATCAATAAGATATAATACTGGTTTTTTATATTCCGAAGAAAAATAAAGTTGTCCTCTTGATGACGAGCTTGCTTTGATTCCAGCATTGATGATTTTACTGGCGATAACCGAAATCCGTAGTAACTTATTATAATGACACCAAGGGCGGATCGGATGTAGCTGACAAACTTTGTGCTACTTATAATGTGAGCAGAAACTCAAATCGATGGCCATTGACAATTTTCTACGCAATGCTGAATATATCGGGCATAAATGCTAATATAATATATCGGGTATATAATGCTAATATAATATAACGATACACGTTCGAAAAGGCGTCATTTCTTTAAAAAAAACCTGGAACATACTTTGGTACATGAGCATTTACAAATCCGAAAGACACAAGTGAATTTACATCGTCAATTACTTAAAAGAATCTCAGATTTCATAGGAGAACCTACCGAGGAACCTCCCAATAAGGTTCCAGGAAGTCGTAAGAGACGCCAAGTATGTCTGTCTAAAAATAATAGGAAAATGTCTCATACTTGTCATGTATGCCACAGATTTACATATGCCCAGATCATTTGATTCCGTATTGCAATAATTTTAGTAGTTCCATGTATGTGAATGAGGAAGTAGATGACTGATTCCTTCTTATTTTTATGATAAGAAGTTTGTATGATCTCTTTTTTAGTACATAAAACCGTTGATTACTATTATTAATTCGAAAAATTAACCAAAAATTTAAAAAAACATCATGTTCTGTATACGATGTTGATTTTGTGTGTGTTATAAGAAAATCTAATAAAAATGATTTAAAGGTTATATTAGTATTATTTTTATTTTACTTCATATGCAAAGAACCCTTATTTTATAAACATTTGTATAAGTTCAGAAAATTATTTTAATTTCGTGAAAAATTATCGGAAGGAATCCGGGTCAAGATGACCGGTGTCATCGCCCGCGTTATTTTTTTATGTCATTGGCTCCGGGTTAAGGTGTGAAGAGCAATTTTTCATTTTGTGTTGTGCGAATTTCTTTCTCAATCTCAAATCACCTGGTAGCATCAGCATCATATCAAACCCCCATTGTTATAAGAGCGTAAGACTTTTCTTCTGTGCTTCACTTGGTCATCGCCTCCCCCTACACATAAAATATTTTGAGTCGATCTCTGTATATTTTGGTTAGCTTAGTTAAAAGCTTAAGTGGTATTTAACATCATGCCCAAAGTTTTACCTAGGTCATCACAATACTAACTTTATATTTTTTAATATTTAAACTACTTTTTAAGTTTTTATGCTTTGTTATGACACCGTCATAGAGCGTTGGTGAAAATAAGGAGTCATTACTATTTACACATATTGTCCCCGATAAACATGGCATGGAGCGTTGATTCTCACTGATGTTCATATTAATATTTAAAAAGAAAATAGCAGCGGAAGACTAGTCGTTGAATATTTAAAACTACGGTTTTTTTATAGGATAAAGGTGACAAACAAGCACACTATTCACCTGATGGTAAGAGGTTGCTATGGCCCATAGACATGTACATCTATCTCATTCACCCAGGATGCCTCTTTTTCAGTAAAAGGGTCTCCGTTCTCTACACTCACCATACTAAACCGCAGCGTTAAGCTGCTATTTTATCCTGATATTCTGCGAGAGCGTGGTCCTTCCCCGGTCAAGCCGACCTATTCGTGCTACAACTATACTACTAATATAGCTGCAGTATGGCTCTACCACGTCAAAAAAGGTTAAAAAAGTTACATAAAATTCTAAATAATTTTTATAATACTATTTTTTTATAGAAGAGGGGGCAAATGAGCATACGATTCACCTCATGTTAAGTGACTACCGTCGCCCATGAACAACAGCAACACCAGGGGAATTGCAGGTGAGTTGCCGGCCTTTAAGAAAGGAGTAAGCTTCTTTCTTGAAGGTTCCCAGGTCGTATCGGTCCGGAAAAATCGCCGGTGGTAAACTATTCCACAGAGGGGTCGTACGCCGAAGGGAACTCCTAGTGAAACGTACAGTGGTGGACCGCCAAGCATCCAGATGGTGTGGATGGTATCGGGAGGTTTGCCCCGTAGTGCGTTCATGAAATTTGGCGGCTGGGATTACTATATCGATATCATCTGGATCAAATAGTCAAAAACGTAAATTGTTATATCGTTTCTCTTTTGGTTGTTGTGGTAAAAATTGCGCTACCCACGTCTCTTACTGGAACATTCTTTTAACCTAGGGTTACCTGGATTATAGATTATGGAAATAAGACCACCCATCGTACTTTTTACTTTTTAAGTTACTTGTTTCTGTACTTATAATAAGCAATAAAGTGAACTGTAACATCAATTGTAATAAATAAGCTGTAACATCAAAATTTAAATAATTGTAACAAAATATGTAAATTAAACAATTATAAATCTGATTTATTGTATTTTATTAAATGACCTCAAATTATATACATGAACCTGGTTGGTAAACAACTATCGATAAAATATCGATAAAATTCCGAAAGTTGAAGGGACATCCCTAGTTGTTTTTTCCTTCGTCAGGTATGTTTTCAAATGGTTTTGTTATAAATACCCCAAGGTATTTGGTAGAAGTTTTTACATTTTTAGATAGCTTAGATCCTTGTTTATTGTTTTTTATTTGATTTCCTAATTAACTCGTGAAAGCAAGCCCACAAAATAGTTCGCCAATTTTGATCATGTATAAGAAGCATATTGTCTATATCTATAAATCTATAAACACTCACGCCTGACTCACTGCCTACGCCCAGAGGGGTAGGCAGAGACTACAGACTTCCATTTGGCACGATCCTGACACACCTCTCTTGCCTCCTTCACATCCATACACCTACGCATACATGCTCGTCGGTTAAGGGTACTCCTAATTTGGCCCGTTTTCAATAAATCGCCAATTTGGTCGATAAATTTTCGCCTAGGACGTTCTTTTCCGACTCTGCCATTCACTTCTGCACCATAAATTTTCTTTGTCACTCTTTCCTCATTCATTCTTTCCATATGTCCAAACCACCGAAGCATTCCTTTCTTAATCCTGGTCACAACATCATCTTGCAAACCACACTCTTATCTTATTACACAATTTCTTACCCTGTCATTCAGATTCAGCCCTAACATACTCCTAAACGACAGCATTTCTACTACGTTTATTCTAATCTCGTGCTTCTTCTGCCACACCCAACTTTCACTACCATACGTTAAAGTAGGGACCAACACAGCATTGTGAATTACCATACGTGCCTTTTTCGACACATTTTGACTCTTCACAATAGAGTGCAAGGCCCCATTTACTCTATTTCCCGCATTCACTCGTCGTTATATATCCTTATCATATCTCCCATCCCTGCTAAATACGCAGCCCAAATATACAAACTCATCTACTTGCTCGATCAACTCCCCTTCTATTCTTATTTCACAAATCGTTTTACTTTCTTCTCTTTCAAAAACCATAACCTTCGTATTACTTGCGTTCACTTTCATACCCCTTTCTTTTAATGATCCGTTCATTAATGTAACCATCATTTGCAACTCGGCCGCCGATGACGCAAGAATAACTTGATCATCGGCGTACAAAAGGCATTTGACGGTTAACTCACCCATTCTTAATCCGCATTCTTCAACTTTCAAATTTTGCAAACAACTGTCCATAAATAGGTTGAACAGCCACGGGGGAAGCCACACAGCCCTGTCTGACACCTTTATGGATGTCAAACCAGTCCGAGTAGACCCCGTTGATCCTAACACAAGCACTAAAGTCCCTATAAAGAGACTCCAATGCCTGTATCAAGCCAGCGCTCAACCCAAATGAGTTCAGTGTTTGCCATAGCAAATCCCTATCCACTCTGTCATAGGCCTTTTCCAAGTCCATGAACGCACAAAAAACCTTTTGGTTTTTGGCCAGAAACTTGTCCGCGATCATGCGCATGGAAAAGACTTGATCTGCACATCCCATTCCCTTTCTAAATCCCGCTTGCACTTCCCAAATTTTTCCATCAGATTCTTTCATGACCCTTTCAATCAGTACCTTAGCATACAGTTTTCCCACAATGCTAAGAAGGCTGATGTCACGGTAGTTTTTACAGTCCTGCTGCGACCCTCTTCCTTTATATACTGGGACTATCACGGCTTTGCACCAGTCTACCGGTACCCGCTTCAGTTCCCAGCATAAATTAAACAAGGTGTGCAGCAGGCCTGCCACCACTTCCTCTCCAGCCCTTAGCATTTCGAGTGAAACTCTATCATATCCGGCAGCCTTACCTGCTTTCACGCTTTTCATTGCTTTCATTATTTCATCTATACTTATCTCGCTACCTCTTTCCTCTTCTTTCGGAGTTTCTACTTCACTTAGTACACACGTTGTCTTCTTACTCATAAACACGCTTTCAAAATATTTCTAAACATTAGATTTGATATCAAGCTGAAAATATATTTATCAATTAGTAAATTGTCGTTTAAAGAATGAAAAAATATGATCTGGTTGCAGAGTAAATATATTTATTGTGTATGGTAGTATTAGCGACGCCATTTTAGCAACGGCCCGGGCGAAGTCGATCGTTTTAGCTGGGGATTGAGGGAATAAACAACATTCATCATTACTATCATAGTCACCATCATCAAAAAAAAAAAACAGCCCCCGACTATGAACATCCCCTATATATTTTCTTTTAGGTTGCTACGTTTGGCAGCCTTATCTGTGACCGCATTTTTAATTTTTAAGTTAGGAAGACACTCCTGTCCATCTTTTTGTTTCATTACGCTCTGTCACATCTTACTACAGCCAAGTAATAATATAGTGTAGCAGATATTCTTACGCTGCTATTTGCATTCACACAACATGACACAAGTCGTACTTCATCTAGAGTGGAACCATTCTACGCCCCACTTATCGGTACGAACAACGTCAGGGAACAAAATTGGTGATAGTTGAGAATAGGAAAATAATCACATTTTTCATAACCTAATCATTCTAAACTATATACAAAAATGTGGCTAAGCGTGTGGCATCTACTGCCACTCCTCTATACTTCATGAATTAATGCTTGGCTATTTGTGATGGCAATATTTCTTCATTAATTTATTACAGCCTATCGAAAAGCCACTACTGAACATAAGTTCCCCATTCGACTGTGTCCTAGGAAAGATAACTACAATAGCCGCTAGGCTTGGTAGGCAGGTTGTAACCAAAGCTTTTAAAATATCGATTTGTTACCAGAAAAATGTTCGTACCGTAGATTCTCTTACGGCGCTAATACATGGCGATATAATGCAATTAATTTTAGGATCTTAATGTAAAAATTTAAAAGAGGGATGCTTAAAATAAATACAAGTTATAGGGAGGGGCCTTGATCGAATTTCCTCTGCGTGAAAAAACTGCAATCGTATCGTAACGAGTTTATCCGCAGAAGAGATGAATGGATAACAAAGACCAGTGGTTGGTCCAGATATAAGTGACAATCGGTCAGCCAGGCAGCCAAAAGGACTTCAAAATGGAATGAAAGATTCTCCAGTGGTAGCTATGTACTAAATGCTAAATGGATAATACTAAATGGAGTAATATCCTGAGGTCCTGGAGAGAGTAGGCGGTTCAAGATTGCACTTTTTATTGTAGAATGAGCTGTAATGATAATGACGATATGACACAAGAATGGTGTAAAATATTATTATTTAATGTTACATACGCCAAATTATCATTGCATATATCAAAAAATTTACATACGTCTAATTAATTTAATTGTATGTCTATCATAGTTGAAGAACTAAACGAATTCTTATATAATTTGGCATAAAAGGCTGCTGAGAAACATCCTATGGTGAGTGTACACAACCGAAGACCGTTTTTATAGAAAACGAAGACTGGGGAATCGTCAGAATCTTAGTTCTCATGGTTAACAACGCATTTGCATTTTTATTATTAACATAAAATTGATGTAAATATCTATGAGCATCAGGATCTACTTACAATCAGGCTGTGCGGTCGTTTGTCACTTTTATTCTAAAAAAGTTAAGTATAGTTGGTTCGTAGAATACAACATCGGATACTTTCGTACCATTTATTGAAAAAATTAGATTAGATAAATAAGGTTTAACTTACGCTTAGCTAAGCCGGCGGGTGATAGCTAGAATGACCTACAATTTAAAATTTCTTAGTATATGTTGTTGGAATTAAATTAGTTTTATGGATATTGACTATTTAATTTTTTGATTCCCGACGTTTTAAGTACTTTGGGTGACTCCGCCACGTGACCTTGGGTGCTGTAAAGTTCCCAAAAAGTCGGAAATTATAAAAAAGGTTAAAATAAAATTAAATGCAATAAAATCCGTGAAATGAGTTTTTTTCAAAATGTAGTATTTGCGAAAATATAAAAAATCATTACGTAAAATGTTAAGCTGTAGGTACTTACGTCTTTTTATGAAGAAAGCAAAAAAAAAACTCCTTAAACTTTAAAGAACGCAGTAAAAAGACTGAGGCTATAAATAATTTGCGTCGTAATTACGGGTTGTTTATTGCCTAGTTACACAAATTACGACAGCTATTAACTCCGATGCAGCGTCCACCTGAACAACCGTACTAACTTCTCAGAGGGTTGTAAAAGCGTTGGCTTTAATTAAGGTGTCTTAATGTTGGATTTCTTTATTAATTTAGTAGTGATAGAAGAAAAGAAATGTAAAATAATTTTCCAGATACCGTGTAATGGCAGCGAAATTAGACAAAATATCACGTTTTGTCCCGCGGGTGGCATAATAGCGGCTGTACACGCTCGTCGAGTCACCACGAGACAGGCCGAGTACGAGTGTGTACATGTTGCTCTCGTCGCTTCGCGTCGTGCGCTCTCGGAAGCGTTTCGGTATTTTGCGCTTGAGTCAAAGGGTCTCGTGTGTCTTGCGATAAAAATGAGAGCTTACTTTATTATATACACCGTACATGGGTGAGTTACGGTAAATAGAAACCATCTACCATATTCTTCTTCACTGTGGCTTACTTATTAATTTTATTTTTATGGTAAATGTGTAAAAAGTTACAGTAACTAATAGTACAAAAGCAAAACGCAGCAACAGTTTCATCTAGGTCTATCCAGCGGGCATACGGAGTTCAAATGATACAGTGAGTATGTACATGGTGTGTTCTCGCGTCGGGCCTCAACCCTCAACACGACGAGAGGCACGCGAGGCGACGAGACGAGCGTATACAGACGGCATAAGAGATGCCTATGGGAAAGGAATAAAACTTATGGCCTTCGATAAATGGTCGTACATCCTCACATGTATACTATATACCCTATAGTACGTGTATACTATATATCCTATAGTACTTATGTCGTTACCGATATCAGGCTTCTTGAAACTCCCCAGATCTCTTAATCTTGCTTGATTGATGATTCTCAGTCTTGATTTTACGTATAGAAAAATATATATTTCTTGTGTGAATTAGCCCTTATAGTTGCCTATAGGTGTAAGTTATAAATGACACAAAGTCTGTACGAATAATATGGCATTTATTTACACTTAGTTACAACTGCCTATTTGGTCCGAGGCGAGGGCTAACTGCCGGCCCGGCGTAGAACCATTAAAAAGGATTATAATATTTGAAACGTAAGCCTTTACACTTGTATAACGTCATATTATTAACAAAGTCATCAATAGTTTTAAATACAAAACTAGCATGCTCAGCTAGATGCGAGCGGAGCTTCCTAATCTTCCGCCATGAGGAGGATCCAAATTGTCGATCAACTTTGAGAATATCTGAAAGCCAAACGCTTATTATGCTACTACACGTGTAAAGTTTTGTGTAAAGATTCAAATAATATAAATTGATTTAACATAATAATTAATTTTATTTAGTAGCATGGTACTAAGAAACACAAATAAAGACATAAAATTTTAGGCAAAATTAAATTAAACCTAAGAAAATAAACACAAATAAAATTAAAAAATCCCCCTCCTCCCACCGTGAAAACAGGTGCTAAAAACGCTCAAAACAAAAACAAATTCAACTAAACGCAATAAAATACTTAAAAGTAAATTTCTTCTATGTTTAGTTTCCGCATGCAGGAAATTTACGGTTATGAATCACGATTTTTATCATCAGTTTATACGCATAGAGCGTAGAAAATACATATAAAATTCACACGAAGATATAATTTATAGATTCAGGCATTATTTTGCGGAAATACATTATATTAAAGTTGTTAAGTATTACTTCGCACACATCCCTCCCGCCCTCTTTCATTTGCGTACAATAATCCCGTCACCACTAATCCACCAGCACAAGCTGAACACAAGCTGTGGTAGCTGACCAATAAGACCGCTTCTTATTGGTCAGCTACCGAAGGAGTCTACATCACCTGAGGATGCCTCGTGTAGAGGCGAAACACGTGTCTTACTATCCTCGATAGTGTGTCTTTCATAGTGTAGTGGTGTTGGAAGTGGTTGTGCTACAAGTAGTGGTGACGGAAGTAGTGGTGACGGAATTAGTGCACGCTAATGAGGGAGTGCGGGAGGTGCTCTCTCTCTCTCTCGTCAAACTAGGTAAGACACATCATTTCATTTTATTGAGCGGATGTGTGCGAAATAATTCTTAAAAACTTTAATCACGTGAAGAGATCAATCCTCATTTCGGTCCTTACATAGTGACAAATAAAGAAATATCTATCGCTTGGTTTACCGTCGGAAATGTTACGGGCAGGCCGTGCACGAATGAGAAAGGCATCCCAATCTAATCAACGTCCATGTAAAACTTTTTATAAGTCTTGACAGTTGATAAGAACGTAATAAATTATCTGTATTGTATAGTATAGCATATGACCGCTTTCTAACCGAAACCTTCCCTGTGACGTGTGATAAGATGGATTTGGGTCATGGCTCAATCTGCTAATACTTTCTTCGCTTCGATAATCTTGTGCTCGGTGAAGCTAGTCACCAGTATCTGATCCAGACACACCTGGTCCATGACGTTCAATTTTTATTGAACAAAGGCCAGGAATTCGTGGACTACGATGCTCTCGGTGTGTTTAGGTTGATGCGCCAATTCGAATTATTTTCGTGCCTTCACTCATCGGACACGGGGGCGTCCGTTGCGCAGGTTTAGTTGGAGGCCGTGGAGGAAGGTGGGCCATGTGTTCTGGTGCGCCTTACCTAGAAAAGAGACAAACATATTTCATAGATCATCAGATAAGAAATTTCATGCGGTGGGAACGTATTAGAATCAATTTTGCTCTTCTTAGCTGCGTATCGTAAAATTTAACGAAATTTGAAACTATTCAACATTAATTTTATAACAAATAATCTCAAATATCCTCCTATAATGGAGAGCATCGGCTTGGGTGCAAAGGTGTTGCGATTATAAATTTGTCTACTAGAGCTCATTTTACACTTTACTTCACAGAATTCGCTAAAATTCAATCGAAATAGGTCTTTATTCAGAACATGATAGGATAATGACAACGGTTCAGTTTTAAATTGTAACAATATCATGCTCCATTATTATACGTTTTTTTTATTATTCGCGCTGCAACGATTGTAGCTGCTCCACAAATAAATCGGCTCGACCAGACTAGACACCAGCGTAAAATAGTGGAATAATGTTGCTGTCTTTCGTATGGGAAATAACGGGCACCCCATGCCCTATTATCAAGTATCAAGATTTTTTAGTCATCGGAGGAAATAATGCATTTGCATCTTGATTCATATATAGATATATAGATAAAAGAATATAGATCATAGCTATCCACATGCATTCACATTCACATTCACTTACCGTCATAAAGACTGTGCGCTCATTTTGTTTCTCTTACTTCTTCATGGTAATTCGACAGATGAATCGATATTATCAAAAATATCTGCCGAATTCGTCCGCATGGCATGTTATTAATAAATGTTAATAGTATCCTGAAAATTAAAAAAAAAACTGCGGTTGCCAATTCGCCTGCTAAGTGTGGCAATCATGGACAATATCCCCCGATCTAAGGGGAGGCCTTTGTTCAACTGTGGACATTTGATCGGCTGTTATGTATGTTCGTCTGATAACGAATATTTAGCCTTCACTATTTGAACCCTTTTTTATAGAATCATCATCACTATCAGAGGACTGCAAAGGGGAACGGCAGATTTAGTACCGCATACTTTTTTTTTCGTTGTTTTGTTATAGAATTAATACCAAATATTAAGGCAAGTAAGCCATTAAGTTTTATGTAAGTTTTATATTTTTAGAACTTGGGATTAATTAATAATATCAACAAAGAGATTTTATTAAATAAATGTAATAAAACAGTAATTCATCATAGAGAGGTAGAAATAACAATACATATATATATATATATATATATATATATATATATATATATATATATAATAATTAAACACTTCAATAATCTAAAAATGCATTTATTGATGTATAAAATCATAATGTTTAACGATTTAATGATAGGAATGATTTTAAGTATCAATTTTTTTATTCATATGGCAATTATTTATTGCTATTTCACAAATGAAGAAAATCTGTCTTTCTATTCTATTTGTATTAAGGAATTATCTGGCCGTTTTTACGTTGGGTTGAGCATAGAATTATTAGGCTTTGAACCGCAGCAGGCGCACGCAAAGTGAAGCCTTTGAAGTTAGCCTTTTAAGGCTACGTACGACTTTCAGGTGTCAGTACTCGAGTCGCCCGTAAGGGTAAATGTATTCTGTAGAGTCCACGTAGTTGTGTAAAGAGCTCGCGCCATTTTGCAAAGAAAAACAACATACTGTGCTTTGAAAGGGTGTCAACAACTCATCACATAATCAAGAAAAAATCTAAAAATCTTATTTCACGTGTAATTACTGCCTAGCATCTTATACTCGTACTTTTGTAGAAAAACATTAATCAAAACAAAATAATAAATCTTAAATTTGACAGACGCCAACATAATAAAAATGTTGCTAGGCATAGTAAAATATTTTACACAATATTTTCTTATTATTATAATTACATACTGCCAATATGGGACTATTATTGTTGTATTTCTATTTGACAAATAAAAATACCTACAATATTCAGGCAAGAGTAAGTATTTTTAATTGCCAAATACTATTAGGGTCCGACTTGCCATGACAAAAATGTGTTAATTTTATTTTGTTATGTTAATGTGCAGTTATTTTTACCTTTTTTATAGTATGTTTTTAGGATAAATAACTTACCCTATGTTTATTTTTTTTTAAATTCTAATACTGATTTACATATCTTTAACATTTCCTAAAAAGATGATACATTTTGCCACTAACCAATACACCACGTAGTAAATTATGGTAAAGACAATAGTTAAAGTTTATCCAAAGAAGCACAAAAATATTTATTTTGTTTTAATGAAGCGAAGTTGATAATAACGTGAATGTTGTTGCTAATTAAATGGATTCATTTTTAGATTTTCGTCTGGTCCGACTGTTGCTGTTAAACACAGACCACCCAGCCTACGAGGTTACAAGAAAGAAAGGTGTGCACTATCACACCACTTTACTACGCAAGTAGGCATGTTTTACTAATTTTATTTAAAAAAATTGTAGCGCTAAGGACGCTCTGTTGTCTGGTCACTACTAAATAGGCATGTCGATTTAAAATCGATTAATCGAAAAATTAATTATCTGGAGTAAAATAATCGGTTTTTAGATCGATTTGGAACACCGCATCGATTCGATGAATCGATCCAAAAACCTCTCAAATCGGACTGATTTATCTGATTCAAGAACTGGCGATAAAGTTCTCAAACTGGCTAGGGTAAGATACCGCAGTTTTATATTTTTTTTTGGCGGACACAAAAATAACCGATCGTTCTTGGTTGATAATTTGAACGCAATATATATTTGAATAATATTAATATTTATGAACGCATCCAAAGATGTCGAAAAGTCTTCAATTCGTTATTTTTTCTAAAATTCTAATTCTATGATTCTAATCTTACCTATGGAATCTGGGTTCAACTTAATCTCTTTTAATCCTCGATTTAATCGATAATCGATTCTGTTATGTTCGATTCAAATCGATTCAGAGATCGTTTTTTATGAGTGAATGCCTACAACATGCCTACTAATAAACAGGGTAGCGTTCGTGTTCAACTACATAGGCTCTGGTTGAGCAGATGAAGTACAGAAATTTGTCGCCTGTAACATGTAACAAAACATGTCTCGTAGGCTAGGTGGTGTGTGCTGCTCAATGAATTGAAAAAATTAGACCAAATCGCTAAGAAAACTAACGAAAACTAACTAATTTACGTTTCTAATGAAGTTTAATCCATTATTAGTATTGCTGAAAATTATCTGCGAAATTATATTAAGCATAATGCACAAAAAAATTCAGAGAAAGAGCTATCTCTCGAAATTTTGGCCAAACTCATTGGTCGTTCTCTATTTCCTATTGTAGAAGAGCACATCAATTTACAACATCACGACACAAATCTGGCACCGCTTATTGTAGAACGTTATGTAAGAGAGTTCTTATATGAATCCAAAAAAGATAATATTTCGCAGATAGCGTCATCAAAGCGGCAGTTATTTAGAAAACAGTTGCAAATGCAGGGTTATTAAGTAAGAGATGCTTAGTTTAAGTACTTGGGTATATAGTTATTTAATAAATATTTTTATTTGTCGTGTTTTATTTGAATAGTTTTCTCCTTCCGAATCTTATTTCGTTTTAATACAAAACACCTATCCAAAAAAAAGCATATCATATATTTATATAAATAAATAATACTATATATTTATATAAATATATCTCTTCTAACAGAATAATATAATGACATAATAGATTTGTGAATATTATTATAGCACAAGATATTACGTGTATAAATAATTTTAATAAAATATTAGTTAACAAATATAAATAATTTTATATTTTTCTCTTTGTAAATTATTAATAAATAACTCTAAACGCAACCTAAATATTAATTTTACGGCTATGTCTACTATTACACTTTGTCCATTTTTTCGGGAAATCGTCATTTACTTGCATACATTACTCATTTGCTTGTGTGCGTGCGGGCAAACATAATTACAGGCCGCTTATGCACATTGTGTTGTTGCTTCCGCTTTGAACGGAATTTCGAATGACACTATCACTCTTTTTCTAATTACTCTATGGGGTTGAGCATCTGCACCTTCGTACTCTACCTCTTGATAAAAATTTCGCGAAAGGACGCTATATTAACTGTGCTGTGTGCGTTCGTGCTAGTACTGGGTCGTTCCAGGTTTTTTTTTAAAACAAAACGAAACGAAACCGTTTTTTTGAAATGAGAAACAGTTAAAAAAAAACAGTTTTTCAAAAACATTCCCGCCGGTGTACGTAACGACTTCACCATATGTTTGTTTACAAAATAATAAAACGAACTTCCCTTCATACTTTTTCCAGACTTAGGACTGGCTGATAAATGTTACAGGCGTATTTAAAAGTCCATTTTATATACAAGTTTTCATTATTTACACTATCTAAAATATTAGAACAAAATATATTTACAAATTAAATCGGTTTTGGTCTAAATTTACGTTTAAAAACATAAGCTGCCGCACTTTATCCGTCTTTAAACTGGCTCTCCTGTCTGATATTATTTGACCAGTTCAGTTTTACTGACAAACGTTCACAACTCACAGATGTTGTGACTATGTTGCAATTGGTTCTGAAAATTTCTGCCAAGTTTGGGTAAATGGGGCGATGACCTTACCACCAGGCTTGGGTGTTTCAAACGCATACACAAATTTATATTTACGAAATTACCTACAAAACTATTAAATAATTAATATATACAATATATCACACAATACACTTTTTGCGCGTAAACATACAGTTACTTTTTTGCAAATTCGAAATTAGCTAACACAGTAAGCGTGGACAAGAGTTACTTGACAACAAATGAAACTGATTTAAATTTAAAAAAAAAACGTTCGTTTGACCAAGCTGACCTTCACAAACAGTTACAAAAAAGAATAAGAGAAGAGAAGAGAAAGACAAAAATACCGTTTTTTCTCGGTCCGTTAGTTTTTGTTTAACCGTCTATAACCAAATTTGAATTGTGTATGGATATAAACAAGATTTATTTTAGCTTTAATCGTAACGTCAAATCAAAGGTAATTACTGTAACTGTTTTCTATTTATACGACAATAGTTCACAAAGCAATAGTAATAGAGTATTAACTTAGATCCAACCTATGAACCTACCACGCGAACATGTAGTTTGTAAACGTTTTGCGATTCGTGACATTCCAAATATTAAGCTGTTTCGTAACATTAGACACAATAATCTATGCTATATTCATTTCGTTCGTTTTTAAACCTAATGTTGTATCTTCGAGAAATTGTTCGTTCGTTTTTCTTTGACAAACTGTTTTTTAAAAGTGTTTCTGAATAAAACGCCCATCGCCCATTACTAGTTCGTGCCTTGTCAAATTTGCAATGTGTGAATTACAACGTTCGCTTGTCCCGAATAAGAAGGCACGTTTTATCTGATGAAAGTGAAGATGTCGTCAATACTATTCGACTGTGGACATATCCTAGAGATATAAGTAGTTTACGAATAACACTCTGCATATGTGTAGGCTAGTGACAAACTCTGAGATAAGTTTTACGTATTGAAAAGTAGCTATACCACACTAAAATACGTATATAATCTACTAGAAACTTACAAACACGGCTATTTGTATGTATTTTTTAACACATACAAATTGTTATTTACATGTATTATTTTTTTACATGTATCAGTATGAAAGTATGATCGCTGAAAAGGAGAGGAAAGTATATTATTGTTACGAGCTTGAGGTTCGTGACAATAAAAATTGCCGATAAAATTACCTAAATTAACACTTTAATTTACTTTACACAATTAAAGTTAAAACACTAATAATTTAAACACACTAATTCACTTAATTCCACTCCGAAGCTTCGCTTGTTTCGCCCAAATCAACACTGCTTCCATCGCATCTTGCAGCGCCTATATATTTAATTTAGCAAAGAAATATCCAGAATGTTCAAGTAAACACGCGGAAGGTACCGAGCGTTCGAGTTTCGACTAGGCGCTGTCGGTTGAGTAATTTGTGATGTCATTTTCTCAATGCTCCCCTCGCTCTCGTTCCTGACACTAGATGGCGCTAGTGTATCGTTGACTGGAGCGCGTAACACTGCCCCCTCCTAAGACATGCCGATAATGCTCGTCCCGAGCATTATCGGCCCCATAATAACGCGCCAAGCGATTCACACGGACGATCTTAGGAGTCCCTCTTGCGCCTTTCTGTAACGGCTCCGCAATGTCAAGGGCTGTCCTATCCCGTGGTGCACCAACATTGTACAATTTCGGTGCTCCTCTACTACGTGTCCGAGGTCCCCGCACGGCCGCACAACTTGTACATGTACGACACCAATCCTCGACATCGTCACGATAATGGACCCAGTAAAACTGTTCTCGGACCTTCAGTAGAGTTCGTTTAACTCCCAGATGGACTCTTGAACGACCATTATGGCACAACTGTAGAACATTCGACACTTTAGCTTTAGGGACAACCATTTGCAAACGACAGCTGTCTCTTCGACCATTGTCCCATTTACGGCACAGGACTCCATCCTGAATCAGCAAGCTGTCCCATTGGGCCCAATAGCTTTTCGTGGTTGAACTCATCACTGAGACGTCCCTCCACTTAGGCTTGGTAGCACGGGCCTTCATCCATCCCAGAATCGGCTTGATGTCTGGATCTTCCTGCTGTGCATGTCGTAGGTTGTCCTTCCATTCGTTGCTGAGGTGGTCCGTCCTGAGCATCCTCATGGATACCACCTCCTTACTCTCTTGCCTACTACAATGGTTGCAATCTTCAGGACAAGGTCTTCTTGACAATGCATCTGCGTTGCCGTGAGATTTCCCGCTGCAGTGTCTGATAGTAAATTCGTATTCCTGCTGCTGCCGGGCGGTGCTGTTAGCCGCACTTCCTTTCTGAGACCGTTCACCTTCCCTTCCTAGGGTGTGCTTAGGGCAGCTGGACCGAAGATGGCCCCTTTCCCCACAGCCATAGCACCTAGGGCTGTATCTTTTATTGTGGTCGCGAACCGTAACTGCTGTAACCTCCCTAGCGTGAGGTGAACGATGATCCTGTCGCCGCCAGGCAGTGCCGTTAGCTGCACTACCCTCTCGAGATCGATCAACTCTCCTTTCCACGGTTCGTTTAGGGCAGCTGGATCGAAGATGGCCCTTTTCCCCACAGCCATAGCACCTAGGGCTGTATCCTTTGTTGCGGTCGCGAACTGTAGCTGCTGCAACCTCCCTGACGCGATGGGAACGATGATCCTGCCGCACGGCTTCTACCTCCAGTGCATGGGCCAAGGCGTTCTTAAGCGTCTCGTGGTGCCCGAGCCTCACAGCAGCTCTGACTTCCAGGTCGCGGATGCCGTCGATGAATGTCTGCACCAGGTTCCCTTCAATGAGCGCAGGTACAGACCGGTATGCTTTTCGCACCAGCTTCTCCACCTCTAGAGCCCACTGCTGCAGGTTTTCGTTGATGCACTGCAAGCGATCTTTAAGCTGCGCACGAAAGACGTGTTCCAGGTGAGCGTCGCCATACCTCGCCTCCAATGCCTCAAGGAGTTGCTCATAAGTCACTTCCTCGCCGAGAGCTTCCAGAACTGTTAAGGCCTGGTCGCGCAGGCCTAGTGTGAGAGCAGTCATGGCCTGACTTTTATTCCAGCCGTTCGCCTTCATAACAGCCTCGAACTGGATTTTGTAGGCTGACCAGGAAGAGGTACCATCGAACGGTGGCACCTTGAACCCACGTAGCGAAGGTGTTGTAGCTACTACGGGAGCAGTAGCTCCATCTCCAAGTTTGAGTTCGTCCAGTGATTTCTTCATGTCAGCCATTACGTTGTCAACCCGATTGTTCACTTGGTCGATTCGGGTTTCAGCTTTCGCGATTTGGGTTTCAGCTTCCGACAGGCCGTTGTCATGCTGAGCAACCCTATCCTTCACCTCCCTTATCTCTTTCACGAAGGTAGCGTGAAGGTCCTTCATGAGAAGCATCTGCTCTTCCAATCGACGGGCCTGTTCCTCTTGTCGGCGGGCCTGTTCATCCTGTCCGCCCCGCAGCTGCTCTTCCAATCGGCGTGCCTGTTCCGCCTGCTGGCGAGCCTGCTCCTCCTGTCGGCGAGCCTGTTCCTGCAGCATCACCATCAGAGCACCTAAGTCAGGTGCTGCAGATGTAGGAGCTACCGACGGGCCTGCAGCCGGTGGCTGGTCCTCCGACGTCTGCGGCGTTGCACCACCAAATCTTCGTTGGTCCGTCTCCTGCTGGCGTTGACTTCGGGTACGGACACCCTCCGTTTCCTCCTTAGGTAAAATCGGCATTATTTTATCCCACTTCTGACACCAATTGTTACGAGCTTGAGGTTCGTGACAATAAAAATTGCCGATAAAATTACCTAAATTAACACTTTAATTTACTTTACACAATTAAAGTTAAAACACTAATAATTTAAACACACTAATTCACTTAATTCCACTCCGAAGCTTCGCTTGTTTCGCCCAAATCAACACTGCTTCCATCGCATCTTGCAGCGCCTATATATTTAATTTAGCAAAGAAATATCCAGAATGTTCAAGTAAACACGCGGAAGGTACCGAGCGTTCGAGTTTCGACTAGGCGCTGTCGGTTGAGTAATTTGTGATGTCATTTTCTCAATGCTCCCCTCGCTCTCGTTCCTGACACTAGATGGCGCTAGTGTATCGTTGACTGGAGCGCGTAACATTATGTTGAACAGTACTCCAAATTACTTCATTATTTCCAGATAATACCTGTTGACCATATTTGTCCATGTCCATGCTGGCAGCTATTTACTCATAACTTGCCGAGAAGAACAGTTGGCCATCAAAGTATATCAATTATTCAATAGAAAAATAAGAATTAGTCGACGCAGGATTTTGATTGAAGGGGCAAATGAAGAAGAACAAAGAATGGCTAATACAGTTTCTACTTGGATCCACTCACGAGAGGTATACTATACAGGTTAAAATTTCCAATATGGACCATCGATTTAAATGCCCATATTTTTTTTGTAGATAGTACTCACTAAAAGAAAGCATTTTGCAAAGTTTTAGGTTGCGGAAACTTACGGTTCATGAGATATTTTTTTTAACTTTTCATACAAATTGGCGAATAACACGCAATTACAAAATAAATTTGACAAATGATTGATGTAAAGCGTCAATTAGTGTAGTTCCGAAAATTTTGAAAGTATCGATGCCTACTCGATACCAAGTATCGCATCAAAAGTATCAATACTACTTGGTATCGAGTACATTTCGTTAATTTTGGAGATGAAAAATTATGACAAACCATTTAGATGCATAATATGAAGAGCTGGTAAGTGCAATTAAATATATATATAAAATAGAATAAAGTATACTCTATTTTAGTTCCACCTTAGTATTTCTATTTCATCGTTTGCAACTTGTTTGTATTTCTTAATTAGTACAGCATTTGTACTTGCATTTTATTGTTTGCAATTTTCTGTATTATCTAATTCTTAGTACAATAAAGGGTTTTATTACTTATTTAATATCCAAAAAGTACCCAAAACCGAATCAGAGCACCCCACTATCCACGTGATCTTGTCTGCCCTACCCCTAGAGTGTATATAAGAGCCCGGAGGCGCGGAGGGAGAGCAGTGTCCGCCCGCCGCAGGTGCCGCAGAGCTCAGGTGCCTGTGCTTCCCAACGCTAGGGCGGAGGGACTGCTCATCCCGTAGCACCGGAGCTGCCACGGAGCGCCCGAACACAACTTCCCCGCTTCTAACCCCCCACCTCACTCTACCCCCTCATCTCATAAGCCCCACCTTTTTCTTCATTTAATCTAGTTCATTTTACCCCTCCTCCCCATATCCCTCCCCTTCATTTCATCAGACATACGGAAACGAGAATAATAATAAATAATATATTAAATTTTAACCATGAATATCTCTAAAACCATGGGGTTCCGCAAGGTGGGGATGGCACAGGGGGGTAGCCATCCCCCCTCCCACCCCTAAAACCTCATATATCGATGGTCCATATTGGAAAGTTAAAGTCTCCAAAATTAACGAAATGTACTTGATACCAAGTAGTATTGATACTTTTGATGCGATACTTGGTATCGAGTAGGTATCAACACTTTCAAAATTTTCGGAACACTGCACTAATTGAAAAGTGAAGTGATTGACGTTTGACATCAATTATTTGTTAAAGACAAATAATTTTATTAAAAACTTTTAGTGTTAGTTTTTCTATATTATAGTTTATTTTTTTATATATTGTGTGTAATTAGTATTAATTGTAAATATTATGATTTAATTTCATTAATTAGAAAAAATGTTGGCCATTATTTGTCAAATTTATTTTGTAATTGCGTGTTATTTGCCAATTTGTCTGAAAAGTTAAAAAAAATATATCTCATGAACCGTAAGTTACCGCAACCTAAAACTTTGCAAAACGCTTTCTTTTAGTGAGTACTATCTACAAAAAAAATATGGGCATTTAAATCGAGGGTCCATATTGGAAATTTTAACCTTCTCTTTTAACATGTGCTGTTGTCCACATGTCAGATTGTGTCCACCACAACATCAGATGAAGAGTGGAATCCCGAAAACACTGCCCGTTTGTTGGAGCACCAGTAGGTGTATATGAAATACTATATTTATAGTTACTATTATAGCTTTAGTTATTTATTTATTGCATTTACATATGGTTTTTGTGATACATTACAGCACATGCACTCAGCAATGGTATAACAACATGAAATAAAGCTAGCTAGCTCTAATGTCTTAATTCTAATACTAATATTTATATATTGTTTCTATCTCTATTATATCTTTGGATAATGTATTTATTATATAGTTTAACTGCCATGAAATATGGTTGAACAAAGATAAAGAAAAAAAACAAACTTCATAAATGCCTTTTACTTAATTGTTTCTATACTGTTAATGAGTATCTTGATAACGGAAATCAAAACAAATTACATATTTAAATATCGGTATCTAAAAATGCTTGTATTTTTAGCTGCCAGTTTATAAAGGACTTCGATAGTTATAGATTAATTATTAGTTAGTTATTTTTATCGTTTTTACATATGAACATTTATATTTTGACATTTGTAAATGATTGAGTGATATTGTTTTAGTATAATTAATCTTTTGACATTTATTTTATTATCAATTGGAAATTTTTATATTACATTAATAAGTTAAATTCCATCCATATACTACTACCACTAATAAAAAACTATTAGTGATCGGTAGTTATATCTATTTTGTCAAAATTTGCACGCCTCGATAAGGCAGAATGTATAGGAACTTTTATGTTTTAATAATACTCTTGTAATATCTACCTACATTCTATGCAAATAAATAATCATGAATAATGAATTATGAAAAGTGGTTTTAGGCATTATTAATTTCTTTCTCTTCCTAAGTTGTATATTATGTCGATTTATATTATTATCACTAACTTTTTGAAATATATCTACATATTTTCTTACTAATATAGTATGTATAAAGATGTAACTGTTAATAATCTTGTGTTGTATGAAATATGGTTCTAAATATTGGCTTTATCTAGAGCCAATATTTGCTGGAACTCTTGTATATAGTTTTGGGCGATAATATATATATATATATATATATATATATATATATATATATATATATATATATATATATATATATATATATAATTTTTGATGTCTGTTCAGTTTCCTCACAACAGTATTCGGTTAATGCTTGCCATTCAAAGGGTATTACTCTTAAATGTTGTTAACCCTGGGATACTCATGAAGTAGGTTTTACTAACAACAAAGAACCCTTTTCTTCTACAACTTATTCACATAACAGATATAACATATAGCTATTTGGCAAAGGTTTTCTGTAAGGTAAAGGCAATCAATTATTGTATCTCAACCATTCTCCAGCTTGGGTTGCTCAAATTCATCAGGAATCTCGCTCTACCCATTACCTTGTTTGTGTTTCTTTCATGCCTGAAAATGTTGAGCACAACTTATGTCTATCGAACTTAGTGTTTAATTTGCATTTCATCAACACTATTTTTATATATATGGCCATCTCATAAAATAAATTATTTACAGATGTCATCCGTGAATGAAGTTTGTAAAGTTTGTTGGGACAAAGCTCGAGATTTGAGCTTACATGTGTTGCCCAATATAAGAATTTCCGCTTTCATGCAATAAGTACACTAGAGGTATCCCGAGAGAGAACAGATGGTTTAGAGAGAATAAACCCAATGTTGCTTCATGCTAAAATTAAGTCCTGCCGTTTTTCCGCTAAAACTTTGTAGTTGCAAAAACAAACATGATTGGGCGGGACGCAATCAGAAGTTATAGCTGTAACTGCAATGTAGGTTTAAGAGCAGTGGAATGCTACTCACATGTTATGAGTATTATTTGGTACCATGAGAGTATTACCCAGCCTGTCACTTTTTAGATGAAGTCTTATTAAGAATTCATTAATTATAAGTACAATAAAATAAATCAACTTAGAAACAAAATATTTTTTATTTACCTACACTCAAAAGCACATCAGGACTACATCATTGACAAATTGTTGCAGTCCGCTGCTGAATATAGGTATCTCCTAATTCACAACGCTGAGTAGATATCGATCCTAATCTCAATTTACCTACTTAATGGAAGAACCACGCTGTAGCTATAATATAGTTGTAGCACGAATGACTGCTCGACCGGGGAAGAACCACGCTCTCACAGAATACCAGTGTAAAATAGCAAATTAATACTGCTATGTTTCGTATGATGAGTGTAAAGATCCAGAGACCCTTTTTTACTGGAAACGAGGCATTCGATCCTAGTCCTCAGAGTTGACAAAGCATCTGAATTTTGATTCTAAATCGAGGATAAATGTAGATGTCCGTGGGCCACAACATCCACTAACCGTCAGGTTGACTGTCTGTTCGATTGTCACCCTTATTCTATAAAAAAATAAAGGTTAGTAAAACACTACAGAGTAGCGAAAAGCAATATAGAATATTTTTATCGCAAAAACAATGTTTATTTGCCTATATGTAACGATCTACATAGGTACACTAGAAGAGGTTTTGGCCGTCGACGGATCGTCGGACAATTTGTCGCTTCTGTTTTGTTACTTAATAATGGTTTGATGTAGATTTTAATTCGTAAGAGTGATGCGATTTTGTGAATTGTCTGCGCGTGTGAACTATTAGAGAAAATGACGAAACAAGTAGTTTGATGTTGATATAATCTCCCAAAAACTGTGACGTAAAAAGTGAAAAGTAACTTTTACTTTACTTTACTTTTGTCTATCCTACTAACTATCAATTAAAACCAAAAATATCCCAAAACACGAAATTTTATTAGCGGAACGAAACTCCCATACAAGCTATCCATTCCCCTTTGATGTCATTTCAATTTTACGGAAACAATGTGCACTATGGTATACAACCGCATATGGAATGGGCTTGAGGGTTTTCTGGAGTTTTTAATAGTCGTCTCATAAGCGAATAATCAAGTAATGAAATTTATCTAATAATGTCACCCAACATTGAATAACACAATATTTAAAAAATCTATAATATAGACAAAGTAAAACTAAAAATTTAAATTATCATAAAGTCCTGCTTTCCGTGGTATCGTGCCAAGAACGCTGGCTGCGATTCCTCGCTGAATGTCTATACCTAGCCCTTGAGCGAGAAAAGGACCAGCCCTCACCAGCAGCGATGACCAGTCGTGGATACAGTTCTTTTAAGAACTTAACTGTACGTGAACCCCACGGACCGATAGTCTCTACAGCAAATAGCACAAATATGTAGTCATTTCTCAAAGACTCATATTTGCGCCATTTACTTAAGTCAACTGCCTACGATGCCGCCCCGGCTCTAAAAGAGGTACCCTTGAGATGAGAGGCCGCCAAAGTATCAACTCAAGTAGCATCCCACACTAGGGCTTTTCATCTCTCCCAAGGGACCAAGGTCTTACCGTCGTGTCTCTTGCCATCGTCTCTAAATATCCCGCAAGGTTCTAACCGAAGGAATATTTATGGAGACAAGAGCCCTTCGGATGACTTCGTTCAAAGAAACGTGACGGGAAAAACTACCAGCACTTTTCTTGCATGAAAGTCCGTGGAGCCCAAACTCATCGACGCTGCTACCACAGGGGCACTGGTGCGGTTGCCAAATTTCCGCTTCTAGACGGATTTCTACGGCTATGCGCAAGCATTCATTTTCTAATACTGCCTATCAATATTCGACGGCTATATTTCCATAGATGTCACGATTCTCAGGCGAGTTTGCAATTGCAACCGCAATATTTTATTATTGCTATTTAGTTGTCGTCAATATATTACTCTACTCTATGGTTGTCATTGAAAATATGCTGCTACCCATCCCCTAGGAAAATCTATTTAACACTTTTTGCAAAAAACTTAACTTAAAAAACAACTGAAGCTATTAACCAAATTAAGATCTTGTTCATAACTCTTCGATCATAATGTTTTTGAATTTTCAAGCAGTAACTATTCAGAATAATAAGATCTTGCTCAAAACTTTCGATGGAGGCCCCAGCGGGCCCCCCCCCCCCCCACCCCCGAGTTGCTACAGCTTGCGCTTTGTTCTTTATGAACTGTCCGATAAATGTGATAAGATGAAAGTTTTCAGTACAAATATATAAACACGATGGGATGAATGTGACAAATTATAATGACGCATTTAAACTATAAGAAAACACGTCAAATAAAACAAGAAACGTAAAACATACACCTGGATCACCATCGGTCACGATGCTAAATAAGCTCTTTCGCTTTTTTCACATCCGTATAACTACGTACACATTACTCATCTACATTTATCCTCGATTTAGAATCAAAATTCAGATGCTTTGTCACCTCTGAGGACTAGGATCGAATGCCTCGTTTCCAGTAAAAAAAGGGTCTCTGGATCTTTACACTCACCATACGAAACATAGCAGTATTAAGCTGCTATTTTACACTGGTATTCTGTGAGAGCGTGGTTCTTCCCCGGTCGAGCAGTCATTCGTGCTACAACTATATTATAGCTACAGCGTGGTTCTAAGATCTTCTATTAAGGGTACATAAATGAGTGCTATTAAGGTTGATCTTAATTTGTTCTGCTAACGGGACAAAACATTTTTTTTCTTCCTCCTATACCTAGCCCAATGTTATGCTTATCCGGAAAGATAGACCCAGTTTTCTTTAAATGCTTTAATTTCATTTAAAAACAACATACATTTTGAAAATAGCATTTGTTAATAATACCCCATGCGGATAAATACGACAGATTTTTTATAATATAATCGTCTGTCGAATTACCACGAAGAAAGAACATTATTATGACCGCAGTCTTCGTGATAGAAAGTAAATGCTACAGCCTATGGACAGCTATAGTCTACTTTACTTTCTGAATCAAGAAGAAATGCTTTACTCTATTTTAATGCAAATTTATTTTATTTTAATGCGTCATCTCCTTCATTCTATAAGTTATTCTATCGAAAAAAATGGTTGACACTTGACTCTCAAGGCAACGGTATTACCTACCTTAAATAGACGATAGGTGGCCAAAACGCTAATAACTTGATAAATTTGGTAAAAATCGGTAAGTAATGAAATCGTGACTTTAAAAAAATGGATCAGATATTGTGATAATTTTATTCATTATGGTTAAAATAAATGTATTTATTTAATAAAAGCGTCATTTAATTTTAATTGTTAACTTGAATGGTTAAAAGTTTAGTTATAAAACTAAAATTAGAATTATTTAATATATATATATATATATATATATATATATATATATATATATATATATATATATATATATATATATATATATATATATATACTCAATGAGTCTCTAGTCAAAATGTATGTTTAAGATTCCCAATATACAAATTAACTGACGTCATAAAACTAAATTTTCTGCAAATAATCTAAAGATTATATTAAAATATGTGCGTGTCTCCACTACGTACATCGTAGTGGAGACACGCTGCAGTTGTGGTGTTTGAAGGACTAAAATCAATCAGCCTGACGCTATTGTGTACCATTAAAGCGAGTGTAGGAAATCGTTTTACTGGTAACGAGGCTTTTATGATTATAATAAAACCCTTCAAACTGAATTTCGGTTATGACGGCTAGTTGCCAATAAGACCGGCCATCTGCACAGCGAAGGATTATAGCGTATTAGTGTGTGTGCCAGCACTATCTATTCTCTTACTTTCATAGTCCGATGGGAAAGCAATATTACACGACCGGAGAGAAATCAGGCTTAGAAATATCAACTTAAATTCCACGGCACAGGGGTGAAAGAATACCAATTTTCTTGACTATTTCTTGAATAAGAATTTCTCGACACAAAATTCATTAACTCATTTGGGCCCTCGCCTCGGTTACTCGTGATTCAAACATTTCGATTGCGACAAACGAACGACGAACTGTCCGGAACTGTCCCGAACTATTTGTACGTTGACTGTCGTCTACATGTACCGAGGTACCACGAAGGTAGCGGGCCTCGGGGTGGCCCCCATTGCCCGGGTGTTCCTCATGTCCCATTACAATGGGAAAGTCCTTGTAGCCTCTTAGGCTAGATGGAATTTGTCGGATTTATACCGTGATGGTAAGAAAAAATGTTTTTCCGTAGTTATCCGACTACGGAAAAAGGTGGTTATCTGGTAAAGTCTAGGTTGGCCTTTCAGCGTCATTGTGGGTTGTTACTCAACTCTCTAATCACATATAGAGAGGATATCTCTTGAAAGAGGTCGCCCGTCCGGTGGCCGAGTGTGCAACGGCGCAAAGCCGTTGAGGTGTTCGTGTGGCCCGTTATCGGCACGGTCGAACATGCCGCGCGCTAGCCGGGCCATGAAGTCGGTGATGTTCTCGATCTTCAAGTCGGCCGCTATTACGTCATTCCGGACGTAGCGACCTGCTCCGACGATCGTCCTTAATGTCAGGTTCTGCTGGGCCTGTAGTCGCCGCCTCAGAGGGTCGCTCAGAAGTGCGTACCAGGCCGGAGCAGCGTAGGTGATGATAGTCCGGATATATATCTTGTATATCCGGAGCTTGGTTCTTATAGGCAGCTTGGATGCCAGGACCGGCAAGAGCGTCGCCCGCGCACATCGGACCCTGCGGACGACGAAGTCGACGTGCGCGGTCATGCGCAGCGTCCTGTCGATCCTGCACCCAAGGTAGGTTACGGCCTTCTGGTACGCAATCTTCTGGCCGTTGAGGGTACCAGCGGAGGTGGAAATTTCCTGAGACGGCGAGTGAGCAGAGCGGTCGTCTTACCAACGTTGACGACCATCCTCCACTCTTCCAGCCAGGGTGGCAACAGGTCCAGCAGACGCTGCATCTTGGCAGTGGCTATGTGGGCTCTTCTGGACGAGGTGAAATAGGCGCTATCGTCCGCATATAGCACCAGCTCAACGTCGTCCTCCCACTCTTGAAGCCTGCCTGCCAGAGTAGGTATATCATTAGTATAAGCCGCGTACAGGACTGGAGACAAACAGCTGCCCTGTGGGACGCCGGCTCTGATGGTTCTTGTTGCGGCCTCGGCGTCCTCTACGCAGACGTAGAACTTCCTGTCTTTTAGAAAAGACGCCATTAACCGCAATATAGCAGGAGGGACACCGGTCTGTTCTTCCAGCTTGTATAATAATCCTATGTGCCACACCCGGTCGAACGCCTTCTCGATGTCGAGAAAGACGCCCAACGATATGGGGCCACGATTGTACTCAGCCGCAAGCAGGTGCAGCACTCTAGTCAGTTGTGTGACTGTAGAGTTACCCCTCCTGAATCCGTGCTGCTCCGCCCGAAGTTGGATGCACGGACGGAGACGTCTCAGCAGCAATCTTTCAAACAGTTTAGCTATATGCGGTAATAGCGCAATCGGCCTGTAGCTGGCAGCTCTACGCCTGTCCTTCCCGGGTTTCGGCAAGACGATCACTTTGCCTTTCTTCCAGTCCTCCGGGAAGTGGGATGTCCGCAATATCCCATTGTAGAGTCGACCAAGCTCTACTAGGACTCTATTGGGCAGCTGTCGGAGTGCAGCGTTGGTAATCCCATCGTGCCCCAGCGCCTTCCTCGGTTGCAGGCGGGTTACTGTCCTCCGCAATTCGGCGGGGGAGATGAACCACTCTCCTGCAAGAGGCGGCGCGGGCGACGACAGGAACTCCTGTACGCGACTTTCCTTCCGGGCATGAAGCTCCATGAACTCCGCACTTGCTGGATTCGGCATAAATTGCTCCTCGAAGTGCTCGACTAGGATATCCGCTCTGCCCTTGGCATCATAGCAGCGTTTGCCCGCGTTGTTGGTCAGCGGGCAAACGGGAGGTTTGGTTTTGGTCAACTGCAGGTTCAGTTTGTAGAGCGACGCATCATACTCATCCGCCTTCTGGATGCGCCGATCCCAGGACTCCCCTCTGAAGGCCTGGACTGCAACCGACAGTTCCTCCGATAAGGTATTCAGCTGGGTCTTTAATCTGGGACAGCGAGTACGCGCCCAGAGCTTTCTCAGCGCTCTTTTGCGCTTGATCTGCACGCTTATCTCACGCGGCAGATCGTCTCGCCTTGCTGTAATCGGGACGATCGTAGAGGCCGCGTGGAAGGCCTCCTTGATGTTCTGGGTAATTCTAGTAGCAGCGGCCTCTACGTCGTCCGCTGTGCTTATTGGCTGATGTGCTGGAGGTCTCTGCTGAAGATGTTGACAGTAGAGCCTCCAGTCGACACGAGTTTTGAACGCTCTAGGCGGCGTAGTCACCGCCTTTAGGCCAAGGGTTATCAGTAACGGGAGGTGCTGTGAAGGGAGATCGTACAGCACTTCTACCACTATCGGATAGTTGACGTTCCTAGTGAGCACGATGTCTAATACATCCGGATGCCGCCGTGGGGCGGTAGGAACGTGTGTTGGTTCCTCGGGACCTAAAACGTCGTACAGGTTCTTCTCCGCATCTTCATATAGTTCAAGACCCGGCGGGGTGATCACTCTGGACCCCCACGCCGGGTGTTTAGCGTTCAGGTCCCCGGCGATGATTATGGGTGTTTCACCTCCCATCACCGTCCGGATGTCTGAGGAGCAGAATGGAGTCCCTGGCGGGCGGTACGCTGCATATATCCTTAGTTCCTCGCCCGCCGCCTCCATTCTTATGCCGATAGAGCGCATAGACTGGTAAGATGGTAGCTCTAGCTCTTGATGGACGATGTCCCTCCTCACTAGAACCGCCGTACCTCTGTAGGCGGCCCGGCAGCTTTATGTGCGTCTTAGGATTTAATTTTGTTTCGCCCAGCAGTATGATGTGTATGTCCTGTTGCTGGGCGACAGTGCGGAGTTCATGCAGCTTCTGCTGTATTCCGTCCGGGTTTCAGTACATTAGGCGCAGGTTATTCTCCTCCGTAGTGCCTGGCCAGGAGGTTTGCCAGCGCCTTCATAATCGCTGTGACTGGGTCTGTCCCGGCTCTAATATCGGCCAGGACTTGTGTGCCGACCTCGATGGCAATACCAACTAAACGCTGGATTGCATCAGCTGTTTCGAGGCCGGCAGTCGGTGGTCTCCTATATGAAGGCGTTGGCACTGGTCTCGGGCGTTGATCTTCTTGCTGTATTAGCTTCTGGGTAGAGCGCGCTCTATGTATAGAGCGGGCTCTATCTTCGGGTAGAGCCCTTTCTTGCACTCTACCCACGCCCTTTTTGGTGGTTTTCTTAGTAACCTGCGCCTGCGAGGCGGCTGGTCCTGGTGTCGGGGTAGAGGGGACAGCCCGAGGAGGCTGCGACTTCCTCCTGCTTCTCCCCCGCCTCCTCTTTTTAGGGGGTTGCCATTCTGTGGCAGGGTTGGCGGGGGGCTGCAGAGTCGCCCCGGTGGTTGCCCTTACCTCTGCGGTTTCCAACGTTTCCTTGTGTGTTGCGGGTGGGGGGGGGGGGCTGGTTGTCTGCCCTTCCCCGTAACGGTAGCCCACCCGTCTTTCTGGATGGTAACTGCTTTTGGGCGGCTCTGGGGGATCCTTCTCGGGTCCTCCGGGAGTAGCCCCGGTAAGGTAATCCCCTGCCTCCGAGCAGTCCTCCTCAGGACTGGACAGCGGCGGTCATTAGCTGTATGGTTCTTGCCACAATTGGCACACGTGGGTTCGTCTTCCCTACCCCCGAGGGCAAAGGATCGCTAAGTGCTCCCCGGCGCAGCGCACGCACTTCACCGGCCTGAAGCAGTTA
Source organism: Parnassius apollo (assembly GCA_907164705.1). NCBI lineage: Eukaryota > Metazoa > Arthropoda > Insecta > Lepidoptera > Papilionidae > Parnassius > Parnassius apollo. The sequence continues at coordinate 7,894,348 of CAJQZP010001697.1, forward strand.
GCTGAGGCGTGTCCGAAGGCCTGGCAGCGGTGGCATTGAGCCGGTCCTGCTTTCCTTTGCCAGGCCTCAATAACTACTCCTCTCATGAAGAGTAGTTCGTCTATTTTGTATAAATCTTTGAGCTGCTCCAGGCTCAGGTGGTCAAATTGGGCGAAATAGACACATCCAGGTCTGCCCCTTCGCGGTGGAATCGCCTTCACATACTTGACCGGGAAGCCCTTTGCCTTTATGGCCTCCTCTATAGTACTGGTATCAGTGCCCATTTGTAGGCCCCGGATGCCCACTTTGGTGGGCTTGTCTTCATCCGGAGTGTAGCAGTACCACGACAGGTTTGGTATCTCCTTGGAGAGTTTAACCATGTATCGTTGAACGATCCGAAATTCGACGGCACTCTGAGGTGTGAAGCGTACTCCCCCCCGAACGGACAGGCATTCAATGGGTGGCCCAACATTCTGTTGAGCTCCTTGAAATGCCTCGTCCAATCCGGGAGGCATTCAGCCACTATGGGCGGGTATCTGGCTTTCTCCTGGTCGGCAGGCTTATCAGAAGGCGCTGCCGCCGGTTGTGGTCGCGGTACTGCTGGCGCAGCTACCATGTGGGCGTAGCTAGTAGATGGCCGTTGGCCATCATCCTGCGGAAGCCCGGACGGATTTACGGTTGGCTTCTTAGGAGACGCGGAATAAATTTTTATTTTACCACTTTGTCGGCGTGATTGATACACATATTGGTACCAAATTTCAGCTTTCTAGTGCTAACAGTCACAGAGATTAAGCGAGGACGGACAGACGGACAGACAGACATGGCGAAACTATAAGGGTTCCTAGTTGACTACGGAACCCTAAAAAAGTCACTATTGATGGAATTGTCAGTCCATTTCGAGTAATTAATGGACACCAATTCGTACTAGTCGATGATAATGCGCCCGCACATTGAGCTGAAAGAGTCAATGCTGCCCTCCGAGAATACAACATCACACTGTAGACTGGCCTGCCGGCTCGCTTAACTTAAACCCACTTATAAAATATCTAATAATAAATTGCCAGTATTGCAAAATACGCTTAATCAGTAAAACTAACTATCTCAGTAAAATTATTATCTCCTATTTAATATTTCACAGCTCTGAGCTAAGAGATACCTTATATCTATTAAAACGCGATTCATTTAGCAATCTTGACTCTCTAATGTATGTTTAAAGCACTCACTTTATGTCAAAAAGGAATACTAATGTTAAGAGAATATTTTGTGAAAAGGATTTAATAATCCCTTACCTCCTAACCTCCCCAGACACTGCCAGAGATCAGGGAAGCCGCTATTCAATAATGGGACAGGTACCACAAGAAATGCTAGATAACTTGATTCTTAGCATGCCCAGGAGGATTTCCGCATGTGTTCGAGCCAGGTAGGAGTGATATTGTGTTAAATAAAAACCTTATATTAATAAATTGTTGTAGAAGTTTGGTTGAACAATAATCTTTTTTATCAAACTTGTGTGACAATCACATTAGGATTTAACTGCTCATCCTAATTACAAAGTCTGAAAGAAATTATTAACGCGAGTACGTATAACACGGAATATAAAATGAAGAAGTAATATAAATTGTTCACACCTTTGCAAGCCTCCAAGCCAAGCCAAGCTATATGAGTTGAGACCGAGATTTTCTTAGTGTAGTAAATCAGAGGTTATCTTCAGATTTTTTTTAACTTTTCTAAGCCAGCACTTAGCTACAATCCTACCTGATGGCAAGTGGTGAAGCTAGTTTAGAAGCTATAGAGCAGTGAATTAACAAAAACCTATTCACTCTTGTCTTGAAGACACCCACATTGTAATCGGATGGAGAGACAGATGCTGGCAACTTATACCACTGTTTTGCTGTACGCATGACGAACGACGTAGCAAACCGTTTGGTTCGAATGCGTGGTAAGTCAACAACGAAGGGTGGAGACTGGCGGAACGCCTGGTTGTCCGATGGTGGAAGGGTGTTGGCGACGCGTCTATAAGAATATTTCAATTTATTAGTTAACCGATTACGAACAGCTTCTAAAACAAATTATCGAGCAATAATATTCTAATAAGAAAACACTTAGTTGAATCTTAAAGAAATATCCAATTAATGATTTGAAGGTCTTGGGTTCGATTCCCAGGCCGGACTAGTTTGTCGTTTTCTTAGTAATATTTTCTTAATAAATTCATATAGGGAATTCTTAAGATATAAATTATGTTTTCGGGTTCAGTTCCCCGGTTGAAATCACTTTTCTAATAATGTTAATTTAAAGGAATATTAAAATAAAGTTAGAGACCAGGATTTGTTCCCCGGTCGAAATGATCACTTTGTGAATAAATAGAATTAATGGAAATTAATTGCATAAGTATTATCTTATATGAGTTTGATACGTTTTCTATGAAAACAAAATGTTTATTTTCAATGTTTGATTCATAAAATATTTTGTTTATGTTATCTGATAAGAGACATGATAACTGATAAGAATCTAGTTAGAAACAATTTCCGACATTTGGGAGTCGTATAGAATCAGTTGTTCACCTAGTATTGGTTGATAACAGTGTGTGCTAAATTCGCCATTTTTGCCGACAATTGAAAGTCGTGTGAGAATTAGTTGTTAAGATAGCGTGAGTTCATAGCCGCGCGTTAACTTAGGAGGTCAAAGTAAGTAGAAGTTTAAATATTTGCAATTTTCAGCAATTTATGTAAAATTGACTTACAAAATATTCTAGATTGACTGTATGAACAAAATAGGTGAATATTGTGTTATTTACATGTGAAAATTCCTTTGGATTAGTGAAATATTGATAGTTTTGTGTAAGAAATTTAAAAGTGTTTTAAATGGTAAAATGTATAGAAAAAATGTAAATTAAACTATTGTATTAGTTAAGATATTTATATTTTCAAGTGAAGAACATTGTTTCAACCTTATATGTTAGATATTTAAGAATTCTAACTTGGTGCATACGTTGTAAAATAGGCAAATTTTGTTGAATAAATAAAAGGTTTTTTGTGATATAAAAATGTAATGTATATCATAGTATAGATATTTTTTGTGCTATCTTTATAAATAAAATGTATAAATGTATGTCTTATACAAATAAAGATATTGAGCAAACCGTGAGAGAGTGATAGTACAAATTGATATAAAGTGGCGTAATCGCACAGAGGGCGCGGCTCTCTTTCGCGTATAGTTTTGTGGTAGCTCAGTAAGCGAGTTTTCTTACAAATAGTTCGGGACAGTTCGGGACAGTTCGGGACCAGCAGTATATATAATAATCAAGAAAGAAAAAGTGTATAGGGAAGTGATAGGGAAAGTAATTACTCTCTCACGGAACGGTTTGAAGATAATTACTGTTTTATTCCCAAGGAATCCTTCACCTTAAACAGTAAAATACAGTCCACTGGTGTCAGCTATTGCGGCACATATTGAAGAATTAAGGCGTTAGGACCGGGACGACTTCGGAAGACCCGTAATCCCCGCCTGAACCTATTTGAAGAAAAGGAAGAGGTCGACGCCCTTGTGTGTTACTCCGTTGCGGGGTTCACATACGTTGTTCCCGAACCCTACGTAGGTGTCATAGGAGGTTAGGAAATCCGCTGCTGAACCAGCCGGAACAATCGACCTCCCTCCTCCTCTGGTTCCTTTTCAATTGGTCCTTCGAGAAGCCGGATTTAAGGAACCAGCTGTGAACCTGTTCCTTTTCAATTGGTCCTTCGTAGCCGGATCAAAGGATCAGCTTTGAACTGCTGGATACCATTCAAGTGGACCTTCGGAGCCGAGTGAAGATCAGCGACCGAAGGAAGCCGGAGGTTTGAGCTGAAGCAACAGGACCAAAGGCAAGAAGACCAGGCCAGCGCAGTAGGCCCATCAGGGCTTAGGCAGGACCGGACCTGGAATACTGGTAGCTACCGGAAGAAATAAAACCGGAATTTGCGGCTTGGGGCGTGTGCTCGCATGGGGCACGTATCGCAGCCAGGCGCAGGTACCTTTTGAAGGCGCTCATTGTGACCAAGCAGGGCTTGGCATTTTTTCCTGTCGGGCAAGCGTGCTCGGCATTTTTTCCACTGGACGGCCGGTTGTTGGCATTTCCTGTCGGACGACCGTGTCCGGCATTTCCTGTCGGTTCATCAGGCAAGGGTGCAAGAAAGAAGAAGAAGCATCCACCGCTTCTGCTGCCAGGCGAGGGTGCTCGTGTGGGCACTTGACTGCATCGCGGCCGGAGGAGAGCGCCTGGGCGAGGCGTCACCGGCGACTGGGTGGCGAGCACAGCATACATCCCGACCCCCTATCGGTGCCAAACCGGTCGGGCTCTGGCACAACACCTTCGGGTGGAGCAGTTATCTCGAGCGAGACTGCGCTTGCACTACTGGCTCGACTGTTTCGCCATATTCCTTGGCGGGACAGTTCCTAAACCTTTCCTCCATTCCATTCCTGCACGACTCCATCCCTGGACGGCTCACCACGGTAGACCCCCGTCCAGGATTGATAGGGCTGATAGGGCTGTTAGGGTGGTAGTAGGGTTGTAGGGTTAGGAGATAAAGGGGGGAGGGGTAGTGGGGTTAAGTTGGGGTGCAGAAGGGTTGTAGGTTAGGGACCGTAGGCCAACTATCACCTTCCTGCAAGATGAAGAAGGCACAAGACCAGACAGAGAGCAGCGAAGGGAGCTGGACAAGGACAGGGCCCTCAAGCAAAGCTAAAGAGGCGGAACCATCTGGAGCGACCACAGCTACTGCTTTGAGTGGGGCAACTCCTTCAAGTGGAGCCACCACCGACACGTCCACATGCACGTGGGACACATGGGACTCGTGGGAGTAATCTAGCATACTAGTGACAAAGGGTCACAGAGAGGTAGTAGGTCATCGCGATCGGCGAGGCTGAAAGCCGAATTAGAGGCGCGGATTAAATTCCAACGCTCAGAGCTCGAACGAGCACAGGCAGCTGCTGCCTTATCCAAGTCTCAATTGGAGTTGGCACGTCTCAACCGAGAAGAGGAGATCGACTCGAGTGAGGATGATGAAGAGCGGAATACTCAGGTGGAACCTTTCGTGAGGAGTTGGGTTCAACAGACCATAATGAGCGCGCCGGTTAGTGTAGCGCAACCCGACATTACTGATATGGGAGCGTGTAAGAGATCACGCCGCAAAGGGGCGGAGGTTGAGCGCAACCTAGGAAATGCACAGAAAGCACACGCGTGTGAGGTGTCAGAATTGACCAAAGCGATTGTGAGTGCAATAAAGATAGCGGGTAAAGATAAGTCTTCCCAGCTTCATTTCCTCCAGGAATTACCGGTCTTCGATGGAGACCCGGGTGAATGGATAATTTTCAAAACGGTGTTTGAAGACACAGGAAGCCAACTTTCAGGGATGCAGAATATCGCACGCCTTAGGAGGGCATTAAAGGGCACCGCTAAGGAAGCGGTTAAGTCATTGTTATTTACTTTGTGTGAACCTGAAGAAATAATGAACGCTCTCGAAAGAAGATTCGGTAGGGTTGAGATGCTCATTCTAGCCGAAATCGAGAATGTAAAGCGTATGCCAAGATTGGCGGAAGATTGCCGAAATATAGGTTCTTTTGCAATTCGCATTACGAACGTGGTTGCTGTAATAAAAGCGTTGAACCAACCACAGTATTTATACTCACCGGAGTTAGTAAGCCGTATAGTGGAAAAACTTGGAACTATGATTAAATTTAAATGGTTCGAATATCGAGCTCAGCATCCTTTGGAGCCAGAGTTATAGAAGACGGCCAAATTTTTGAATTCATTGAGTGAACAATTTGGAACGTCCTTAAACAATGAAAATGTGCCTGAAAAACGGAAATATTTCATATACAGGATCTCCTAGGTGTGCGTTATTTGTAGTTAGCAGTGGTTGCAAATAACCGCCGGTACCAATACGCCGGATTCCGTGAGGCGTCGAGGTCACCGGCCCCTAGGTGATTCTTGGCACTTTATGCGCTCCGTGCATCCTGTGCCCAGTCGCGTACTAAAGTGCCACCATCGCACTTCCCCCAACCCTTTTACCAGTAAAAGGGTTAGGCAGTGCCCACAGTGACGATAGCCGTTTATATAGTATTACCATTATATATAGATAGGGCCGTTAGAACTCAACCGACTTCATTATGTCAGGTAGGGACAAGGGGGAGGCCCCCCCTCCCAAGTCAAGAGTACCACCGGATAAGAAAGGAGTGTTGGAGAGACCTTTAGTCATCAGGGATCTGGCGAACCCGGAGTGCACCAGAACGGTACCAGCGTTCTCCAAGATTCCCATGAGAAACCATCCAAGATTCACACAACCCCCACACAGCGGGCTAAGAAAACGGCTAGACGCCATACCCCGCCGGAAACCGAAGCCTCCTTATACGAAAAGAGGCAACGGATAGGCTCCCAGCTCTCTTCCGCTGATACACCATCCACATCGGAGGACGAGGAATACCACCAGGTGACGACGAAGAAGTTGCTCAGAACACCACCGAACCTCTCTCTCTCAACACCACAAACCCCCCCCCCCCGCTCCATATCACCGGATCGGCGAAGCCAAGATTAGGCCCAGTATGAGCAGGGGGGCGAGGAATTATACAGCTGGGGGTCAACTACTTATGCAACCCTCGCGGCATCCGCCGGCCGATCATCGCCGGTGGCAACAACCAACCCGTCCGGGCTCCCGCAGGATGATGGTCAACGACCATCTACCAGCTATGCCCATATGGTAGCTGCACCAGCAGTACCGCGACCACAACCGGCGGCAGTGCCTACTGATAAGCCTGCCGACCAGGAGAAAACCAGATACCCACCTATAGTGGCTGAATGCCTACCGGATTGGACGAGGCATTTTAAGGAGCTCAACAGAATGTTGGGCCACCCTCTAAATGCCCGTCCGTTCGGGAAAGGCGTACGGTTCACACCGCAAAGCGCCAGTGAATTCCGTACAGTTCAGCGCTATATGGTGGAACTAACTAAGGAAACACCAACACTGTCGTGGTATTGCTATACCCCAGAGGAGGACAAGCCCACTAAAGTGGGCATCCGGGGTCTACCAATGGGCACGGACACCAAGACAATAGAGGAGGCTATAAGGGTAAAAGGCTTCCCCATCAAATACGTCAAGGCAATCCCACCACGTAGAGGCAGACCTGGCTGCATCTACTTTGCCCAACTCGATCACCTGAGCCTGGAGCAGCTCCAGGACTTATACAAAGTTGACGAACTCCTCTTTATGAGAGGGGTTTTCATCGAGGCCTGGCAGAGAAAAGCAGGACCGGCTCAATGCCACCGATGCCAGGCCTTCGGGCACGCCTCCGCCAACTGCTTCAGGCCAGTGAGATGTGTGCGCTGTGCCGGGGGACACATTGCGACCCTCTGCCCTCGGGCAGAGAGGAAGAACCCAAGTGTGCCAAATGTGGCGAAAAACACACACGGCTAACGACCGCCGCTGCCCAGTCCTGCGGAGGACTGCTAGGAGGCAGGGGATTACTTTGCCGGGGCTACTCCCGGAGGACCCTAAAAAGATCCCCCAGAGTCGCCCAGAAGCTGTTACCATTCAGCAAGACGGGTGGATTTACATCACAGGGAAGGGCAGGCAACCAGCCCACCCCCACCCGTAACACCTAAGGAAACGGTGGAACCCACAGTGACAAGGGCAACCACCGGGGCGACTCTACAGCCCCATGCCAACCCTGCCACAGAACGGCAACCCTCCAAGAAGAGGAGGCGGGAGAGGAGCAGAAAGAAGTCGCAGCCTCCTCAGGCTGTCACCTCTACCCCGACACCATCTGGACCAGTAGCCTCACAGGCGCAGATTACTCGGGAGACGACCAAGAGCGTGGGTAGAGTGCCAGAAAGGGCTCTACCTGAACATAGAGCCCGCTCTACAGGTAGAGCGCGCTCTACCCACAAGCCAAGAGGGCAGGACCAGGACCAGCCACACCCGAGACAATTGCCAATGCCTTCATACAGGAGAACACCTGCCGCCGGCCTCGAGACAGCAGACGCAATACAACGTTTGGTTGGTATTGCCATCGAGGTCGGCACACAAGTCCTGGCCGATATCAGAGCCGGGACAGATCCAGTGACGGCGATTATGAAGGCGCTGGCAAATCTACTAGCCCGGCATTACGGAGGAGAGTAATCTGCGCCTCCTCTATTGGAACCCGGGCGGAATACAGCAGAAGCTGCATGAACTCCGCACAGTCGCCCAGCAACAGGACTTGCACATCATATTGCTGGGAGAGACAAAATTAAATCCTAAGACGCATATTAAGCTGCCAAACTACCACCTATACAGAAGGGACGAAGTCACCCCTCAAGGGGCCGCCTACAGAAGGACGGCGTCCTAGTGAGGCGGGACATCGTTCACCAAGAGCTGAAACTACCACCTTACCAGACTATGCGCTCTATCGGCATAAGAGTGGAGGCGGCGGGCGAGGAACTAAGGATCTACGCAGCATACCGCCCGCCAGGGACTCCATTCTGCTCCTCAGACATCCGGACGGTGATGGAAGGCGAAACAGTCCTAGTAGAGATTGGTCGACTCTACAATGGGATACTGCGGACATCCCACTTCCCGGAGGAATAGAAGAAAGGCAAAATTATCGTCTTGCCGAAACCCGGGAAGGACAGGCGTAGAGCTGCCAGCTACAGGCCGATTGCGCTATTACCACACATAGCTAAACTGTTCGAAAGATTGCTGCTGAGACGTCTCCGTCCGTGCATCCAACTTCGGGCGGAGCAGCACGGATTCAGGAGGGGTCACTCTACAGTCACACAGCTGACTAGAGTGCTGCACCTGCTTGCGGCAGAGTACAATCGTGGCCGCATATCGTTGGGCGTCTTTCTCGACATCGAGAAAGCGTTCGACCGGGTGTGGCACTCAGGATTACTATTAAATTACACGAGCAGACCAGTGTCCCCCCTGCTATGCTGCGGTTAATGGCGTCTTTCCTGGAAGACAGGAAGTTCTACGTCTGCGTAGAGGACGCCGAGTCCGCAACAAGAACCATCAGTGCCGGCGTCCCACAGGGCAGCTGTTTGTCTCCAGTCCTGTACGCGGCATATACGAATGATATACCAACACTGGCAGGTAGGCTGGAAGAATGGGAGGAACGACGTTGAGCTGGCGCTACACGCGGACGATAGCGCCTATTTCACCTAGTCCAGAAGAGCCCATATAGCCACTGCCAAAATGCAGCGTCTGCTGGACCTGCTGCCACCATGGCTGAACGAGTGGAGGATGGTTGTCAACGTTGGTAAGACGACCGCTCTGCTCACTCGCCGTCTCAGAAATTTACCACCTCCGCTGACTCTCGACGGCCAGAAGATCGCGTACGAGAAGACCGTGACATACCTCGGGTGCCGGATCGACCGGGCGCTGCGCATGACTGCGCACGTCGACTTCGTCGTCCGCAAAGCCAGATGTGCGCGGGCGATGCTCCGTCCGGTCCTGGCATCCAAGCTTCCGATAAAGACCAAGCTCCGGATATACAAGATGTATATGCGGACCATTACCACTTACGCTGCTCCGGCCTGGTACGCGCTTCTGAGCGACCCTGAGGCGGCGACTGCAGGCTCAGCAGAACCTGTCATTAAGGACGATTATCGGAGCAGGTCGCTACGTCCGGAACGACGTGATAGCGGCCGATCTGAAAGTCGAGACTATCACCGACTTCGTGGCCCGTCTAGCGCGCGGCATGTTCGATCGTGCCGACAACGGGCCACATGACCATCTCAACGGCTTTGCGCCTTTGCACACTCGGCCCCCGGACGGGCGACCTCTTCCAAGAGAACTCCTCTCTATATGTGATTAGAGAGTCGAGTAACAACCCCCAATGCCGCTGAAAGGCCGACTCAGACCTACTTAGGTAACCTCCATCGATAATCTCCTTTTTTCCCGTAGTCGGTGAACTACGGGAAAAATCTTATCCGGCTACGGTATAAACCGTAGTACCATCCACGCCAAGAATAGGCTACAAAGACTGTCCCATAATCATGGGGCATGAGGACTATCCGGGCAATGGGGTACACCCCGAGGCCCGATACCTACATGCATTTAGATGCATGAAGACGACAATCAACGTACAAATAGTTCGGGACAGTTCGGGACCAGCAGTATATATAATAATCAAAAAAGAAAAAGTGTATAGGGAAGTGATAGGGAAAGTAATTACTCTCTCACGGAACGGTTTGAGGATAATTACTGTTTTATTCCTAAGGAATCCTCCACCTTAAGCAGTAACATACAGTCCACTGGTGTCGCTATTGCGGCACATATTGAAAAATTAAGGCGTTGGGACCGGGACGACTTCGGAAGACCCGTAATACCCGCCTGAACCTATTTGAAGAAAAGGAAGAGGTCGACGCCCTTGTGTGTTACTCCGTTGCGGGGTTCACATACGTTGTTCCCGAACCCAACGTAGGTGTCATAGGAGGTTAGGAAATCCGCTGCTGAACCAGCCGGAACAATCGACCTCCCTCCTCCTCTGGTTCCTTTTCAAAGGGAGAGGGAGGAATTAAATGATGCAATTCCTGCGCACACTCTCCGAAATGCATCCTGTAGAAGACTGAAATGCTGGCTACTATGCGCTGGTGTTCGAGACTGATAAGGTTGGTTTCAACCAAATTCGGGTCACCAATAAGCCTCTTAGCACGCCTTTCCATTAAATCCAAGGCCGCTAGTTAGCATTTTGCGCACCAGCCCATACATGGCAGCAATACTCCATGCACGATCGGACTTGCGCTTTGTATAAAGTAAGCATATGTCTTGGCGAAAGTATCGCCGCACCTTTGTAAGGACTCCTAGCCTCCTTGCAAACGCTTTGGCCTTTGGACTCTATGAACCGTCCAAAGTACAGATATGAGGATATCTCAACCCCAGCAACTGAAGGCCGTCAGTGTATTCCAGTGATACATTTCGGAAAGGAGGAGCCAAGGTGAGCTGGCTCCTTTTTGCAGTGAAGAGAAACGCTTGTGTTTTGGAGGCGTTGAATTTCACAAGATTAGCATCGCCCCATTTGGAGACTGCCTGTAGTGAGAGATTCACACGCTCTACCACAGCGTCTCTGTCGGACTGAATTTGATCCCGACTGGCCCGAGGACCTGGTTGGTATCTCTCCACAACTGTGCTGTCGTTTGAGTACCCATAGATATCGGGCATAAGCAAATCATTTATATGCAGCAGGAAGAGAGTTGCGGAGAGAACGAGATATTATTAACCCTCTTGAAGATGGTAATCTGAGCCGTAAAAATACTTGGTTATACAAAAAAAAATCAAATAATTTATCTATTAGCACTAATTCGAACAAACAACAATTTGTAAACACCGATCGACCTTACCGCTCAGCAAAAGACATCGATTAGAATCCGTTAAAGATAAGATGATACGGGCAAGGTGTTTTTTTTATATGGCGATATGCTTATGTATAACCCACCTCGTGGGGGCAATACGGGTTACGTCGGACTCGCACTGACTAAAACCCCGTGGTATTTCACCTCCGCCGCAAAACTTAAGCCGATAGAGTAATTTGCAAGGACATGACTTGATACCGTTATAATAGAGAAGCAAGACCACGTGACAGACCCAAAAAGCGCTCGTTCAACATAGTGAGGTTGCATGTGAGAGTCAATGGACTCAGTATCGCAGAATTTGCTTCAGAATGAAAACGGAGACAAGAGAGAGGAGCCAGGCTGCAGCCGGGATGACTCAAAGGAGAAGTAGTTGCTTTCCGGTTCATACTTGAAAATATTATTCATCCATATACGTCCAAAACTTTAATATGTATAATAAATCTTAACTTGCTATTTCAAAGTACGGGTACATAATATAAAAGTTAGTATTATAACTATTTATAACAAGATTTACTGTAACATACTAAGTTGCCTTTGCATAAGTCTAAGACACATGTAAAAGGGGTTACCCGTTTTGTAAAAACATCCACTACCCCATATCACCTCGTGAGTTTCGTAAGATGTGATAGAAGGAACTAAAACAGAAGATACGCAGCCGCATGTCCTAGATAACAATTCAAAATAATAAATAATGCGGCTGCAAACCCGCCTGCCAAAACTATGGTAACTATGGCAGAATTCCCCTAAGAGGAAATCTTATTTCAGCGGTGGACTTTTATAGGTTGTAATGGATGGATAGATGTAAAAAGGATTCTAATGAAGGAGTGTTACAATAATTAAAGTTATTATTAATAAGAAAAAGATAAAAACACTTGGAAATAAGGAGCTTTCTTAAATTTTCCTAAACTGTGTACAAGTAATATTCATGTTTAGGGAGGTGAATCTGTAACTATGGGGAAAAAATAGTCTACTTGTAAGTTTCTTGCTTTTGTGTGAAAAGAGCTTTTTGAAGGCCAATTTCAATAAAATTATTTAGACTTTCACCTGCATGGACGTTTTAATTTAATATAATATTTGAAATAATGAAAGTGATATTTCGCAAAAAAGGAATGTTTTCACATTTACTTCAACATAATGAACATCATCTTGCATAGAGAGTTTAATTTAAATTTCATAAATCCTTTCGATGTTTCCTTTATCGCTCGCTAAATGGGTTGTGGAAACTGGGAGAAAGTAATATTTTCATAACAATGCGCTGGCAACAAAGGATAAAATTGTGTATTTCCTACCGTTTATTCCTTGCCTTTCCTTTTTATGGCACATATGATTCGATTGAGTTTTGTACAGGAAAAGAAGCGGTAAATTTTTGAAGAAATTTTATTTTATGATATTTTTATCATATTACTCTTTTGTACAAGATGTAACTGTTATATAATGGTGCACGAAAGCGATGTTATGATCCCATATTATCGCTTAGAGTCGTTTGAAGCAACAGAAGAAAATATAACAGGTGTTGGACCGCATCTTCTATCTCATAATAACGCAAAATTATAGAAAAGTATCTCATAGTTTCTAGGTGAACTGATGCAAAATGAATATAATAAGTCCTTACATATGAAATTTGCATTTTGTACGAGAGGAATATACCTAAAGTCATTTTTTTTTGTAAAATATATTTAAGTAATCAAATTATGCACCGTTGTTATCCATGCACTTTTGCCATCTCATAGTATTTGAACTTTCACGGCTTGATTTGTTTCCATAACGAAAAAAGAAACTTTAATAAACAACAAAAAAAGGCAACATTCGGAACCATCAAAATGTCTACAGTCTATAATTTTGACAATGTAAACAATGCTCTATCGAAATTAGTACATTGATTTAACGCTAATAAATTGCTCTTAAACGACAGTAAGACAAAATGTATTAAACTTACAATACCTAATGTTAAACATTCAAATACCATTGTGCTCTTAAATGGGGAAGAGTTGAGTGTCATGGGTAATGCTGTTTTTCTAGGTCTACTATTGACACGAAACTTCAATTGGCCCCCATATATCGAAATGAGCAGGCAGACCTATTTCTGCATCAAATGCTATGAGAAAGATTAGAAGTCTCACCAATGTTGAGACAGCTTGATTAGTTTATTTTAGTTACTTTCATATCGTTATATCTTATGGAATCTTACTATGGGGTAATGCAACTGACGTTGAAGTTATATTTGTTTTGCAAAAGAGAGACATGCGGGTAATTTATAACTTAAAATTTTAAAGAGTCCCTTATAGAAACATTTAAAGAAATAAACAAATTAACTTTGGCATCGCAATATTTTTATGAAAAGTAATGTATGCACATAAAAACATGACACACTAGGAACAAACATAAGCTTGTAATGCCAATTATTAGAGTCCACAGAATTAGGAATTCATTTATGAGGCAATGTATACGCTTTTACAACAAAATCCACAAATATACAAAACTTGTCATTAAACAAGTTTAAATGTTTTGTTAAAGAATAGTTGTACAAAAAGGGTTATTATAATATTAAAGAATACATAAATGAAAGTAACCCCTGGGAATGAGGTGATCGCCACCATGCTGTTCTATAAAAATTCATTCAAATTCAATCAAAAAATTCTACAAAATAAATTAGACCCCGCTGATTTTCTCGCTGGTTCTTCCCTGGCCAGATGTTTTTTTCCTAACTAGTGGTAAATAAATAAATGACTTTCAATAAGTATTATTCAATCTAATAATAAAATATTGAATAAAAAAAAACATTCATTTCATTTCGTTATAAAAAGATACGTAATCTTCATAAATGGTGTTAATGTCTTAATGGAAATCGTTAAAAGGCACTTATTTTGGTATTAGAGACAGACACTTATATACTTATAGATTATTTGAAAAATATTACCCGAATCGGTTACGTTTTTGTTAAAATATTTTAATTACTGCTAGAATTTTGAAATTAAAAAAACATGACCTTTTGTGCAGTGGATTGTAGCTACATCAGTTTGAATTTTTACAGCTCATCGAGGAATCTTGGCAAGTTATTTTTTAACAATGACTTGGGGAACAACCTTGGTACTAAGCTTTGTGGCCGGCAACTACTGAACAATAAAGTAGAATATGGGCATTCGTTTACCCATGTTGAATGCGTTGCCCCATGAAGTATCTGCACACGGGACTATCTGTAACACCTAAGTTAAAGAGATCTATATTAAATGATCTAAAGTGACAATTGTCTGGCCGATACTGATGGGGATGTTGGGAACCGATGAGGAGTAAAGATTCTTAAGTGGCAGTCTCGTACCGGTAGACGAATTTTAAAGCGGCCCCCACTAGATGGTGTGTGTAAAATATGCAAGAAGTCGACGGATGCAGATGGCTGAGGTCCGTGCTTTATGGAATTCCTTGAGGGAGGCCTATGTTCAGCAGTAGATTTGTGAAGGACTGTAATGATGAAGATGATGATGGTGATATTAAGCATAGGGACCCTTAATATCATCATATCATCATCATCATCATCAATACTGTTTTGACTCTGGTGACGTGTAGATCACAAAACGATCTTATTTAAATTTAATGAAAAAATAATTTTAAAGAATAAAATTGCTTAAAACCGCTAGTTTGTTAATTTTAGATAGTAGAACGTAATATTCATAAGCCTGAATCCACGTAACATGCTTGTGGCAACGGGCCAGAGATTCCTAGCATCTGTTACACACACAGTGACTAAGTTGCATAACAGTGGAGTTTCGTATGATTATTATGCGTGTAAAATGACTGTCTTATGAACAACATAGCCATTTTGAATAACCTTTGTTGACTTATAGTGAATCCACTGACCTAGGTAGTCGAGCCACGCTGCAGCTATATTACAGTTATATCACATTTAGGTCGGCTCGACCGGAAAATAACCACGCTCTCCAATATTTTCAGTGTAAAAAAGCTTCATGTTTTCGATCGACGAAAAAAAGGAGGCGGTACTCAAGTCGACGCGTATATATTTTTTGTTATGTATGACCACGCATGACTTTTTGCTGAGTAGTCCGATTTTGATAATTCTTTTTTTTTGTTGGATAGGGTATACCTCGAATTGGTTCTATATAAATTTTGAAAAAAGTTTTACCCTAGGATGTGAAAATAGGGGTGACTTATTACAGAGTAGTCTGATTTTGATAATTCTTTTTTTTAATGGATGGGATATATACTTCGAAATTGGTCCCATATAAATTTGGAAAAAAATTACCCTAAGGGTGGGAAAATAGGGGTGATTTATTGTTTACTCACAGATTTTAATGCTGAAATGTGTATTATAAGTTTGCATAAAAATTACATTACATTACAAAAAAAACCTCACGATGAATGAGCTGTCAGTCTCTTGTATGTAGACCTCTCAGTCTCTGCATTTCTGATAAAGCTTGTTCATCGTGAGGTTTGTGTAATATCTTATTTGGCTCTAGATCAGATGAAAACACTTGAGGGTATTGCACCCTCAAGTGTTTTTACTCTACTCAGTACCACATATGCCTGCCCTTTCGCAAACATTTTTTTCCGAGCTCGATTACAGCTTTAAACAAATGATATTTAAAGTATGATTATATTATAACAGTTCATAGCTTAATTATGGTAAGTAGCTTTTTTAAAAGTAATCAAAAATTAAGCGTGTAGTAATTAGTAGATTATAGCCACAAAAAATTATAAAATAAAAACTTTTTAACAATAAATTAAACTGCCAAAAAAACTGAAAACCAAAAAATAATAAACCTTTTTCTTTTGCCTTAATAACTAAGTTCTTAAATTAATATAAATGTACTTAAGGATATATTTTTGTAATTATTTTGAGCTTTTAATTAACCTTAATAAATAGGTTCTTAAACTAATGGAAGTATACTTAAGTAATTTTGAGTTGGCGCCAAACGATCAATGATCAAAAATCAATAAATTACCTTAAATTTAAAAAAAAATAGCAACATTAAAATTTCAAAAATACGCCATCCGCACTAATGCTCGCAACGACGTGTGCCCTCACGTGTGCGCCCGTTCAGGTTGCTGTTTTGCTGGCATTAACTTCGTGAAAGCTCGGCATTTTCCGACGAAAAGGCATGTCGTGCCGCGCATCACGCTTTACGTAATTAATTAATTTGCTTGTTTGGCGCAAACTCCATACAATTACTAAATTACTTAGGTATACTTATATTAGTTAAAGAACTTAGTTATTAAGGTTAATTAAAAACTCAAAATATTTACAAAAATATATACTTAGGTACATTTACATTAGTTTAAGAACTTAGTTATTAAGGTATATGAAAAAGGTTTATTAGTATTTGTTTTTCAGTCTTTTCGGCGGTTTAATTTTTGTTATAATTTTTTATGTATAGTGAGTATAGAGAACAGGATACTCTTTTTAATTGGAAACGAGGACTTCCATCGTAGCTCTCAGTGGTGACAATGCGTTTGTTTCTTAGTCGAGTCAGCGACGGGCAACAGTGTTAAAAGTGCGAGACTGTCGGTACTGCGATTTGTAATCCGCATAAAATAACGATTAAGGCAAATCCTCCCTTTTTAGTTTGAAAGTTTATACCGTCATCTTCTACGGCAAGCTAACTTATAATAGCGACCCGCCCTGTCTTCGCAGTGTAGGTTCTTTTAAAGACATCTAAGGTAGGAACATCTAGCTTTTCAGGGTTAGTTTTGCAGACGTCTTTACCATCGTAAATAAATGATTTATACAAATAATGGGTGCTCGCGTCAAAAACACACAATTACTTTTGTACCATATTTGCTGGGTTTGCTTTTTATGTAGCTTTGGAATTTACATTTCCCATGAAAATCGACAGGCATTTCGGCAACAGTACAGTATTGAAAGAATGAAATTCTCTCTGCAATTTTTCGTGATAATAATCTCAGATATAGGATCCACTCTATTCTAGAGATCCCTCTTCCAAATTATCAACTCTGAGAGTGGTTAGCAAAAATAGGAACATTTTTAAGGACATAGTTGCTCGAAATATATCATGGCCTGTAACGTCTGAAGCCCAGAGCGATTCGACATTTTCATGATCTGATTTGTATACGCCATATAAAATAAAAAGACCAAACGGAGCTGGTAGTTCTTCTTCTGTAACGTGCTTACAATATGTATAAAGCGGTATCTGCGTAGTTAGGATCTATTATTTAGGATTTATTAATGTGGGGGGTAACTTATTAAATTTTCATTTATTCACTAAATATATTAAAGTTTTTTTGGATAAAAAATGGCCTAGGTCCTTCCAAGCATTGCTCTTTATAGGTTTGAAAATTTTTATCGCAATCAAGCCATTCTGAAAATAAGTTCGAACGGATGGACAAAAATAACCTTCTGAGCTTAATAGAGCCAGTTATTTAAATATTATAGACTCTTTAGTTTTATTTATAAGTTTATAGATTTATCTGTCCGCAGCACTCATCTCCTCTCCTTCAGCGTGGATCAATGCTGTGCCTGCTGGCTTTCATCCATCACTAGTCTGCAATATTTTTGTTTAACGCCCTTGGATGGAATTTATGTCATTTAATGGGGATGGTAAAGCTTCATTCGTTAAACCGCTGTGTGACACGCGTTCAACTGTGGATGATATTTAAATATAAAGTTAATATGTGGTAAACGTTAGGTATATTTGTATGCATTACATGAACACTATCTAACTTGCAGAAAAAATAATTATTTTTGTGTTAGTGCGCTTGGTACATTTTGTTGACTTTCTTCAAAACACTATCATTCAAAACACCAGTCGATTGCCGTTTTGTTTTGGATTGCAGTTATATTTTTTATCATAAGCCAGTTTACCGTAAGCGTTTTCTTTTCTTTTCTTGTCTGCGTTGATTATTTGGGGAAATTTTATAATGATTTAATTTTTCTAAATTTTACACATATTTCGCTATACTTACAGGTTCCAAGTATTTGTGATGTAAACTTATTACTGTTACATAATATCATGTTATGTGCACAGTAATCCCATCCAGATTGTAATTTTGTACATATTATATTCATGTTGTTAATTCTTGATTATATACTGTTTCAATTTTTTTCTCTTGTTGCGTTTATCATACATTTATAGCACACAGAGATACATTTGGACCCGGAACAATCACTTCTAGGTGTCATACTAAATAATAAATAAGCGTATACATAATCACACCCACTCACCTTAGAGATTATAATGTAATTTACAAACGACATCAATCGATGTGAAAAGGTACTAAATATAGATGGAACTAATAATAGAAAGATAAATGATTTTATTTTTTCGTGACTTCTATATCTTAGATAATTTATATAATAAATTAAATTACAATGTTAGTTGAAAGCAACAATAAAAAAATATTGCTCTAAATAACTGTCACAAATATTATTTTTGATAGGCAAAGCTGAGGAATAAAAAAATAAATATGAATAAAAAATTAATACATTCTTAAAAGAACTTAAAGGAATAATTTACCTCTACATTAAAAGTCGGTTCAAAGACAACATACTGTATAGTAAAAATGATATTTCGACTTCGACTTTTACATTTTATTAAATTTAAGAAATATAAATACAAATACAAGGGCAAAATATGCATGCACAGGAGTAAGACTGCTTACGCATTAAAAATTATTAATAAACAGTACATGCACGACGTTAATTAATAATGAAATAAAGAAAAACAAATAACAAATTACAAAAGAATTCAAAGACAAAATGTGACTTCAAATAGGTCTCCAACTCAGCATAATGTTGCAAAGGCAGCGCTGGTTTTCAGTTGGAGCCTTGTGACTTCACTGACAAGTCGGTGTGTGAACCTCCAATTGTCCACCTATTACGCGTAACTATAACTTAAAGACTTTAAATACTAGCTAAAGAGTAGTGCTAACGAACATAGTTAATACACACATACCGTTTAAATATTGTAAAGTTGATGTTCACATACAATATTTGGCTCTATGGGGAAGAAATCTTTAACTTTTTTTCTTAAAACCTAAACCGCATGCAAAGTAACAATAAAATTTATGATAATAGTACATATATAATTTATATTCTGTATTCAAAGAGACACGCAATATTACGAGACCTGCCAGATTTTCTTAGAAAATAAAAAAAAGAGATTAAAACTAATAAATAATAAATGAATTATTCATCAAAAATATGTAACAGAAAGAAATACCTTAATAGTCATTAATATTTCAACATAGTGAATAATTACAGAATAAAAGTGTAAGACAATATAAATATTATAACAATTTTGCATTCGAAACATACTTGTATTACGTATTTTGAACTTGTTTTATTAAGTGATAGGACTTGTTTTGTTTTTAGAACTCTCCAATGTTTTTAGGGAACGAATAGGTAGTGGTAGATCATTCCAAAAGTGGGTAGTTGCGAATTTGAAACTACCTCTAAATGCCGCTGTGTGGTGTCTAGTTGATACAAGGAAATGAACGGAAGCTTATATTATATTTATTTTGGTCTCGGGCCTACTTTTCAAATTTACATATGTATAAAATAACGGGCTGTCTATCCCTGGAAATTTGAAAGTTGGCCCATATAAAATAATAAACTTGAACTTAAATTATTCTCAATTTTAAAAAATGCTGATAAGATGCAAGAATCGAAATTATTGGCAGCTACCAGAAGTACTGATAAATAAAATTAAGTGAAAATAAAAATAATAAAAAATTACACCTTCAGATCTGGTTACCCTCGTGCAAGGAGATAATGAATTTTAATAAATCAAATTTTTTTTATATTATAAAAATAAAGAAGGAAATACCACACAAAAAGAAATAGAAAATTGAGTGTTTAGTTAAATAAAACTATTATATTATATTAAAGACAATTTCAGAACCAGCTCAATATTGTTAATATATTAGAGAAAATTACCAAGTTTTTATCGGATCCAATGCGCGTGTTATTTCTATAGAATATGGGTAACAAACAAGCACACGCAGTCCACCTGATGGTAAAAAGATACCGTGATCCATAGATAAAATGTAAATGTGATGTCGCCCCTGAGGACTACAATGGAATATCTTGTTTCCGGTGAAAAGGGTCTCCGGTTCTCTACACTTCACTGTACGGAACACAGCAGCATTTAGCTGCTATTTCACACTGGAATTTTGTGAGAGCGTGGTCCTTCCCCGATCGTACTGACCTACTCATGCTACAACCATAATTACGACGACACATCGAAAAAGTGGCTCCAGGCTATCGTCGTACTGATACGTAATTTGAGTGAGAATTGATAAGAAAAAAACGCCGTCACAAGGTATAAAATTGCGTAGCGCCCGCGACGAATAAAACCTCTTAGAAATTGTCAGAATCTTAAAATATTTTTAAAAAAATATTGATTTAAGTAATCAAAATAATAATCTATTAAATTATGGATATTGATGTTATGAATATATTTGAGTGATTCCCAAGCAAATAGGTTAAGTTATTTCGTTGTAATTTCAACTATAGTGATTTTTTAGAGGTATTTTCGCAAATAATTATGATCGAGACAAAATTATACAATCGTGTTTTTGAACAATCATATTCAAGTTAAAGACATGAATTTACCCATATTATTTTTCGCGGTGTCACCTTAAACTGCAGCTTGGCTCTCACACGTGTAAAGATATTTATTATATTTTTATAGATAATCGATTTCGTGCCCCGATAAATAATATTTTTGCCAGAAATTTATAGAGATATTATGATGGATTAGATGCCGAGTGAAAACGTTGAGATAAAACAGATCTGACAAGAAATAAAATTATTGTTGTCACCTAAACCGTTACCCAAGTCACGTGTTGGTAATTTGTAGGCGCTATTATCATTTGAAATGAAAAAAGCTGAGGTGACGACCGTTCAAAGTTTTCTTTTATTCTGTTGTTTAGAGATATTCAAAAAATAACTCAAAGAAAAAGACTGTTCTATAATTTACCTTACAGGTGTAACGGAACAGTTTATTGCTACTTTCGAAATTTAGGAAATAAAGCGAGATTTATGTTTGTTTTTCATAGTTGTTTAGAAGATTTAGTATGTTAAGTTCTTTCGTTTTTATTCAGAATGAAAATATTATAAATGATTTAATAAATCAAATATCATTTATAATTTTGTAAAAGCTGTGGTAGCTTAGGGGCTAAGCTCTCTATGTAAATGCCAAAGTAAGCAGGCAGCTTAGGTTCGATTTCCGCCGGCACCAATGAAAATGTTAGTTGCAGTTTTAAGTACTAATTTACCACGTGAATTTCAGAGGAATAAAGATAAAGCAAACACATGTCTAATCCACCACGCATTTGAGCAGCTTAGCGGCCTAGCCCTAAATTTCTGTACACAACCTATTAAAGTCCACTGCTGAACGTAGGCTTCCCCCATAGATTGCCTCGTAGGGAGGATATTCGCCATAGTTAGCACGCTTGACAAACGGGTTAGGAACCGCTTTTTTTTTAGTAATTATTAACACGCTGCTGCTCATCTCCTGATTTGTGTCCGTCTCTCGCCTCTAACGACACCCACAAGATGATATGGGGTAGTGGATATTCACCACCACTACACGATGAATTGCTGTCATATCACATATTATACCATTATCGTAAGTCGATAGATATTATGAAAAAGTGTAACGCTCTTACAAACCAAAATAAGCTTATTTTTACTATATTTCTTGTAGATGTTCAAGGAGTGCAATTCTATACAAGTTAGAAAGAAATGAAATTATAGGTTTAAGACCGTATTAAATTTCAAATAGAATCAAGCTTCTTAGTAAAATGTATAATACCTCTTTATTAATGCTGGGTTGTAGTCCAACACTCTAGGCCGTTTTAGGAAGATTAAGCTCGTTCTGTGAGCTATGGCGAGTGCAATACTCGGAGTTTCAAAAATTCAAAGTGAATATATTCGCAGGAACCAGAGTGATCGGATAAGCTAAAGAATTAACCTCTGGGGATGAATAATTCTCAGAAGTGTAGAGCGATCTTGCTCTCGATCGAGACGACTGGGCAGATGAATGCAAGTCGTAGTATGTGGCATTCATTCATCATGCCCATGTATAATTGATAACTGCTGGGTATTAGTTTCTTCAAAATTAAGATCTTTTTTACTGTCGCCGTGCTTGATATCTGACATTTTTATAAATCGTATTTAGATGGTAGGGCTTTTATCGTGCAAAGATTTCCATTAGAGTTGATTTCACCTTTAATTTTAATAGAGATATTGTATCATCATTTTTTTCTTTAATTTTCATAGATATATTATATCAATAGAGAGAGTGTATCAGAGCCACAGAAGATTATTAATTCCTTCTCTTCTAACTCTAAAGGATGTGATGATATTTGCATGAATATGATTAAGCTTACATTACCATACTCTTTGGTTGCCATTGTAGCCATCGTTACTACATCATTGTTAGAAGGAGTATTTGCCAACGTTTGGAAGTGCTAATTAATCATACCTATACCTAAGAAACAGAATATAAACAGCTTTGATGACCTCCGGCCAATAAGTATATTATCTGCCTTGTCAAAAAAAGTGTGCACAATCACAAATAGCTATTTTGAAAATAATGCCATTCTTTCAGTTTTCCCATCTGGTTTCCGGCATCAATTTAGCACAATTACAGCAATATATACATATTACGGACGATATTCTTACCGTCGCTGATAATGGACAAGGTACCATTTTAGTGGTACTAGATTTTTCTTAAGCTTTCAACTCCATTAATATACCCATTTTACTGGAAAAATTAAAAATCTTTGATTTTTCCGAAACGGCATGTTCCTGGTTTCATTTATACTTCTATGGGAGGAGTCAAAAAGTAAAATGCATCAATACTAAAAGTACTGTTTAAAATTCGGAGCCCTTATCAATTTCTAAAATCGTTATTCGAGGTTCCATTCTTGGCCCAAAACTCTACGCCATATACAAAGCAGACAAATAAAATGTAGTTCAACACTCCAAATATCACGTTTATGCCGATAAAACTCAATTATAGATCGATATGTAACCAACAAACGACAGTATTACAACAGCGGTTACCAGCTCAAAGTAATGATCTAAAATTAATAGAGCACTGGTCAGAGTCTCATGGCTTACTTCTGAATCCTAAAATGTACTTGTATAATGTACACGTCATCAAGTTACATCTATCAAAATAATTAACCCAACTGTCATGATCAATGGTACAACTATTCCTCGAGATAATTGCATTCGTAACTTGGACCTTAACATGCATGAAGGATTAACGTTTGTACAACACGTACAAAAAAATAGGAAAATGTTTCGTGTCTTGAACCCTTCAAGCGCCATAAAAATTCCATGCAGTTGCATGCATCCAGCAACTCCCAGGCGGTCGCATGCGCCCGCACCCACCCACAGCACGTAAAATACTGACGTAAGCAAGAAGTGAGTCTACCTGTTATATTAGACTTTATTTGGTCCGTTCCGTACGGTCAATGTAGCATCTAGACAAGTATAATATAATTAAAGCGCTCCTACAATGATGTGTGCAGCATGGGTTAGATAAAATAATAAGAAAGCATACTTTCTATCTGTCTTAAATTATATTTGAATTATTAATTTGCTATTAGGGCTAAACTTACTAGCTAATAGTTTAATCATTATATGATTAAAGGATGAGAATAATTACTGATCAGCTGCTTATTTAAATAGTTATTTGAGGTAAGAAAAAAATCATCATTCATCTATCCATTCCAGCTTAATAAAGCCCACAGCAATGGACCTCCTCCAGAGATTGTCTCGACATCTGCGAATTGTGGGTTGGCAGCCGCAGTTTTTCACATTAGAGTTGTTTACAAGAAGATGTTGCTGCCCAATGTCCGTTTCAGTTTCCTTTTCGCCTCTGACTACAGTCATAGGACGATAGGAGGTAGTCGATATTTTTATACCGCCGCTGGACTAGTTGTTTTTAAAGAATAATTGTGTTGTTAAAGAATAATAATGTTCCTCACACGAATAGCAAATATTGTGTGCCGAAAACTTTGAATTTCACAAGACATTATTCAAGATAATACGCAAGTTCCCTGTTATATTTACATTAAAATACATCTCGATTTGCTAACAGTTTAGTATTATCTGTAAACCAACCGCCTGTTTCAGTCGCGATAGCGAGCTTTACATAATTTATTGCCTTTAAATACAACCATATATTGTAATTGATTTGACAATTTTGATTGGATTGCTGGATACGAAATTGAAGTTTAAACTAAACTATTCCTTTTTCTTCAGCTTTTGTAAAATTATAACATTGTTCAATTATATTTTCACACTTAAAACGAAATTCGTATTCATTTTCAAGATTCCGTACCTCAAAAGAAAAAAATAAGATAATTGTTTGGCTATATTTCTTAGAGACTGCCACATTTTTTTACTATTTTAAGTTTTTATCATAAAAATGCTGCTGCTCATCTCCTGTTTTATATTCTATCGCCTCTTACGACACCCACGTGATGATACGGGGTCCGACGGTGGGCTGTGTGCTGGTTTTTCTTCCTTTTTCTATAAAGAAATTGTATCTTAACCTATTAAAGGAATTTATGGAGGACAATAACCCCTGGGAAATGTAATCGCTACCAAGCTATTTATAATTTGTTTTACGTTTTTTTAAGAAGGTCCCGCTAGGTTTCTTGCTGGTTCTTGCCTGGACAGTGTTTTTTTTTTCCGAACAAGTGGCAAATAAAAAAAAGTTACTTTTAGTAAGTACTATTTACGATCTTTATTGGATAACAAGTTTCCGTTTCTGTTTCTCACCAGAGAGGCGGTAGACTGTTCGAACATGGTATTATAGCAGCGATATATAGTAAAATGTATGTTTTTTTTAATATGTATTAGTCAAGATTTCTAGAATTTCTAACAGTCTTCTTCCGGTCACTACCGATTTACAATATTGAAAAGATTACTTTAGCATCTCATAGTCGAAGAACCTAACTGAAGTCCAACAAGGAGAGCTCTCTTATATATATATATTGTTAATACTAGCGTAAAATAGCAGCTTCATGCTGCTGTGTTTCGTATGGTGAGTGTACAGAACCAGATACCCTTTTTTACTGGAGACCAGGTATTCCATCCCAGTCCTAGGGAGTGACAACTCATCTGCATTTTGATTCTTAATTGAGGTTAAAATGTAGATGTCCATGGGCCTTAGCATGCAATTACCATCGCGTGGATTGTGTGCTCGTTTGTTACCCTATCCTATTAATAAATGTACTTTTCCTTGCTCATGCAATAAAGTTATAGCTCTATATTGCATTGAAATAAAAAAAAATTATAAGAGTCTATCCTACTTCTAAGTGTGGCACCGCATATGCGTTAAGATTCCTAATCGTTGGTTAGTATAGACTTTTATGGGTAACAGCATAATCGTATCATCAGCTCGACTGTGTTTACTGCGTGTGTTTCGACGCCGTTTACTAGATACTTCGCAGTTTTTTTTTTAAACATCTTAAGGACCCAAGATAGTCTTGATTGCATTCCGCTTCACACGAAAACGGGAAACAATAGAAGACCTTTGAAATAGTGCTAAATGTAAAGATAATATTATAATACTAAACAATTTATAAAAATAAAATATATCAAATCTAACACAATTGACGAAGAAATCGCGTAACATATGCGTAATATACAAAAAAAAAACAGTAGAATTGAAAACCTCCTCCTTATTTTGAAATCAGCTAAAAATAGTACGTGGAATTCAAGAATAGCTGGCTGTAAATAAAAACTTTTGACGCCAGGGAACATCTTATACCTTGTGCAAGTTGAATTGTTATGAAAACTGTACTTAAGTGCAGCATCCGCGCACTCTGCAAGAAAGTAAGAAATATAATAAGATTTGTGAGTTTAATGTAAGAACTTTTCAAAATATTATTTTGTAAGTGCAATAGAACATTGTTTCGGAATTGTGTGTTAGGTATGTATATCTAATGAGTATCTTGAAGCGTTCGTAAACGGGCTATAATATTGCATTTTACTAAAAACTGTGACACGTCAGCTTCACTTTTATAGCCACTGCTGAACATAAGCCTTTACAAAGACTCACATTTAATATTTCCGTAGACGTCACTCTTAGCAGGCTGGCCCAACCAAAATTAAAAAAAGCAAATTTTTTAATTATCTTGTTGTCTTAATAAAGACGCTACGGCTTATCTGCTGGTATGTTTCCTTCCTATCATCTATGAGGACTAAGATGTGATTCAGTGCTAATGCTAGTGCAGCAATAGAATTTAATTGCTGCTGTTAGCCTCAAACTACCGAAAACAGAAAGACGGAGCGCTGCGTACGTTTAAAGTTGCGAAGCCAAAGCTACGCTCAACAATTAGTAAGATAAGAAAATTCACGTACACATAAGCATCTTAAATCGTTAGCAAACAACAACATGGTTTTAGGTAAAATAGAAATTCTTTTAGTTTTATTTGCCAACAATTACTTACTTTCTAACGAGCAAATGATAATTTAAATATGTAAAATTACTTGTAAGGGCTAATTATTACTCCTTATTTTTGTTCTACAGCTATTGAATAAAATACACGAGAAAGTTACATTATATTTAACCAGCAAAGTTTAACTTAATGATTTCTTATATTGACGCGAACATTGCACATGATTAAAACTACTTTTACGGATTTTATCGCGTTTATTTTTACTTTTTATTTTTAATTCCCGACGTTTCGGGCGCTTTCCAGCACCCATGGTCACGGGGGACTGAGATGACT
This sequence comes from Parnassius apollo, assembly GCA_907164705.1. Classification (NCBI taxonomy): domain Eukaryota; kingdom Metazoa; phylum Arthropoda; class Insecta; order Lepidoptera; family Papilionidae; genus Parnassius; species Parnassius apollo. The sequence continues at coordinate 7,921,421 of CAJQZP010001697.1, forward strand.
GACGTCCCGATGTCATTGTTAAACCCGGAGTACCTTCAGCTTTTTTAATTATTGTTTATGGTCTGATCTATGCAAAATGAACTGACTATGTCTTGAGGTCTTGCAGTGGTATGCTTGGGTTTAGTTTTAATTTTATTGATTATAGGATCCCAAGCAGGAGGTAGTACCCAGCCTCCTTCTCTATTGAAATTAGGATGTTTTTTAATTTCAATAGCCTCACGTATCATCCTTGGTAGGAATCGGTGTTCTTTCGCGAGGATTTGTGGTCTATCAAATCTGATGTAATGGTTGGGGCCGTCTAGGATATGATCACAAACTGCAGACTTCTCGGAACGTTGATGCTTCACATCAGCTATATGTTCTTTTACGCGGGTCCTAATTGATCTTTTGGTTTGTCCTATATAAGAGAGACCACATTCACAATCAAGCTTGTACACTCCTGCATCTTGTAGAGGAATATGACACTTGACGGATGGTAGAAACTGACTAATCTTCTTCGGCGGCTTGTAGAATGTTCTAATAGAAGCTCGCTTCAAGATATAGCCAATCTTGTCTGTGACACCTCTGACATATGGTAGTACAGCAGGCACACGCTCGACTGTGGCCGGCTTCACTCGGTCACTGTGACGTAGGCGCGGGACCCGAAGCTTGTTGTCGTGCAGAACTTGCTTGAGGTGCTGAAGCTCGGCGGCCAGGTGTTTGCTGTCACAGATCCCTCGTGCTCTCTGTAACAAAGATTTGCCCACGGTAGCTAACTGTGAAGGATGGTGGTGAGATTCACCGTTTAAATATCGGTTTGTATGGGTCTTTTTCCTATACACAGTGTGACCAATGGTGTTATTAGGATTTCGGATGACTAATACATCTAGGAGAGGTAAGGAATTATTTGCCTCTAACTCCATAGTAATTTGAATTTTAGCGTTTATGGAATTAAGATGTTCTAAAAATGCAGTTACTTTGTCTGATGGTAAAATTGTGAAAGTATCGTCTACGTACCGCTTGTAGATCCTTGGTGTAACAGGTGCAGTAAGGAGGGCTTTCTCCTCAAAGTCTTCCATGAATATATCGGCGACAATGGGAGATACAGGTGAGCCCATCGCCACACCATCTACTTGCTTGTAAAACTCTTCCTTCCACAATAGATAGCCAGATGTAAGGCAATGTCTTAGTAATACTGCATATTCTGCTGGCATGTTATTTTCCTTTAGTTTCCTGGTTATAATTGAGATGCAGTCTTCAACAGGTAGGCATGTAAATAGAGACTGAACATCAAAACTGACCATGGTTTCATTGTCAGTAAGATGTAGGTCTTTTATCTCACTGACAAAATGGTATGAATCCTTAGTGTGTGCTCTTGTGTGTCCTTTGAGTGATGATAATATTTTAGCTAAGTATTGAGCCAATCTGTAAGTTGGCGAATCAATCTGACTCACTATTGGACGTAATGGAGCATTCGGTTTGTGTATCTTTGGTAACCCATACAACTTCGGTGGTTTGGCACAGGAAGGTATTATCGAATTAACGTCCAGATTCAATTTTTCGGAGTATTTCTTAATTAGATCGCTAGTTGTTTTAAGCGGTTTAGTTGTAGGGTCTGTTTTGACCTTTCGATAAGTAGTTTCTTCCGACAAAAGTTGTTGTATTTTAAAATTGTAATCTAACGTATCCATTATAACCGTAGAATTACCTTTATCTGCGCGGAGAATCGTAAGCTCTGGTCTGTTGCGTAAGTTTTTCAACGCGTTAAATTCATTTTTGGGGAGATTTAATTTCGGCGCTGAACTTCGACTAAACGAAAAAATAAATTTTCTTTTTTGTTACAGAGAACACGAGGGATCTGTGACAGCAAACACCTGGCCGCCGAGCTTCAGCACGTCAAGCAAGTTCTGCACGACAACAAGCTTCGGGTCCCGCGCCTACGTCACAGTGACCGAGTGAAGCTGGCCACAGTCGAGCGTGTGCCTGCTGTACTACCATATGTCAGAAGTGTCACAGACAAGATTGGCTATATCTTGAAGCGAGCTTCTATTAGAACATTCTACAAGCCGCCGAAGAAGATTAGTCAGTTTCTACCATCCGTCAAGTGCCATATTCCTCTACAAGATGCAGGAGTGTACAAGCTTGATTGTGAATGTGGTCTCTCTTATATAGGACAAACCAAAAGATCAATTAGGACCCGCGTAAAAGAACATATAGCTGATGTGAAGCATCAACGTTCCGGGAAGTCTGCAGTTTGTGATCATATCCTAGACGGCCCCAACCATTACATCAGATTTGATAGACCACAAATCCCCGCAAAAGAACACCGATTCCTACCAAGGATGATACGTGAGGCTATTGAAATTAAAAAACATCCTAATTTCAATAGAGAAGGAGGCTGGGTACTACCTCCTGCTTGGGATCTTATAATCAATAAAATTAAAACTAAACCCAAGCATACCACTGCAAGACCTCAAGACATAGTCAGTTCATTTTGCATAGATCGGACCATAAACAATAATTAAAAAAGCTGAAGGTACTCCGGGTTTAACAATGACATCGGGACGTCAGTCATCTCAGTCCCCCGTGACCATGGGTGCTGGAAAGCGCCCGAAACGTCGGGAATTAAAAAAAATGAAAAGTAAAAATAAACGCGATAAAATCCGTAAAAGTAGTTTTAATCAAAGTTTAACTTATTATAATTTATTTTAATCTGGGTCTATGTTGAACTTTGTTTAATTATTTTCTCGGGGGTTAATTTCACTCGGTTACTAGACATACGGTAGTTAACGTTACCGTACCGCTTTCTGACAAATGCTCAACATTGAATAGGATTAGCTTAAAACTAATTTTGTACAGGCCTTTCCACTACTGGGCATCGTAAAGTAAAAAAAAAAATAAAGCTATAGAAAAATATAGGAACATGCCTCCTCTTATATCTGAGAGGGTTTAGGAAGGGAATGTTCAGCGCACTGTTTTAATGCGTGTTGGTGAAGTTAACATGTCTTTAACCCTTCAATCCCCGTAAAAATACCATGCTATCGCATGCGTCGGGCAAATCCCGAGCGGTCGCATGCGACCACAAAACTTGTATTTAGAGACTACTTATCTATGAAGAAGTTTGGCATTATAAAATCTATACAAAATTTGGGGCCTAAATAGAAGTAAGGTTTTACTTCAATACAAAAGGATTTTATTGTATTTTGATAACAAAAGAAATACATACCAAGAGGATGTCGGTAGTGTGAAAATCACAATTATTTCTATATATTAATAATATTCGAAATTATTTTCGTAAAAAGATGAATTATATTCACACCAAAACTGGTATTACAATTTTATAATAAAACACTATAATAAAACACTAATAAAACATAAAGTAGGTTCATGATTTACTAATTATTATTGTTTTAACTAATTACCCATATAGATGAATACTTTACTGTGATATTTACCTTTGTAAACTTTCATTTATTACTTTTTGTATTAACAATTACCATAGCTGCTTTTGTTCTACCGTAAAACGCGACGTACGCGACGTTGACTAACTTGCCAAGCAATGTAATGTGAAACATTAGGTATCATTGTGCATTGCGTATGTTTATAATATGGATGCAGGTGGTGACATAGGTTTTGGAAGTAATAGAGCGCTAATTCATTTCTAATATCTTATTATTACTATTTCTGTGGGTACATATATATATATATATATATATATATATATATATATATATATATATATATATATATATATATATCACAGGATGTAAATCTTTCCATATTAGTCCTCACAAGTCACTATACACCTATATCATATAGTTTTCTCAGCTGAGAATTACTCAGTGAGTCCTTGGATTGTTTAGATTCGCATTTAGTGGCTCTATTGTTGAGATCCAGAAATCATCAGTCTGAAGCCGGGGCAAATCGCTAATATACGATACAGAAATATATATATATATATGAACGGTATAGATTCATTTCTCCAAATTGAAAGATTATCAAAGTTGATAAGTTTTCGTTTTTACGAGTATGCTCAATAAGCTCTAACTCGCTTGCTTCGCTGAGCGCACGATAATATTATTGCGGAGCGTAGATGTAACGTATCAATTTTTTCTATGAGACTATCGTAAAATCCGTCCTTATTGACCGTCTACATTGCAAATTGTAACTATAAGAAGAACTCGTAGTCAGAGACTTATATATATAATATATAAAAAAATATATATATATATATATATATATATATATATATATATATATATATATATAAGCCTTTGATTCCGTCGAAATTTGGGCGGTGCTACAGTCCCTTCAGCGGTGCCAAGTTGACTGTCGGTATATCGAGGTGCTGAAGTGTTTGTACAGTAGGGCTACGATGGTTATCCGAGTACAGAACCAGAGTTCGAAACCTATCCAACTGCAGAGAGGTGTAAGACAGGGTGACGTTATATCCCTGAAACTCTTCACCGCTGCGTTGGAAGACGTTTTCAAGCTACTGGACAGGAAAGGATACGGTATTAACATCAATGGCGAGTACATCACTCACCTTCGATTTGCCGACGATATAGTCCTTATGGCAGAATCGCTGGAGGATCTTAGCACTATGCTCAATGACCTCAATGGTATCTCCCAACGGATAGGTCTTAAGATGAACATGGACAAAACAAAGATTATGTTCAATGTCCATGTCACACCTATGCCGGTAGTTGTGGGGAGCACTATGCTCGAAGTTGTTGACGAGTACGTTTACCTGGGACAAATAGTCCGACTAGGAAAGTCCAACTTCGACCGAGAGGTTAATCGACGGATTCAACTCGGCTGGGCAGCGTTCAGGAAATTACGACACATCTTCTCGTCAGGTATACCTCAATCTCTGAAAATTAAAGTGTACAACCAGTGCGTGTTGCCAGTGATGACTTACGGATCAGAGACGTGGTCCTTCACTGCTGGCCGTATGAGGACACTCAAGGTCGCTCAGCGACAAGGGCTATGCTCGGAGTTTCTCTGCGTGATAGACTCAGATATGAGAATATCCGCAGTAAAACCAGAGTGATCGACATAGCCCAACGGATTAGTAAGCTGAAGTGGCAATGGGCCGGCCATATAGCTCGAAGAACCGATAACCGATGGGGAAGAAAGGTTCTCGAGTGGCAGCCTCGTACCGGTAGGTGTAGTGTAGGGCGACCCCCCACTAGATGGAGTGACGACCTGGTAAGACATGCAGGAAGTCGATGGATGCAGGTGGCTCAGGACCGTGCTTTGTGGCATTACTTGGGGTAGGCCTATGTTCAGCAGTGGACTTGTGAAGGGCTGTAATGATGATGATGTTAAAATATATATATATATATATGTTAACTTAAACAAAGACTATTCTCTTCTGAATAATAAGGCTTTTTACATTCAAGGTGGATAGTTGGTAGTTCTTAGGATCATTAAGAATATTTTAAATAAAGTTAATTAAACATTTTTATATTCAACTGGCAGTGCGGAATAATTTTCACAAAAGAATATTTTTAGCTAGGATGAACTCTTGTTGTAATAAAAAAAAGGAATTTCTTACGTTTCATTAGACATACCTACTTTGGAATGAAATTAATTAATTAGTTTAATTAATTAGTAAATCTTTGCAATCTTAGTAAAACTATTTTATTTCATAGTACTAAACTAATATCCACTATGTCTTCATAAGCTCATAGATAGTCCGTTATTGACTTGGAGACTATGAAATAAATCTCTCTATAACCAAAAAGTGCTGTAAGAATGTCCACTATTTAATCCCGCGGGTGTCGTAAGAAGGTTTTATACGTGCTGGAATCACGCTGCAGCTATTTTATGGTTGTAGCACGAATGCGTCGGCTCGACCGGGGAAAGGCCACGATCTCACAGAATACCAGCGTAAAATAGCAGCTTATTACTGCTGTGTTTCGTATGGTGAAGTTAGAGATCCGTAGACTATTTTTTTATTGGAAACGAGGCACTCAATCTGCTATTTGATTCTTAATCAAGGATAAATGAAGATGTCTGTGGGCCACAGCATCCAATTACCATCATGTGGATTGTGTGCTCGTTTTTCATCCTAATTTAAAAAAAGCAACAGGCAGAAATAAAATATGAAACGGGCAGCGGCATCTTCCTGATTTTTGACACAAATTAATAAAAAAAACTTCTGCTGCCAACTCGTATACCAAACGTGACAACTATGACAAAATCTCTAATGTGAAGCAATCTTTGTTGGATTCCTATGTTAATGAATTGAATTTTATAGGCTGCAATGGATGAATGAATGAAGAGTCTCATAGTCAACCCATTATCCGTAATCGTCACGAAGAGAAAGTGGATTGAGGATCAAACGTCTTGAATCTTAGATGTCGTCCTTCTCTAGTTTGTCTTGTTTTTGTGTGAAAACGTTACCCTCTTAATAGATTTTTCCCCTGTCGTTGAGGTAGCTTACAAACTTAAACTGCACACGACGAAACATCCAGACCGGAAACAACTATTTGTAGGCCATACAAATAATTTTGCCGTACGGAACTCGAACCCACTGCCAAACGCGCAGCAACAAAATGCTAAGCCCCTGTGCGACGGTGCCGTCTTATATATCTTGAATTTATGATATGTACTTGGTACTCATATGCTGCCATATATCGAAGTCTACGAATTCTTTCTAGCACTTCCACAGTCAACGAAAAGATTTAAATGTGTTATGCCACTATCTCGATACCAAATAGTGTAGTTTGTACCCTGGTTGCCAATCATGCATTGTGAATGTATCATCATATTTTTCTTGTTTTAACTTTTTACTTAATAAATAAATTATGCAAGATTTTTCTAAGAAAATAATTTTTACTGGTAGCTAACTCACTATTCTCCAGAATTTTCCAATTGTAAATAATAAGTTTGTTGGGCCAATATATGTACACGTTGTCTCCAGTCAATTTGAAGTCCACATTAACCGATGCATTATTCAAGTAATTAGGCGTAAGTACCTAGTTTGGCTTTGTTTTTTATATTCATTGTTTTGTCGAATTCTTGACTCTTGTATTTTATATATATATATTTTTTATAGAAGAAGGGGGAAACGAGCATACGGCTCACCTGATGGTAAGTGATTAGCGCCGCTAATGAACAATCGCAACACCAGGGGAATTGCAGGTGCGTTGCCGGCTTTTTGGAAAGGAATAAGCTCTTTTCAAGATAATTGGTACAATCAGACGTTACTTTGCGGAAATCCATTATAATAAAGATATTAATAGTTATTTTGCAACCATCCGTTAAATTAAATAATATGATGTGTCTTCCCTAGTTTGAAGAGCACCTCCCGCCTTCCCTCGATTGTGTGCACTAAACCCGTCACCACCAATCCCAGCACCACTACTCCCAACACCATTATTCTAGGAAATACACACCATTGACGATAATACGACACGTGTTTCGCCTCTACTCGAGGCATCTTCAGGTGATGTTGACTCTATGGCGGCTGACCGCTAAGCTTAGCGGGGCTTAGCTTAGGTGCTCTTCAAACTAGGGAAGACACATCATTTTATTTAATTTAGCAGATGGTTGCAAAATAACTATTAATATCTTTATTAAGCTCTTTTCTTTAAGGTACCTAAATCGTATCGGTCCGGAAAAGTCTCCGGTCGTAAACAATTCCATAGAGAAGTTGTACGAGGAAGAAAACTCCTAAACATACAGTAGTGGACCGCCAAGCATCGAGATGGCGAGGATGGTGTCGGGACACATCAAAGGCGCTGAAATAATCCAAAATTTCAGAAGTGTGAGCTGCAAACTCTTCCCTCTTCTAAAAAAAACTGACTTGCCAACACCAAACATATTCCATATGCACATTGGCCTAACTTTGATTTTAATCACATCTGTCATTATTTGCTAATAAATATTTTTATGTTTTTTATTTTGTTTTTAATAAAATCCGTAATTCGGCTACACTGCTCTTATTGTGTTAAAATAAGAAAGTTTAACGAAGTTACCTCATTATTACATTTTGATTACATTATATTATTACATAATTACGTCATACATTATTCGCATTGAGACGGGACACAATTGTTAAAATGATTTCAATTACATTACGTATATTTTTTATAATATTGTAGCGACAAACCAGCTGACAGTAAACTTTAACACAGTGGCCGGCGTAGGAACTTCTGCTCAGTTGCAGAAAATCGAAAAAAGGTGCAGTCAACTCTGATGGACATCTTTGCACGATAAAAGCCTTACAATCTAAATACGATTTATAAAAATGTCAGATATCAAACGCGGCGACAATAACAATGCTTTTCATTTGGAAGAAAATGATACCAATCAGTTATCATTATCATTATTACATCCGCTTACAAATTTACTGATGAACGTAAATCTCCTCCAAGAAATGCCACGTGACCTACATAGTCCTAAACCACTTGCATTCGTCGATCCGGTCGTCTCGATCGAGAGCAAGATCGCCCTACACTGCGCTTACCGAAGCGAGTCTGCAACTGGAGAACTTTTCTTCCACATAGGTTGATCCTTTGGATTTATCTATCACTCTAGTTCCTGCAAATATCTTCACTTCGCATTGTGTCATTCAGAGAAACTCCGAGTATTGCGCTCGCTATAGCTCAATGAGTGAGCTTAATCTTCCTGAAACGGCCTAGAGTGTTGGACTACAACCCAGCATTAATAAAGAGGTATTATACATTTTACTAAGAAGCTTGATTCTAATTAAAATTTAATATGGTCTTAAACCTGAAATTTCATTACTTTCTAACTTGTATAGAATTGCAATCCTTGAACATCTACAAGAAATATAGTAAAAATAAGCTTATTTTGGTTTTTAAGAGCGTTAAACCATTTCATAAATTCTATCGACTTACGATAATGATATAATATGTGATATGACAGAAATTTATCGTGTAGTGGCGGTGAATATCCACTATCCCATATCATCCTTTGTGTGTCGTAAGAGGCGACCACGGAACAAATATATTTGCTCCGTGGAGGCGACAGAAGGAAACAAATCAGGAGATGAGCAGCAGCGTCCTAATAATAACTAAAAAAGAAACTGCGGTTCCTAACCCGCTTGCCAAGCGTGCTAACTATGCCGAATATCCTCCCTATGAAGCAATCTATGGGGGAGGCCTACGTTCAGCAGTAGACTTTAATAGATTTTAATGGACAAAAATTTAGGGCTAGGCTGGTAAGCTGCTCAACTTTGTGGACTAGACATGTGTTTGCTTGTTCTTTATTCCCATGAAATTCACGTGACAAATCAGTACTTAAAACTGGAACACGTTTTCATTGGTGGAAATCGAACCTAGGCTGCCTGCATTGAGCGCTTAGCCTCTAAGCTACTACGACTTTTCCAAAATTATAAATAATATAAAAATAATATTTTACATTTTGAATAAAAACAAAAGAACTTAACGTACTAGATCTTCTAAACGACTATGAAAAACAAACATAAATCTCGCTTTATTTCCTAAATTTCTAAAGTAGCAATAAACTGTTCCGTTACACCTGTAGGGTAAATTATAGAACAGGCTTTTAACTTTAAGCTATTTTTTGAATATCTCTAAATAACAGAATAAAAGAAAACTATGAACGGTCGATATCTAAGCTTTTTTTAATTTTAAAAGATAATAGCGCCTACAAATCACCAACACGTGACTTGCGTAACGGTTTAGATGACAACAGTAATTTTATTTCTTGTCAAATCTGTTTTATCTCAAAGTTTTCTTTCGGTATCCAATCCATCATATAATAGCTCTATAAATTTCAGGCAAAATATTATTGGTCAGGCCTCGGAATCAAATATCTATCAAAATATAATAAATATATATCTACATGTGTGAGAGCCACGCTGCAGGCTGCAGCTTAATTATGGATGTAGCACGAGTAGGTCGGCAAGACCGGGGAAGGACCACGCTCTCACAAAATGCCAGTGTGAAATAGCAGCTTTATGCTCCTGTGTTTCGTATGGTGAAGAGTAGAGAACCGGAGACGCTTTTCACCGTAAACAAGGTATTCCATTGTAGTCTACGCATTTGCATTTTGTTTATTGATCACGGCATCTTTTCACCATCAGGTGGACTGCGTGTGCTTGTTTAGCACCCATATTTTATAGAAAAAACACGCACATTGGCTCCGATAAAAACTTGGTAATTTTCTCAAACATGTAAACAATTTTGAGCTAATTCTGAAATTGTCTTTATTATAATATAGTATAGTAGTTTTATTTCACTAAACACTCAATTTTATATTGCTTTTTATGTGGTATTTCCTTCTTTATTTATTATATTATAAAAAAATAGAATGATTGATTTATTAAAACTCATTATCTCCTTGTACGAGGGTTGCCAGATCGGAAGGTGTTATTTTTTTATTATCTTTATTGTCACTTAATTATACTTATCAGTACTTCTGGTAGCTGCCAATAATTTCGAACCATACATCTAATCAGAATTTTTAAAAATTCAGAATAATTTAAGTTCTAGTTTATTATTTTCTATAGGCCCACCTTCAAAATTCCATGGATAGACAGTCTCGTTCTTTTATACATAAGTTTATCATCATACTAAAATTCCTGCAAAAAAAAGCATTGCATTGCTATAGACAGGGTAAAAAACGATCCGTTTATAGGTTGAGTAATCCTCTTTGCTTGAGAACTTTGCTCAAGCTTTTCATGTTTATTTTATCCATTTTGATTTTACTGCCACAAAGAGTCTTCAAACAGCAAAATTCGATGTACAATTGTTCGTAACCAATATCGGAATCAGTACCAATGTTTTCTAGAAAATTGGACAAGCAAAGCAAAAAAACGAAGGTTTTCCCCTCTTCCGCTTCCACCAGTGCACCAACCCTCACGCGACGACGTGAACCACTCTAAATTATCTAAAAAAAAACATTTTTCATTTTTGAAGAATTTTTAAATATCCTTAATATATAACCATTCCGGTTCGCCGGTTCGGAAACTAGTTCTACAGGACTACCCCGTTGGATCCTAATCACCTGGCGACCTCCGACAAAATCTCACGAAAAAACTAAATAATTTTTAACAAAACTGAATTAAAAAGTACAACATCACAATACTTTTTAAAGTTTGTCGAAAGATACAAGTGGCTCAGTACCGTGCTTTGTGACATTCCTTGTGGGTGCCTATGCTCAGCAGCGGACTTGTGAAGGGCTGTAATGATGAATGATGATGATTCATAATTTACATTTAAAAAGCACTATCATGAATTAAGAGACTAAACCTTGTTGCCAGGAGAGATCGCCCGCATTATACCCGACAACGGTGGTAATGTAAACACTAAATACAAACTCCAACTCTGAGTGTTGGCAACATAAAATGTACTTACTCACTTGTAATTAAATGCGTACATTGAAAAGGAATTAGTGTACATACGTGCTCACTAAATCATTTAATATGTGTGTAAAATTTTACATAACGTTAATTTTACATGAATATATTATTTCTTTCTGATCTAGCATTCTCACTAAGATTACACAGCCCATTATCAACTCAAGTGTAAAGTTTTTATTTTAAATTCTAATAGTATAATATTAAATTTACTTTACTGTAAGTTAAAATTACTTTTACTTAAAAATATCGTAGTGTGTATATTCATACTGTACGAGTATCATTAAACTAAAGCTCAGCACTTTAAGTCAGCTACTTTTGTTGAAGATCCTGCTCCAGCTATGGGCGATTATGACCCACAAGAAGAAATTAGTTTTCACACAGCAATACGTGCATGGGGCTCTAGTGTTGATGCCGCGTCCAGAGAAACTATTTTAAGGCAATCAAGTCGACAACTTAGTAAATAGATTATGGCGTGCAAGGAATATAATGCATTAAAATACATTTTTACAAAATATTTATTTTTTATTTATTAATACTTCTGCCAACAACTTCAACCCATCCCCAATGATCTGCATTGCTTGGGCTGTAGAGCGGTCCCTTTCTGTCTGATTATTCAGATAAGATTGCAATATTGCAAGGCTCTGCCATTGGATTTCAGTCCACTGTTCTTCCACTCGTAGGAACCGCTCGGCTAGACTAGTCAAATGAGACTGTCGCTGTAATGGTGGTGGCAGTGGTCTGTGATATCTGCCACAACGTCTTGAAGTTGCTATAAAGAGACCAAAATCAAGTTCAAATCTACATCATCATACTAATAATCTACACAATTATTATAAATTTGTCTAATATCCTTTCAACTGCGGAGATTCTTTTTTTATTTCTTTAAAAAAAATATTAGTAATCCTATTAATTAACATTACTAATATTCTCTTTAACCCCTCCTGGTAAGCTGAAAATGCTTGTGTTAGGAGTGGTTCACGACAGTAGTCGAATGGTGGATTCGAACCCACGACCTTTTGAGTTTGCGGTCCGCGCCCTGCCATTAGGCATTCATACTCCGTTGACTGCGGAGCTGTTTAATAAAATTGACGGCTCATTGGGCGCAATTCGTTTAAACGCAAATTTCTTGATTTTGATATATCAAATACTATAATATGTATACATTTCTGAATTCTCCATGAAATTTTCTATAAACGAGTACATAAATTAAATAAAGTCCCAAAGTAATAAGTGTAAGTAAATATTGAGTAAAGACAAATTTGTCATATTTCTCGATGAAACAAAGTTTTTTAGTACTTCGATTTTATTTTAATTTAATTTCAAATCTATTGTTTACAATATTTTATGCGCAAAATCATAGGCTACAATACAATTTTTTATAATAAAACGCATTAATAATAAGCTTACAAGAACCAACAATCAACTTACACCAATGTAGAATGTAATTCGGACCAGATGCGGCATTAATCATTAGTCATAAAATTAACACTAGTTTTTTTTTATTTCATTAAAAATATATACTTAAATTCATGAAGAAACATGTGGTTTATTTCCAGGACTAGTTGAACCTCTCTTTTTCCTTACATGATTCAGTCATCTTTAAATAGATCTTGCTAAGTTTCACAAATCTCATAAAGTATTTCATAAGTAATCTTAGTGCCGATATCAAAATTTTAGCCGTAAGTGCCATATTTATTGTAAAATTAAGTACTTTATTTGAGCAAACAATTTTAAACAGCACTTGTAGAGAAATAAACATTCATTAATTCCCTTAAAAGCCATAAAACCACTCAAGAGTCACTCCCGCGGATGTAGAGTCTAAAATAACGTTTTTTGTAAACAATACTCAATGTTCCATAATAGTGTCGAGTGACAAAGCCGTTCAGAGGCGCCGCGGGGTGCGCCGCGGGGTGCGCAGCGGTTATATTACATTTCCAATAACCAAAATAATTTTATCAACATTATTTCTAAAAATGTAATATATTTCCTTTAACACAAATAACATCTACGAAATAATAACATTTAAAATAAACATATCTCTTCCTGAAATAAAAAAAAATATTATGGATATATATTTTCAAAGAACCCACTTCTTATGCTCCAAAAATTGACTATTTGTGAAAATTGAATATTATTAATTTCTACATTATGGAATGCAAATAAATATATTGTATTGTATTGTATTGTAAATATGCCACAATTAAAGTCCGATTTTGCAATCGAGGATAGATGTAGATATCTATGGGCCGCAGCAACTACTTTACATTCAGGTGGACTGTGTGCTCGTTTGCCACCCTATTCTATAGAAAACATACAAAATAAAAAGGTGTGTTCATTTCAACTATGAGAACCGTGGTGGCTCAGAAGAGCCCCAGTAGCTCAGATGGTTAGCTCCCGCGTTAAATTTCACAGTACGTTAGCATACCGGGTTCGATCCCCGCTGGCGTCAATGAAATTGTTAATTGCAATTTTAATTGTTGATCTACCACGTGCTCGGAGGTGAAGGAAAATATCGTGAGGAAGTCTGACTGTCTGAGAAATAAGAAAAAATATTTCGAAGACATGTGAAGTTCACCAACACGCATAGGGGCAGCGCGAAGGACACTTGTTTGCCCTAAAACCCTCTCAGATGTGAGGCAAGGCCCAGCAGTGGGACGTAAATAGGCTGTAACTTAACTAACTTAACTATTTCAACCATGATAGTCTAAAATAATTAGCTGAATAAATTATAGCTAGGCAACAATAAAACTAAATGGATGGATGGACATAAGTATAAAACTGAATAAATATATAACACGAGTACTCATTTCTTTAAAAGACAGACACAAAACTTACAGTCAACACTAAAATTTTACGTACATTTCAAGTCAAATTCTTCAACCAGCATGTTAGTTCTAAGATAGCGATTTGCTTCATACAAATTAAAAAAAAAAACAATTTTACACGTACTTAATGAGATAGAACACAAAGTGAGATTACCCAGGCATTGTTTTAAAACTGTTCCGCGCCTAAGTTGACGCCATGTAGGGTCAGTGACGAGAGCGGGGCGAGCTTTCCAGAAAATGACATCACTAATCTTTCAACCGACAGCGCCTATCTGGTGTCGAAACGAAGAACTAAGCTTCTAGAAGCCGACACTCGAACTTTCGGCGCCTTGTCGATTGGTGCGCGTATTTACTTGAATGTTCTGGATGTTTCGGTGCTAATGTGTATTTATAGGCGCTGCAAGGTGCGATCGGGGAAGTATTGTATTTGGCGAGACAAGCGAAGCTTCGGAGCGGAATAAAGTATATCAGTGTGATTAATTATTAGTGTTTTAAGTTTAATTAGTGTAAAGTGAAGTGTTAATTTTGGTAATTCAATCGGCAGTTTTTATCGTCACGAACCTCAAGCTCGTAACAATTGATGTCAGAAGTGGGATAAAATCATGCCGATTTTACCTAAGGAGGAAACGGAAGGTGCCCGTACCCGAAGTCAACGCCAGCAGGAGACGGACCAAAGAAGATTTGGTGGTGCAACGCCGCAGACGTCGGAGGGACAGCCGCAGGCTGCAGGCCCTTCAGTAGCTCCTACATCTGCAGCACCTGACTTAGGTGCTCTGATGGTGATGCTGCAGGAGCGGGCTCGCCGACAGAAGGAGCAGGCCCGTTGGTTGAAAGAGCAGCAGGAGGAACATGCTCGCCGACAGGAGGAACAGGCTCGCCGACAGGAGGAACAGGCTCGCCGACAGGAGGAACAGGTCCGTCAGTTGAAAGAGCAGCAGGAGGAACAGGCCCGCCGACAGGAAGAGCAGATGCTCCTCGTGAAGGACATTCACGCTAACTTCGGGAAAGAGGTAATTGAGGTGAAGGATAGGGTTGCTCAACATGACAGCCGCCTGTCGGAAGCTGAAACCCAAATCAAGGAAGCTAAAACCCAAATCGACCAAGTGAACAATCGGGTTGATTACGTGATGACGTGACGTAACGGCTGACGTGAAGAAAACGCTGGACGACCTTAAACTGGGGGACGGAATTACAGCTCCCGTAGTAGCCATAACACCTTAGCTACGTGGGTTCAAGGTGCCACCGTTCGACGGGACTTCATCGGTCGGCCTACAAAATCCAGTTCGAAGCTGTTATGAAGGCGAACGGCTGGAATAAAAGTCAGGCCATGACTGCTCTCACACTAGGCCTGCGCGACCAGGCTTTAACAGTTCTGCTTTGTAAAGTGACTTTGAGCAGCTCCTTGAGGCATTGGAGGCGAGATATGGCGACGCTCACCTGGAACACGTCTTTCGTGCGCAGCTTAAAGATCGCGTGCAGCGCATCAACGAAAACATGCAGCAGTGGGCTCTAGAGGTGGAGAAGCTGGTGCGAAAAGCATACCGGTCTGTACATGCGCTCATTGAAGGGTACCTTGTGCAGACATTAATCGACGGCATCCGCGACCTGGAAGTCAGAGCTGCTGTGAGGCTTGGGTACCACGAGACGCTTAAGCACGCCTTGGCCTATGCACTGGAGGTGGAAGCCGTGCGGCAGGATCATCGTTCCCATCGCGTCAGGGAGGTTGCAGCAGCTACAGTTCGCGACCGCAACAAAGGATACAGCCCTAGGTGCTATGGATGTGGGGAAAAGGGCCATCTTCGATCCAGCTGCCCTAAGCGAACCCTAGAAAGGGAAGGTGAACGATCTCAAGAGGGTAGTGCAGCTAACGGCACCGCCTGGCGGTGGCAGGATCATCGTTCCCCTCACGCTAGGGGAGGTTGCGATAGTTACGTTCGCGACCACAATAAAGGATTCAGCCCTAGGTGCTATGGCTGTGGTACCTAAGCGAGCCGTAGCAGCTGAGGCTGGTCGCCGAAGGCGACCAATAAGCCGTTGCTGCGGAGGCGAGCATGGGTGCCTGTGATTTGCTACACAAGGGCGATGGGGCTGCATTTCCCGCAGAGGCGAAGCCGTTGCAGAAGTAACTGCAACAGTTAATTATACAATATAAAGCAGTTATAATTGAGTGAGGTTATGATTTTACAAAAAAAAAAGAGGATTTTCGGCACTTCCCTCTTTTAGGGGGAGGTTCCTACCCCGGCCTCCCCCACTCGGCGACCATATATTCGTGCGGCAAATTACTAAAAAAATTCATAAAAGAGGGGGAGGGGTTCCGGCACTTAAAGCTTTTAAGGGGAGGTTCCTACCCCCTCCCCTCCTCTACCCGCACACTCGGCGACCATAAATTCGTGCGGCAGATTACTAAAGAAATACCCTTTCAACACCCATTAAGGTCAAAATCCTTTCCTTTACGTCTGTTAATTCCAAAACCTCTGCTCCACCACCAGTCTTATTTTTTGCACGAATCCGTAAGGCCCACTTTTTCTTTACTGTACTTATTTTATCGGCCAAGTACTTAAACCAATTTAAGCTTTTTAAAGCATACTACAATGTATAATTAATAGAAAAATTTCATTTAAGATAAACAAACCTTCATCCATTACTTCGAAGTTTTAACACAGGTTCCGAAGCTATTTAATTGTATAGTGATTTTCTCCCACATTTTCGGAGTGGCATCTCTTGCACTAGGCACTCTTGAAAATCCTTTTGACAAACTTGGATTTCTTTGTAAAAGATCTAAAAGAGTTTGATCCTGAGATGGATGTGACGCTCTTTCTATCGGGCTACAATAAAAAAGCAATTATTACAGTTAAGCAAAGTTCTATTGATAATGATTTAAAATATTTAAACAATTGACTAACTTACTTCATGTTTTTTTTAAAAATAAATGAACACGTTTATTTATAAAAATCGACACAAAATATTTTTCACTTCGCACTGTCAGATATCAGTCGGTTGTAATCCTAAAGGGGAAGAATAACGACTCTTTTTTCTTACCAACGGGCGCCATCTGTGTACCGCCCACGAAAACTAAACAGTAGAAGCTAGGGCGGGAATTTCAAAGCACAGTGCATTTTACAGATAGGTACTCGTACGTTGCATTGCATTTTATGCACAACTACAGTGCGTTTCTCGATATTTTCCGTCAAGATGATCAATTGTTGCTTAGCAATAGTTGACATCTGACAAAATCATTACCGAGAAACACAGTGTACATGTGCATACAATGCTGAAAGCAATATTTAAAGAAACAGTCTAATAAAACAAACATTAGTATATGACTTTTTATTTCGCATGATATTAATTATAATTTATCAGATTTTCAATTGGGCAACTATGACTAATTTTACATAAATAAATGTTTTTGGATTATATACTCATTTGGGACAAAAGGTGTTCAACAAGTCACAAGTAACGTGTATTTAATCAGTTAATCGTAAACACAAATTAATCGTAATCTAAAAATGAGATTATGCATATAATTTGAAAATACAGCAAGCATATTCGAACATAATTACAAATATAAAGTAAAAGTAAAGTTACAGCCTATATACGTCCCACTGCTGGGCACAGGCCTCCCCTCATTTCTGAGAGGGTTTACAAATATGAACAGGTCTATTGCATACAATTTTAATATCAAAATCTAGACAAGGTCAAACACAAGTTACATTTTACATACATGTATCACATTATTTAACATGTATTATTTCAGTTTAATGTTATAAATAAAGAAATGTTTAGGAAGAGACATACTTATTATTTTGGTTGAAAGCAGACAAATCTGACAATGTAGCTACACTATCGCCTATTTATAACACAAGTTGTAAAATAATAAATAAAGCATAATCAGCCTATAATGTTCCCACAGCTGGAACACACGCCTCCTCTCTGTGAGATGCAGTGGGCTGTAAAACCATGCCGGCCCATTGCAGGTTCATCTGCACTAAAAAAGAAAAATGAACGTAATCTATTCATGTATAATTGATGATAACTTGTCCTAACTGCCAGCACATCAACACAGAACAAGTTCCGTTTGTGAAATAGACATCCACTATAAAAAATTTTGGAAATTCTATTCATATAGGGGATAGAACAGAATTTTGCATGAAAGTCCGTCACTTATTAAGTAAAATCAACATGAACTGGTATTTGGACAACAAATAAAACGCGTTTTTGATCGATTTTGGAAACTCATACGTGGTAAAGCCATGCTGCAGTTATATGAGTAGTATAGTTGTAGTACGAGTGGGTTGGCTCGACCGGGTAAGGACAACGCTCACACAGAATACCAGCGTAAAATAGCAGCTTAATGCTGCTGTGTTTCGCGTATGGTGAGTATAGAGAACTGGAGACCCTTTTCACTGGAAACGAGGCAATCCATCTTAGTCCTCACGGATGATAACGCTTCTGAATTTTGATTTGTAATCGATCGAGAATACATGTAAGTGTATGTGGGCTACATCATCCACTTACCATCAAGTGGACTGTGTGCTCGTTTGTCACCCTATGCTATAAAAAAGAACTTAAACCCTAAAGCGTGAGGATTGAAATTTTGTATGAGAATCTGGTGTTTTTGGAGATTGAGTATTGAACATGAATAGTTAGACTATTTAATACAAAAATAAATAAATATGTGTTGTATCATCTTGGGTGAAAAAGTCTAAAATTCAGGCGTATGAATTTGTGTAAAGGCGCTAGTTTTACATTTATTTATGTATAATTATGTTCATTTTTCTTTTTAGTGCATATTTACTCGCCTCCCCACACTTTTTGTAAAATACAGTATCTCTTAATTGAAATATGGAAGACACTATTAAGTATGAATGTAATATTTAATTGTTTGTGTTCTGTGCCGGACGGGCGAAACTCTCCGGAGTAAATGTTGTCGAAGATACTTCGCGAGTCGCTCACGTCCTACACCTATAGGTTCCGGTGGGTACTTTCACTGCCGTCTTTGTGGTTGCCGCTGAAATATTGTGGACTGAGGTTCAAATCAAAATGCACGATTAATAAATACAAGTAGTAGTGGCCAGCGGTTCGACTGATTAATTAGTCGCAAAACTTTATAACTATTATTTATTGACCACGGTTGTTCACTATTGGTTGGTCACTGTATATTTCAAAAGATTTCTTTAAATTGTACGGTGGTATCAAATATCTATTGGTAGTAGCTGGTTTTCTAACACTACTGACTAGCAGCTATTATCAACTAAACTAGCTGATTTTATCACTTTTCTACGATATCAGTTACCACTTTCACTATATGTAACTGCGAATATCAGTTACGACCTTTTTCGGCTAGCTAACACTTTCACTATGTGTAACTGCGAATATCAGTTACGACCTTTTTCGGCTAGCTAACACTTTCACTATATGTAACTGCGAATATCAGTTACGACCTTTTTAGGCTATCTAACACTTTCACTATTTACTATATACTGCTACTAGTCACTTCAGTTACCACCGGATACCACTCACTTCACTTCACTTGTCACTGGTAGTTCTTCACACTACTACTGGTACTGGGCCCCGAGCCCCTAAGGTAGACTTTAGCAATACTTTACAGTGAGCCGCTTGCCATTTTCCGCTTTGCCTCTTTATTGCATAAACATTTCACAAAGGATCTCCTAGGTGTGCGTTATTTCGTAGTTACAGGGCGCAAATAACCGCCGGTTCGACAAACTCCGCCGATCGTTGAGTCCCGTGATTCCGTGAGGCGTCGAGGTCACCGGCCCCTAGGTGATTCTTGGCACTTTATGCGCTCCGTGCATCCTGTGCCTAGTCGCGTAATAAAGTGCCACCTCCGCACTTCCCCCAACCCTTTTGTTGACAAAAGGGGTAGGCAGTGCCCCACGTGACTACGCCAACTTAGTTGCAACGTGACCATAGCTGGATATAGACAGGGCCGTTAGTTAGACTACTGACTCTTAGGTAGGTTCACCATGTCCGATAAGGACAATGATAAGGGGGAGCCACCACCGAGAACCAGAAAACCACCGGACCTAACAAGCATTCTGGATCGACCGATAGCATACCGGGACATCTTCTATCCGGAAAGGACTCGAGTAGTGTCTTCCTACTCGCAGATCCGGACGAGGAAACCCCTATCTCCAGGAAAAGGACCGCGCTCTCGCCCATCGTACCTGGAGGTACGACTGGGCTAGAACCGGTTCCCCAACAACAGCGGGCTAAGAAGTCGTGGAGAAGGCACACTCCGCCTAAGACTGCAGCATCATTGCAGGAGAAGAGACAATGCCTCGGATCCTCCAACTCCTCGGACTACTCGACATCCGAGGAGGAACAAGACCAACGACCAATAAGGAGATCACAACCGAAGTCGCCATCGCCGACTAAACCCACTCCCCCTAGATCAGAGGAACATCACTCCAGCATGGAAGCTGTGGATCTAGAGCAGGGAGGAGAAGGGTCGTACGGGTGGAGTGCCACAACCTATGCGACCTTAGCCCCGAATACATCGGCTGGACACTCGCCGTCCACTTCGCCTAGGAAGACAACAGAAAATCCGTCCGGGCGTCCGCTGGATGATGGCCAACGGCCATCTACTAGCTACGCCCATATGGTAGCTGCGCCAGCAGTACCACGACCAAAACCGGCGGCAGCGACTTCTGACAAGCCTGCCGACCAGGAGGAGAAAACAAGATACCCGCCCATAGTGGCCGAATGCCTCCCGGATTGGACGAGGCACTTCAAGGAGCTCAACAGATTGTTGGGCCACCAATTAAATGCCCGTCCTTTCGGGAAGGGAGTCCGTTTTACGCCACAGAGTGCCACGGAATTCAGGACTGTTCAACGTTACATGGTTGAACTTTCCAAGGAAACACAAAACATGTCGTGGTACTGCTACACCCCGGATGAAGACAAGCCCACCAAAGTGGGCATCCGGGGCCTACCAATGGGTACAGATACCAGTACCATAGAGGAGGCTATAAAGGCAAAGGGCTTCCCGGTGAAATACGTTAAAGCGATCCCACCACGAAGGGGCAGACCAGGATGCGTCTACTTTGCCCAGTTTGACCACCTGAGCCTGGAGCAGCTCAAGAGATTATACGAAGTTGACGAACTACTCTATATGAGAGGAGTAGTTATTGAGGCCTGGCAAAGGAAAGCAGGACCGGCCCAATGCCACCGCTGCCAGGCCTTTGGACACGCCTCAGCTAACTGCTTCAGGCCGGTGAAGTGCGTACGCTGCGCCGGGGAGCATATAGCGAGCCTTTGCCCTCGGGGTAGGGAAGAGGAACCCACATGTGCCAACTGCGGTAAGAACCATACAGCCAATGACCGTCGCTGTCCAGTCCTGAGGAGGACTGCACGAATACAGGGGATTACCTTACCGGGGCTACTCCCGGAGGACCCGAAAAGGATCCCCCAGAGTCGCCCTAAAGCCACTCGCCAGAAAGACGGGTGGGCTACCATCACGGGGAAGGGCAGACAACCAGATGTCGCCAGTGTCTTTTTGCTATTCATATCCTTTTCATCAAATACTCCAGGTGTCAGTAGTCTCGCAGATCCTCCTAAAAGGAAGTGATTTGGAGTGATGGCTTCGTCGTCGTCACTGTCTACAGAGATGTGAGTCAATGGTCTGCTATTTACTGTGTACTCCACCTCGCAGAGCAGCGTGGCTAATACTTCCTCATGCGAATGTCTCTCATGAAGGAAGGTGTATAGTGCCGTCTTCACGCACCGTATGAGACGTTCTCTCTTGGTTGGTGTTTTATGCAGCAAATTGATTGGAAGTCGAGCGAGCTTTAGGTTGAAGGTCAGCTGATCGGTACCCGGTTTCCAGATTAATCCGAGTATCTTTTCCTCGGTTCCTTTGTTTCCCAGATCGACTGACTCAGATGCGTCATGGTCAGGTTCTAATTCTTTTACAACTTCTGGTGCGTTGGAAACCCATTTTCTAAAGGTGAAGTGCGCGTTTTTGTGTATGTCGCGTACTTCCTTCTATACTCGCATTGCGTCTTCCAGAGACTGGAAACTGTCGAGATAGTCATCTATATAGTGGTTTTGAATGATAGCTTCTACAGCTTCTGGATACTTGTCTAGGTGTTTTTTAGCGTTCCAGTTCTTTGCGAATATGGCCGTGCAGGGTGAACTGGCTGCAACAAAAATGATCGACGTCATTCTATATTCTTGTGGAGCTTCATTACGTCAATCCTCTCTCCAGAGATATCTTAAGGCATCTCTGTCTTCGGGTCTAACTTTGACCTGCATGAACATTTCGGCTATTTCCGCGGAGATAGCGATATTATGGCGGCGAAAACGCATCATGACCCCTGATAGTGATTGCAGTAGGTCTGGACCCGTGAGCAGGAAGTCGTTCAATGACACCCCCTTTGTTTTGGCTGCGGCATCGTGTACTATTCGAAACTTCTCTGGCTTCATTGGGTTATGGACGTCGAAATGGGGCAGGTACCATGTTCTTCCCGGTGTGCTAGTTTTCGGTGCTATCTCGGCGTATCCTTTTTGTACTAGGGAATTCATTTGTTCATCATATTTCCTTTTTAGATCTTCGTCTCGATCTAATTTTCTTTCAATGGAAACGAGCCGTTTTATTGCTGTTTCATAATTACCAGGCATCTCGATATCCTTTTCCTTCCAGAGAAGCGCTGTTTCTATGTGCCCGTCTTGTAACTGACTTATTTACTTACTTACTTATCTTCACGTACAATCCCTAACGGGGTAGCCAGAGAGAACAGATCGCCAAGTGTCACGATCCTTACATACCTCTTTCGCTTCTTTCAGGTTCATTAACTTCTTCATACATGCACGTCTAGGTATCCGAGTACTCTTGACCCTCCCCCTCTTCGAGCAATTTGCTCACATGGTCTTCGAAAGTTAGTCTCGGTCTACCTCGACACCTTTTAATATTTACTTTCGCTCTATATATTTTCTTCACCATTCGGTCTTCACTCATTCGTTCAACGTGCCCAAACCATTGGAGTACGCCCCTATCAATTTTTGTGATAAGGTCATCTTTCAATCCTGCCATATTGCGAATCTCTTCGTTTCGCTTTCGGTCGGCTATGGTAACGCCACACATTTTACGAAGAGATCGCATCTCCACTGCATTCAACTTGCTTTTATGCTTCTTCTGGCATACCCAGGTTTCGCTGCCATATAACAAAGTCGGTACCAACACTGCGTTGTATATTACAAGGCGTGCACTCTTCACCACGCCTCGCCTTTTTACTAATGCATTCAGGGCACCATTGACTTTGTTTCCGGCAGCGACACGCCTATCCACATCTAATTCACATCTTCCATCACGGCTGAAAGCACTCCCCAAGTATACAATTTCATTTACCTCTTCTAGACATTCCTGATTTACCCATATTTCACATTTCGTTCTCTCTTCGTCCTTTTCAAATACCAGAACCTTAGTTTTATTAGCATTCAAACGGAGACTTTTAATTTCACATTCCTCTTTAATACACGTGACTAATGCCTGCAGTTCTGCTTTTGATGGTACAATAAGCACTGCATCATCAGCATACAGCAGACAATTAACTTTTATGTCACCCAATTTCACACCCAAACAGCTATCTTTCAGCTTCTGTAAACAGCTGTCGAGATACAGTATGAACAGCCAGGAAGACATGACACAACCCTGTTTTACGCCCGCTTGGACGCTAAACATGGGTGACAGGTCATGCCCTACCCGCACACAGGCTTTACAGTCATAGTAAAGTGACTGCACAGCCCTTAACAATCGACCATCCACTCCATATCCCGGCAACAGTTCCCACATTTTCTTCCTTATAACCTTATCAAATGCTTTCTCCAGATCCACAAAAGCACAGAAAATCCTCTGGTTAACACCCAGAAGCTTCTCCGTGATCATGCGGAGAGAAAACATTTGATCCGTGAATCCTCTTCCAGGTCTAAATCCGCATTGTGCCTCCCACAAGAATCTTTCCGATTTCTCTTGCATCCTACGTGTCAAAACTTTCGAGTAAACTTTACTTGCTAAACTGGTCAAGCTAATCGCCCGATAGCACCCGCAGTCAAATGTGAACCTTTACCTTTATATAAAGGCACAATGACCGCAGATCGCCAATCATCCGGGACATCTCCCGTCCGCCAGCACAAATTGCACAGCAGATGGAAGTTGTCCCAGACGCGAGGCCCACCGTACTTGACCATTTCTGCAGTAACTCTGTCTAGTCCCGCAGCCTTACCACATTTCAAACTTCGAATCACACGTTCAATCTCTTTCATGCTGATGACCTCAGTGTTATCGAGGTCCGTGTCTGGCGTGCCAGTCACGGCGTCACCCCCAGATCCTTCACTAAGATCATGACACTCATACATTTCTCTATAAAATTCACTCCATCGCTGCATGACGTCAGATTTTTCTGAGAGGACGTCATTGGTTCTCGAAAGCACTTTGTTCATTCTTAAGGCTGTCGCACCACTCCGGGACCTTCCAACCTCTTGTAACTGACGGGTGCTGCTATTTAGTATATCTTCAGCTTTCTTCTCTGGATCGGAGTCTGGTCTTCTCAGATTGACAATGAGAGATTCCAGCACGAAATATTCGCGGAGTTGTTCATCTATAGTCCCCTCGCTCTTGTGCAGCTCATTGGCCGCGTGGACGCGCTGATACGGGGCTTTAGTGTGTGCCTCGTGTAGCACCCATCCTAATTCTGTGAGCGAGGCAATTGGGTGGTGCGGCGGACCTCTTCGGATTTGAGTGGCTATCAGAAGTCTCCATTTGTCCTGTCCTATTAGGATCCTTGGGTTTGCCTGAGTCATATGTTAGCTGCTTCTTTAGGTCTTTCAAGTGGTTGCACTTGGCTACGTCTGCAGCAAGTACAGTCTGTGGCCCCAAGTTTAGGCAGTTTAGAATCCCGCACTGAACAAGTATTTGTATGTCCTACAAATAATTGTTCCGGGTCTGGATGTGTGTCCTTGTGCAATTTATGTTTGTAAGCTGCCTCCGCGATACAGGAGAAAATCCAAGTGTGGGGGAACGTTTCTATAAAATAATTATAAAAGAATAGTGGATATTAATGGGGCTGTAAATAGATATACGATATACGATTAGCTTTATTTATTCTTTACATGCATCATAAACTGGAATAAATACCATTAAATAGAACTTACTTATTTTAAAGTTAAAGGTGTTATTATAATTCGATATGTTTTAAAATTGGATTTTGATTTTAAAGTTTAGCAAAACATGTACTTGCTTTTCTATCAGAAATTTGATGTACATAAAAACACCTAATAATTTAATTGGTAATTTAATTATTTTTTGAGAAAGACAAAAACAATGGGAATAAATATAATTAACACTAACTAATAGGTACTAATTATAACTTAGAACATAAATGAAAAACTAATGACAAAGAAAGTGGCTCAGGACCAGCGCGTTTGCGGCAGTCTGTGGAGGAGGATATTCAGTAGTGGACTTCTGAAGAGCTGTAATGATGATGATGATTCGAAAACTTGCACGATTAAATTATAAGAAATCGACGTTTTTTAAAGGATAGGGTGACAAACGTGCACACAGTTCACCTGATGGTAAGTGGTTACTGTGGCCCATAGACATGTACATCTATCCTCGATTACGAATCAAAATGCAGAATCGTTGTCACCCGTGAGGACTAAGATGAAATGCCTCGTTTCCTTTAAAAAGGGTCTACACTCAACTATACGAAAAACAGCATCATTAAGCTACTATTTTACGCTGATATTCTGTGAGAGCGTGGTCCTTCCCCGGTCGAGCCGAGCCATTCGTGCTAACAACTAAATTTCTAATATAACTGCATGGTTCTACCACATGTAAACGACGTGCTTCATTTTTTTTTCATTTTAAAATTGTTCTCGTAATAACCTGATTGTAAATGAATGTTCTTTTTTTTTTTTTGATAAATAGCTTATCGATTAAAACAAATGTTTAAAAATAATTAAATCGCGCTAATTAAAGTAGTAGGAATGTTTAAAGTTGAAATTGGCACTAAAAGGCTGGTAATTGGGGCATCCACCCTACAAAGCGTGAATATAAAATTTAAATCAGATGCGTGTAATCACTCTGGAAGCATGTAGCAAACTAAAAGCGCTCCCAAACTCTGCCAACGCGCGTGTGGACGCGGCGACCAAACTCTGCCGACAATCCTTTGATCTTTTGTAAAAAACCGACACCACACGGATCTCACGCCAACTTGTGCGCCATCGTTCCAATACATACCAATGAAGCCCAAACACCCGCTCTACACGTTAGCCAATATTATTGGCCACTACATTCGCCACTGTGTTGGCCAACGTGTAGAGGCGCCGTAACAAAGTTAACAGACCCGTTGTAACAAACTTTGTTTATGTCATGAAGTTCTCAAATAACTGCGGCAAAGACACTGCACTATAGAGACAAATTATTAAAAACGCCGTTATTTTGATCATTAAAATATAATAACATATAAAGAATGTAGTTGTATTGAATCAAATCAAATCAAATAATTATTCATACAAACATATCTATCAAATTTATAACATATTTCAACAAACTTTACATGATACACAAAGACGTACTATATTTCAAAGTATTTGTGTGTGTGTGTGTGTGTGTGTGTGTGTGTGTGTGTGTGTGTGTGTGTGTGTGTGTGTGTGTGTGTGTGTGTGTGTGTGTGTGTGTGTGTGTGAATAGTTATTAATTAAATTTAAAATAAAATAAACATTACACAACAGAATTTGCGTTTATTACTAAACGACTGACTTATTCTTAATGAGTCAATCCCTAGCTAAGCGATCTTCTATTCAATTCAAGGTCAAGCGAGTTCGCTTTTGAAGTGAGCTTTATCGTCTGAGTGAGTCTCGAAATCGAATTTGTAGTTTAGAGAATAGCACTGCTGGTGCTTCCCAGTGCTAGCTACTTCCACTTGACCGCATCCAGCGCAGAGCGGCTCGAATCGTCGACGACCGAGTGCTTTCCGATCGGCTCAACGGCGCTTAGGAAAGGTGTTGCATCTATTTGCATTTTCTTTCGCATATACCACGGGGAGTGCTCTAAAGAATTGTTTGTATTAATCCCAGCCGCCATATTTAATGAACGCACTACGCGGCACACCTCACGATACCATCCACACCATCTGGATGCTTGGTGGTCCACCACTGTAAGTCTCACTAGGAGTTTTCTTCCACGTACGACCTCTTTGTGGAATAGTTTACCACTGCCGATTGTTCCGGACCGATTCGACTAAGGGACTTTCAAGAAAATAGCTTACTCCTTTCTAAAAGGCAGGCAACGTTGCTGCAATTTCCCTGGTATCGTAGTTGTTCATAGGCGTTATCAGTCACTTAACATCAGGTGAACCGTATGCTCATTTGCCCCCGCTTCTATGAAAAAAACTATAAAGAGCAATGCTTGGAAGGACCTAGGCTATATTATATCCAAAAAACTTTAATGTATTTTGTGAATAAAGGAAAATTTGATAAATTACCACCCACATAATAAATCCAAACTAATGAATCCTAACTACGTAGATACCGCTTTATACATATTGTATGCATGTAACAGAAGAAGAATTATGAGCCCCGTTTGGTTTTATTATTTTATATGGCGTATTCAAATCAGCTCATGAAAACGTCGAATCGCTCTGGGCTTCAGACGGTACAGGCCGAGATATATTTCGAGCAACTATGTATAGAATGGATCCTATATCTGAGATTTAAATCACGAAAAATTGCAAAGAGAATAACAGTCCATCTAAACGCTGTACTGTTGACGAAATGCCTGTCGATTTTCGTGGAAAATGTGAATTCCAAATCTACATAAAAAGCAAACCCAACATATATGGTATAAAGGTAATAGTGTGTTTTTGACGGGTGCACCCATTATTTATATAATTCAATTATTTACGCTGGTAAAGACGTCTGCAAAGCTAACCCTAAATAGCTAGATGTTCCTATCTTAGATGTCCTTGAACGATCCTACCAGGCAAAGGAAGCGCGGATCGCTATTATAAGTTAACTCCCCGTGAAAGATGACCAGTGTAAATTTTCAGACTAGAAAGGGAGAATTTGCCTTAATTGTTATTTTATATGGATTGCCAATCGCAGTATCGGCAGTCTCATACTTTTAACACTGTTTCCCGTCGCTGTCTCGACTAAGAAACCAATGCGTTGTTATCACTGAGGGCTACGATGGAAGTACTCGTTTCTAATAAAAAGGGTCTCCTGTCCTCTACACTCACTATAAAAAACACAGCAGCATTAAGCTTCTATTTTACACTGAAAATATTGGAGAGCGTGGTTCTTTCCCGGTCGAGCCGACCCATTCGTGATATAACTATAATATAGCTGCAGCATGGCTCGACTACCTAGGGTAGTGGATTTACTATAAGTCAACAAAGGTTGAAATAATACTAGTTTTTACGGAATTTATCGCGTATATTTAACTTTTTAAATACCCGACGTTTCGAGAGCTTTACAGCACCCATGGTCACGGGAAGGACTGAGATGTTCAACGTCCAGATGTCATAGTTAACCGCGGTTATCATAGATTAAAATTTAACTTTTGTTCCGATCCACACAGTATGAACTTATGGTATCATGAAGTCTTGCAGTTGTATGCTTGGGTTGGGATTTAATTTTATTTATTATAGGATCCCAAGCAGATGGTAGCACCCAGCCATCTTCTCTATTGAAATTAGGATGTTTTTTGATTTCAGTAGCCTCGCGAATCATCCTTGGAAGGAATCGGTGTTCTTTAGCGAGGATTTGTGGTCTATCAAATCTAATGTATTGACGGGGGCGATCCTGTACGTGTTCACAGACTGCAGACTTCCCGGAGCGTCGATTCTTCACATCAGCTATATGTTCTTTAACGCGGGTTTTAATTGATCTTTTAGTTAGTTCCTATGTAGGAGAGACCACATTCACAATCAAGCTTGTACACTCCTGCATCTTGCAGAGGGACCTTTCACTTGACTGATGGTAAAAACTGACCAATCTTCTTCGGCGGCTTTAAGTATGTTTTGATGGAAGCGCGCTTCAAGATGTAGCCAATCTTGTCAGTGACTCCTCTAACATATGGCAGTACAGCAGGTACACGCTCGACTGTGGCCGGCTTCACTCGTTCTCCGTGACGTAGGCGCGGGACCCGAAGCTTGTTGTCATGCAAATCTTGCTTGACGTGTTGGAGCTCGGCAGCCAGGTGTTTACTGTCACAGATCCCTCAGTGCTCTCTGAAACAACGATTTACCCACGGTAGTTAACCGTGAAGGATGGTGGTGAGAATCACCGTTTAAATATCTATCTGTGTGGGTCTTTTTTCTATACACAGTATGGCTCAAGGTGTTACCAGGATTCCGAATTACTAATACATCTAGAAAAGCTAAGGAATTGTTTGCCTCTAAATCCATTGTGAACTGAATTTTAGAATTTATAGAGTTAAGATGGTCTAAAAATGCAGTTACTTTATCTAAAGGTAGAATTGTGAAAGTGTCGTCTACGTACCGCTTGTAGAATCTTAGATTTATGGGAGAAGTAAGCAGGGCTTTCTCCTCAAAGTCTTCCATGAATATGTCGGCGACAATGGGAGATACAGGTGAGCCCATCGCCACACCATCTACTTGCTTGTAGAACTACTCCTTCCACAATAGGTAGCCAGATGTAAGGCAGTGTCTGAGTAATACTGCATATTCTACGGGCATGTTGTTTTCTTCCAGCCTTCTAGTTAAAATTGAGATGCAGTCTTCAACAGATAAGCATGTAAACAATAACTGCACATCAAAACTGACCATAGTTTCATTGTCTGCCAGACGTAGGTCTTTAATCTCGCTGACAAAATGGTAGGAATCCTTTATGTGTGCTCTTGTATGTCCCCTGAGCGGTGAGAGTATTTTCGCTAAGTGTTGAGCCAATCTGTAAGTTGGTGAATCGATTTGGCTCACTATGGGACGTAATGGAGCATTAGGCTTGTGTATTTTTGGTAACCCATACAACTATGGTGATTTGGCGCACATAGGTATTATCCATTTTACGTCCAGATTTAATTTTTCGGAGTGTTTCTTTATGAGGTCAGTAGTTATTTTTAGTATGCTGTTTGTTGGGTTGTTTTTAACCTTTTTATAAGTACTTACATCCGACAAAAGTTCTTGTATTTTAGAATTATAATCTGACGTATTCATGACTACCGTGGCGTTTCCCTTATCTGCGCGGAGAATCGTAAGTTCTGGTTTATTGCGTAGGTTCCTTAACGTTCGTTTTTAAATAAACAGTCCTCGACACTACAGATAATTTCTTCATACGGTAATAACAAACTACGTTACGGTATTAACAAACTAACGGTTTTAAGCAATTTAATTCTTTAAAATTATTTATTCATTAAATTTAAATAAGATCGTTTTAATGAGATCTACACGTCATCTGAGTCAGAACAGGATTGATGATGATGATAATGATGATATTAAGAGATCCTACGCTTAATATCACCATTATCATTATCATAATTCATCAACAGTCCTTCATATATCTACTGCTGAACATAGGCCTCCCTCAAGGAATTCCACAAAGCAAGGACCTAAAATTTTTCATAAAAATAAACTAATCAAGCTGTCTCAACATACGGTGAGACGTCTAATCTTTCTTAGAGCGTATGCTTCAGAACTAAGTCTGCTTGCATATAATTTAGATATATGGGAGCCTCATTGAAGCTTTGCGTCCATATTAATATCTAGAAAAACGGTGGTATGTATAAGACTCAACACTTCCCCATTAAAGGGCATATTAGTATTTGAATGTTTAATATTAGGTATTGTAAATTTAATACGTTTTGACTTATTGCCGTTTAAGAGCAAAGTAGCTTTAAATCAATGTACTAATTTCGATAGAGAATTATTTTCTTTGTCAAAATTATAGACTGTCGTTTGTCTTCGAACATCAAAGGAGTATCATCAGCAAATAATACTATATCGTGATTGTACCTTACAAGGTAAGTTAAGTCATTTATATAGACTAAGAACAGGAATGGGCCAAGAATCGAGCCCGCAGGAACGCCCATTGATACTACTGATCCGGAGGAACCATTACCATTAATAACGAATTTTTGAGTTATGTTATTTAAATATGAAATAATAAGTCTTAGCGCAATATTTTTGACACCATGATGTTGTAGTATCCTTAATAATATCTCGTGATAAACACAATCGTAAGCCTTGGAAAGATCACAAAATACCAATGCACGTGATACGGGATAAAAAATATAAATATACGTGGAAGAGCCATGCCGCAGCTATATTAGTATTTCTGTGTTTCGTATGGTGAGTGTAGAGAACCTGAGACCTTTTGGCTGGAAACGAGGCATTCTATCTTAGTCTGAACGGGTGAACACTCATCAGCGTTTTGGTTCGTATCTGAGAATAGATGTAGATATTTATGGGCGACAGCAACCACTTAACATCAGGTGGACTGTATGCTCGTTTATCACCCTATACTATAAAAAGAATATGTCTGTAAAATAAATATTCGGAGTCTCTGAACCGATTGTGATGGTAGTTGAGCAACGGATAAAGTGTATCTAAAATTTTAGATACATTTTATCCGAAAAACTTGAATTATTTATGGCACATTAATAGATCCCATCAATTAATCTTTATATGTAAAAATCAACTGCTATCCATGAGTCTCGCTAAAACTCCAAAACGGCGCAACCGAATATGATCAAATTTTAGAGTGTATTTGTATGGGTCCCTATATAGTTAATATTTGAATTAAAACCATGTAGGTGGCGTTGTTGTCTAGATCCAGTAATCACCATAACCGCCAGTAAAGCGAAACCGGTGCGGATCGCTAGTAATTTATGAAAAACTCCTGGAATTTCGACTTTGAAACACACATTACATTACGATACATTGAACTAACACTATTAGGGATGTAAGAAAATAGGTAAAAGTTAAATAATGATGTTAGGTTACACTACAACGTTATTAGGCTAAAATTAAAGTAGCAGACTAATTAAGGGGCCCCAGTCGGGCACAGGCCTTTATTCATTGTTGAGAGACCGTTAAGGAGCAAACAGTCGCCGCTCTGCTCCAGTGCGTGTTGACAAACTTCACAACATGTCTTCGAAATATTTTTATTCTTCAGACTTATAGGTTACCTCACGATGTTTTCCTCAGCACTTAAAATGCACTCTACCGTAGCCAATGCCAATCACTCAATGGCAGGGTTCGCACTAATTTTACTCACATGATATGAAATTTACGGCGCGTGCTTAGTCCCGGATCTACTACGGCTAGATAATAGTATAAACATGAATAAAGTTAAAGTGTCTGTCTGTAATATCGAAATAAATGCCTTGTATTAACCTGAGGGGATTATTTGCTTAATTGCATGCCATACATACATATCGATTGATAGCAATTCCAGGAGGCATCTAGGCTATATTTAATTCCAAAAACTACTGTTTTGAACTGAGTTTTTAGACCAAAAGAAAAATTAATAAAATTGTTAGACATTAGTTATTTTAAATCCTAATAACGCCACAGATCCTATCTAATTATTGGGTCCTTACATATGAAATTAGCGTTTTGTCGTATTGACCACTTTGATCTGAAATATCTCCTCTTTAATTCCAAATTCAAAATTATAAATTCATTTAGCTGGTACATTTAAGTTTTGAAAACAGTTATTTATTTGTTTTTTTCCTTATTATTTTTTTCTTTGGCGTCGCTTATTACCGCAAAATGGAAAACATGAAATATTGGTATATTTACGAGTACGAGTTCTACCGTGACACCAATGCTGCAGAAACAGCTCAAGAGATTAATGACGTGTACGGCGCTGGTGTGACAAAATGAAGCACGGTACGTTTATGGTTTCAACGTTTTCGCTCTGGAAATTTCGACCTTCAGAACCAACCCCGTCGACGGCCGGAGACCAAAGTGGCAAATGAAGAATTAAAGGCTATTTTGGAAGCTGATCCATCACAAAGCACTTCAGAGATAGCTGCAGGATTCGGGCTACGTGATAAAAATGTATTAATCCACTTAAAGCAGATCGGGAAATTTAAAAAAACTTGAACGATGAGTACCCCATGAATTGAGTGAATCGAACTTGCAAACACGCGTTGACTGCTGTGTTACTATACTCAACCGACACAAAAACGAAGGGATTTTAAACCGAATCATTACTTGTGATGAAAAGTATATACTATACGATAATCGGAAGCGCTTGTTGAAATGGCTTAACCCTGGAGACCCAGCCAAATCCTGCCCTAAAGAAAAATTTACTCAGAAAAAGTTACTTGTGAGTGTTTGGTGGACTAGCGCCGGTGTCGTTCACTACAGCTTTCTAAAATCTGGTCAAACGATTACGGCAGAAATCTATTGTCAGCAAATGCAAACTATGAAGGAAGAACTAGCTGCTAAACAACCGAGATTGGTCAATAGCTCTAGGCCACTGCTGCTTCACGACAACGCAAGACCACACACAGCACAACAAACAACCAATAAATTAGATGAGCTACAATTGGAATGTCTGCTACACCCACCGTACTTCCCGGACTTTGCTCCAATAGATTACCATTTTTTCCCAAATTTGGACAACTTCTTATAAGGAAAAAATTCAACTTCGTTGCGGCAGTCCAAACCGCTGTCAAAGAGTTTATTGATTCTCGCCCCCATGGTTTTTTTCGTATAGGGATCAATAAACTACCTACGAAATGGCAAAAGTGCATAGATAACATCGGTGCATACTTTGATTAATTAAATATATTTTACAAAAAGAAAGTTGACTTTATATTCCTACCGTACAAAACGCCAATTTCATATGTAAGGACCTATTATATTCATTTTGCACCTATTCACCTAGAAACTATGAGATATTTTTCTATTATTTTACGTTATTATGAGGTAGAATATGCTGTCCAACACCTGTTATATTTCCTTCTGTTGCTTCAAACGACTCTAAGGGATAATATGGGATTATAACATCGCTTTTGTGCACCTTTAAATAACAGTTATATGTTCTACAAAAGAGCAATATGATAAAAGTAACATAAAATAAAATTACTTCAATAATTGACCGCTTCTTTTCCTGTACAAAACTCAATCGAATCATATGTGCCATAAAAAGGAAAGGCAAGGAATAAACGGTAGGAAATACTCCATTTTATCCTTTGTTGCCAGAGCATTGTTATGAAAATATTACTTTCTCCGAGTTTCCACAACACATTTAGCGAGCGATAAAGGAAACATCGAAAGAATTTATGAAATTTAATTTAAACTATGTATGAAAGATGGGGTTCATTATGTTGAATCAAATGTGAAAACATTCCTTCTTTGTGAAATATCACATTCATTATCTTATAATAAATTAAAATTAAAATTAATATATTATATTAAATTAAAAAGTCCATGCAGGCCAAAAAAGTCTAAATAATTTTATACAAATTGACCTTCAAAAATCTCCTTTTGAAAGTCAGAAAAGCTACGTCGTCACTTCATTCTTCACAATAGTTACAGATTCACCTTACTAAACATGGATACTACTTGTACAAAATTTAGGGAAATTT
Organism: Parnassius apollo; assembly: GCA_907164705.1. Taxonomy (NCBI): domain Eukaryota; kingdom Metazoa; phylum Arthropoda; class Insecta; order Lepidoptera; family Papilionidae; genus Parnassius; species Parnassius apollo. Next base: position 7,956,165 of record CAJQZP010001697.1, read on the forward strand.
ATGAAAGTTCATTATTTCCAAGTTCTTTTATCTTTTTCTCATTATTAATAATCTTAATTATAGAAACACTTCTTCATTAGAGTATTTTTCGGTCTATCCATCCATTACAACCTATAAAAGTCCACCGCTGAAAAAAGGTTTGCTCTTAGGGGAATTCTGCCAAAGTTACTATAGTTTTCGCAGACGGGTTTGCAACCACATTTTTACTTTTATATTATGTACCCTTAGTTTGAAATAGCAAGTTTAGATTTATTATACATATATAAGTTTTGGACGTATAATGATATGGATGAATAATAATTTTAACCGGGAAGCAACTACATCTTCTTTGCGTCATCTCGGATGCAGCCTGGCTCCGCTTTATTGTCTCCGTTTTCATTCTGAAGTGAATTCTGCGGTACTGAGTCCATTGACTTTCTCATGCGACCTCACTACGTTAAAAGAGCGCTTTTTGGGTCTGTCGCGTTGTCTTGCTTCTCTATTACAACGGTACCAAGTCATGTCCTTGTAAAGTACTCTATCGGTTTAAGTTTTGCGGCGGAAGTGAAATACTATGGGGTTTTAGTCAGTGCGAGACTGACATAACCCGTACTTGCCCCCTTGAGGTGGGTTATACATAGGCGTATCGCCACGAAAAAAAACGCCTTGTCCATATTGTCTAATTTGTGGGCACGGCAGTGCCCCCGCCAAGTTGAAAGCGGCATGGCCGTTCAGGCCATTTTGGACCCCCTTCCATCTTACCTAAAGCTTTTCCACTCGTAACATATCAAAACTGTGAAGCAACTACATAAGCTTCGTCATTATCATCATCATTTCAGCCTTTCACAAGTCCACTGCTGGACATAGGCCTCCCCCAAGATATGCCACAAAGCACGGTCCTGAGCCACCTGCATCCATCGACTGCCTGCATGTCTTACCAGTTCGTCACTCCATCTAGTTGAGATCCGCCCTACACTGCGCCTACTGATACGAGGCTGCCATTCGAGAACCTTTTTTCCCCAACGGTTGTCGGTTCTTTGAGCTATATGGCCGGCCCATTGCCATTTCACTTTACTAATCCGTTGGGCTATGTCAGTTACTCTAGTTCTACTACGGATATCCTCATTTCTAAGTTTATCACACAGAGAAACCCCGATCAAAGCCCTCTCCATAGCTTGCTGAGCGACTTTGAGCGTCCTCATACGGCCAGCAGTGAAGGACCACGTGTCAGTTCCATAGGTCATCACTGGCATCATGCACTGGCTGTACAATTTAGTTTTCAGGTTTTGAGATATACCTGACGAGAAGATGTGTCGTAATTTCCCAAACGCTGCCCAGCCGAGTTGAATTCGTCGATTGACCTCTCGGTCGAAGTTGGACTTACCTAGTCGGACTATTTGTCCCAGGTAAACGTACTCGTCAACAACTTCGAGCATAGTGTGTTTGTGCGTTCGCTCGATGATGGAGACATATATTGCGGTCACATTAACTTAACGCATCGCTGGAATGCGAGGCCCCGCCCGCTAGCCCCCGCGCTCCCTTAGCTCGCCAGGCAATCATCAGTATGGTTAGCATCTCTGTTACACTGTTGCAAATGACGTCATCAAAGCCATGCGTTAAGTTAATGTGACCGCGTTGTAATTCTGACGTAAATTTATCGGATCATTTTTCGTTAGAAGTATATTATGAGCTAGTAAGGTTGGCTTCTAAAATGATATGTAATAAAGAAAACATTGTAATATGAAAAGATGGGAGAAAGGAACAGCTAACAAATAAATCATCATCACGTTATTGTCACAGTAAATTAAAAAATATCGATGTCATTGAGTTATTTAGATGTTGCGCTGATCAAATATATTCTGATGTGGAGCTTAAAGCACATATTAATATCTGATTTAATTTTAAATTTTAATTGTAGTCGTTATTTGTATTTATTTAGCGATTTCTAGTCTATTATGTAACTCAGCTATGGAACAACGGTGCGTCCCAGGAAAAGCAAGATTATTTGCTTAAACGGAAGCTCCAAATAAGTACTTAAATTTTATTTGACTTAGTCACAGTATTTTGTATTACTATAAAACTCTATTGTTAACGTATTACAGGAAGCTGCAGTAGATAGTTATAAAACAGGTTGTTGTGATAAAAGAAAAAATATAGCGGGGTGGAACAACTACGGGAAGATCGCTAAATTTAAAATCAAATGTGTCAGTAATACAAGTTATTTTTTCATCTAAATTAAATGACGCGAATGAATATTAAGCGCTCATGAGACGTGCAGTTCTGATTTTCAAAATATTTTACTTTATATTTACTCTATATTGCAACAAATACCTTTACCTACGTCAAATTCTCACGAATCCATAGGTTGACTGGTAGATAATGCCTCATGGCCATCGTATTATTTTATAATGGGGAATGCAATAAATAGTAAATAAATAACATGAAAAACTTAGTTTTGCTATTAATGGAAATGTTAAATCACTTTCAAATCTATATTACTTGTGCCATTTTCTCAAATGTTTGTGGTATTAAGGAAATAATAACAAAAATATAACTCTTACTCCAAAAAAAAATCAGTTCTCCCGATGGAAAACATTCTCTGAGATGTGTGTCAGTAAACAAAAGCCTATCTACGTGAGGTATTGCGGCCATCACTCACGTGCTCCATCAATGGAGCAATAAAATATACAAGGAGTAAGCTCGAACCAGAACGTACAGTAAGCACGCACTGATGTAGCACCCGAGATTAATATTATCCTAATAAAACGTGAATGTATGTAGTATGAAATTTGGAAATACGTTCACCGTTTTATGTTGCACTAGCCCCAGCTTAACCTAGACAGGACCTAGGAATGTAGCGATATTTATATTTAAGAGTTTCAAAGGTTATTTAATCAATTTTTCGTTTTAAAAAAATCTAGTTTTCTGAATAAAATATCTGTTCAGAACTGAAGTAACCGCGATAGCCTAATGGGTCAGTAAGATGAGCGGCAATTGGCCGACCAAATAGCTCGACGAAACGACAACCGACGGGGAAGAAAAAAATTAAGTAACATAGTCTTATATATTACATAGCAGTAGTCTTTGTCGATGGATGAAAGTAATTCAGTACCTTGTTTCGAGCATTATTCAGAGTAGTTATCTATTTAATGATTCCTATGGCTGTTATGATAAGGAAGATCATATTATCACATACATACCGTCACTTAGTAAACATCCAATGCGTTTTGTTCGTTGAAATTAATGATTACTCAGTGTTTAAAGTGAAGTACACTACCAAAATCCCCCACCTAACTGTAGTCAATTGTGTGACTAATTAGTATAACTTTAAGTGAAAACGATCGGTGCAGTAATTATTGAGTTTTTAACCAAAACATTTTCTAACACATGGTGATTTGTATAAAACCGTGACCTACGACAACTCGCCGCTTACTCGCTGTGACGTAGACGGGCTCATTGCATTGTTAGGCCGTCCGCACAGTTATCAAGTCTACAAGATGGATTCATATAGTATAGTAATGAATTTATAACATGTTGTGACGGCCCAATATTATTATTAATAATTAAATTCAATATAAAGGGGCGTCAAAAATAGTCTTAAAAGATATATATTAAGCAATTAAGTTAAATTAATAAATATAAAGTTAATATATTTCAGACATTATCCCAATAACATAGTAAATTAAAGGCAAAATAATTGTTTTTCGTAATAAATAAATTTATTTAAAAAACTTGGAAAAATATTTAAAATAAGATAAATAATAGAAATACAAGTCAAAAAAATTTATAAGATTAAGTTAAATAACGTTTATAAGATAATTAGAAAATTTGTTAAAAATTGTTTAAGTCATGGGAGGTGTTCATGTATAAAAGAAAATTTTCCTAAGTTGTGGAAGGAGTTCACGTATAAAGGAAAATTATTGCAGGTGTTCATGTATAGATGTCTTGTATGGAGGAGCTGCCGGAGATACATTCCTGCAGTTGTACATATATATGGGGTGGTCGGGAGCCCGACTGCCTGAAGTACTGTAGCACAATGACTAGTCCTATATTAGGGACTTATGATATTAAACTCAATGATACAAAAGCAATACTAAAGAAGGTCTCCATGATGAATTTGCATAACAATAGTAGGGTCGTGGGTTCGAACCCTATATATTAATGTCTTATGAAAGTAAGGTCTATGATCCAAAAGCAATACTATATAAGGTCTCTATGATTAATATGCATTACAATAGTAAGGTCGTGGGTTCGAATCCTATATATGAATGACTTATGAAAGTAAGGTCTATGATTCAAAAGCAATACTATAGAAGGTCTCTATGATTAATATGCATTACAATAGTAGGGTCGTGGGTTCGAATCCCATATATGCATGACTTATGAAATAAGGTCTATGATACAAAAGCAATATTATAGGAGGTCTCCTTGATGCATAAGCATTGTATGGGGTAGTCGGGTGACCGACTGCTCCTAGTACTGTAGCAAAATGACTAGTCCTTATTAGGGACTTGAAAAGGAATATTATGGTGGCGTGTGTGCTGCTTCACGAGCAATTGGTCCGAGGTAAACTTGGATTCGCTAACCGATGTGTCCTAGACATATCATCGTAGTGCTGGTGGTAAGCGGGTTTGTTGTAGCAATACGGCTTTCCCGTGGACATCGCACACCCATACCGTTTGTGGGCGACGTCGTAGCGCATAGCGATGCGTCGTCTATCTTTCGGATTGGGAAGAGTGTGTTTGGTAGCACTTTTAAGTGTAACAGGCATACTCAACTTCATTTCTTAGTGCATTAGCGCTATGATACGTGGAGTTTTGTTCATTGGCGTCTTAGTAGCGTGCTACTATGATACGTTGGTGATATTTTTTATATAACAACAATGCCAATTTTGTTACCAAAGTCGATAGGGATCATGTGGGTGTGTTGTGAGGGGGCGCCACCCGTATGATAGTTGCATTGATGCTTACTGCTACTTGCGGTATTGCGTCTTTTGATGGATCTGCGGGTGTGCTGCGCCTGATTCGACGCATTCTTGTGGTTCTGGTCGATGGAGGTATACAACTAACATCTTAGTGCCGGTGGTAAGCGGGTTTGTTGCAGCAATACGGCTTTCCCGTGAACATCGCACACCCATACCGTTTGTGGGCGACGTCGTTGCACATAGCGATGTGTCGTCTATCTTTCGGATTGGGATAATGAGTGTGTTTGGTAGCACTTTTAAGTGTAGCAGGCATACTCAACTTCATGTCTTAGTGCTATGATACGTGGAGTTTTGTTCATTGGCGTCTTAGTAGCGTGCTACTATGATACGTTGGTGATACTTTTTATATAAAAACAATAAAAACTTTGTTGCCAAAATCGATAGGAGTCATGTGGGTGTGTTGTGAGGGGGCGCCACCCGTATGATAGTTGCATTGATGCTTACTGCTAGTTGCGGTATTGCGTCTTGTGATGGATCTGCGGATGTGCTGCGCCTGATTCGACGCATTCCTGTGCTTCTGGTCGATGGAGGTATACAATTAACATCTTAGTACCGATGGTAAGCGGGTTTATTGTAGCAATACGGCTTTTCCGTGGACATCGCACACCCATACCGTTTGTGGGCGACGTCGTAGCGCATAGCGATGCGTCGTCTATATTTCGGATTGGGATAATGAGTGTGTTTGGTAGTACTTTTAAGTGTAACAGGCATACTCAACTTTATGTCTTAGTGCATTAGCGCTATGATACGTGGAGTTTTGTTCATTGGCGTCTTAGTAGCGTGCTACTATGATACGTTGGTGATATTTTTTATATAACAACAATACAAACTTTGTTACCAAAGTCGATAGGGATCATGTGTGTTGTGAGGGGGGCGCCATCCGTATGATAGTTGCATTGATGCTTACTGCTCCTTGCGGTATTGCGCCTTGTGATGAATCTGCGGGTGTGCTGCGCCTGATTCGACGCTCTCTTGTGGTTCTGGTCGATGGAGGTATGCGGGTTGTGATATCTGCTGGGATGTATGGGGGACCTTGGGATGGTGTAAGCCCGACGATAGTCGTATTGATGTTTGTTGCGCTCTGCAACATTGCGTCTCTGCGATGGTTGTTTGATGGGACGCCATTCTCAATGGCGCTCTCTGCGTCTTGGTTTGACTAACGCCTGAGTAGCTTTGCCTAAGTCGGGTTCCTATATTACGGGGCTGCAGACTATCTGCCCTCCACGAAGTTTTATATAACAACATAATATTATATCTCTGTAACTTTCCCACCTTTGAATGATTGAAGGCAACTTGTTGGTGGGTGAGACAAACATGATCGAAAATGCATTTACTCAACGTCAGTGACACAAACCCTTTATGATGGCGAATTATTACTCTTATCTTATAACTGCCTTTTGGCTATATCTGCCGTTGTATTGGTTGGTGGAGCATATGTGTCGACCTCATGCGGGTGGTAGCTGGCGGGAGGATCTGAGGAGACTCTCAAGGCTGCGGCCGAAAGCCGCACAACGTGGGACCCCATTCCCTTGAGGTGAGCGGTAGACTCATGACACGCTCTGCGGCTAGTAGCCGTGCTGATCATGCAATTGGTGGTGATGCCATACACTTACATCACGTCTGCAGGAGCGGCGGTCTGGCAGGTGGTGGCGCTCACGGAGGGTTTATGGCCAGTGTGCCTATTTGCCTAAACCGTGTGACGTACATTCACTGTGGCTGGATTCGTTCGTATTCTGTATGGCGTTTACACACATTGGCATGCGCGACTTCGGTCGATGTTTGTGCTTACGCACTAACAAGGGGCCAAGCCCCTTTTACTGGTTCGCCAGTTATTTTGCTGTGGACTACGGTCCAGTTCCCGAATTAGCTTTCTCTTCGGGGGGAGTGCATCAAAATGGTTGGCGCTCACCGTGCACGGCGTGTGTGGGGCCGTGTGCCTCTCCTACATTTTTTTAATAAATGTAGCAGAGTGAAGCCCTTGTATCGGGTATTTTGTATAAATATATTTTGGGCCTTTTCCGAGCGGGAAAGGATAAATAATATTAAGTTAATAATGTAAACCTGATACATGTGGAATTGGGACGTTTTATTTTTTTAACCTTTCTCGAGCCCTGTCTTCGTGAACGGGGTTCACTTAGCTTATAAGGCACTACCAACAGCTTTCAATTGCTCTAGCGAATATTCATTCTTCCAAAAGACACCTAAAAGAACTAAGTTACTAAACAAACACAACGTAAATAAGGGTCCTAACTAAGACGATCACGCCAAAATATTACAAACGGCCTATTATTAAACCTTTAGAAAGACCAAAACATATTTTATTTATCCTAGTCACATATATATATATATATATATATATATATATATATATATATATATATATATATATATATATATATATATATATAATTTTTATTATAAAGGAGAATTATTTATACTTAATATAATAATATTTTTATACATAGAGAGGGGGGGAACCCTTACAATGTCATGGTTGTAAATTAAAGCACGATGTGTTGTGTGCAAACTTGTCACTAAAGCGATTTAGGAAAATGAGTCTAGAAGCTAAAACTCAGTGGAAATGCTCAGAGTGCATAAGCAAGCAACTAAAAACAGGCAACTTAGATATACCAATTCACTCTATTAATCACTCCAAGATAGGTGACAAAGATAAACCCGAGTATCTATCTCAAGATTGTAATGTAACTGTGCGAAGAAATCGTTCAGTAGACTCACAACTTTCTCAAGAAAAATTCAAAGAAATCCTAAAAAAAGAATTGACAACGGAAATTGAGGCCATGCTTGTCAATACATCAAATCAGCTGAAGGATATAAATAGTCGCTTTGTCGAACTTCAAGAGTCTATGACTTATATTTCTGGACAATATGATGACTTAAAAAAACACCTAGACTCCACCACATTGGATTTGAATGAGAACAAATTCCTCAAAGAACAATTAAATCACCTCACAACTCGTGTGAAGACTGGAAGACGATAACATGAAGCAACAACAGTGGGCCAGATTGCAAAATATCGAAATCGCTGGCATACCAGAAGATAAAGATGAGAACACATTAACTATTATACAAAACAATTCGAAGCATATTGGAGTCTCAATCGAACCTTCTGAAGTGGAGTTTGCGCATCGCGTGCAGTCGCGGCGTGCCACAAGCACCGTGCGCGCGCGCCCTATTATCGCTCGGTGGCATCGTTTTATTAAAGACAAAATAATGGCCACTGCACGTAAACATCGTAATTTAAAAGCCAGTGATATGGGGTTTGGATGTGTCATTAATATGATTTTTATAAATGAGCATTTAACAAAAGAAAATAAAATGCTTCTTTCACAGTGCAAACGAAATGTAAAGGAACTAAATTACAAATTCATTTGGACAAAAAACTGCCGTATTTTCGTTCGAAAAAACGAGGCTTCACCTCCAATCTCCATATCTTCTTCGGTAGATATTGTGAAAAGGTATGCACTTGTTACAAATTCTGTTTTTTTATCAGTTAACATAACTAGATACACTGTACACTATCAAAAACTCACACACGTATCATACATTATTCTCACATACATTAATAAACATTACCAAAATCACATATACCTGCACTCATCTAACGCTTTACTTATATACATATATTTATTACATTCTCAAATATAAATACAGAATATCCTTTAAAAGATATAATGTAATTTATTATCGATTAATAATAACATATTTACAAGTAAAATTTACACATTTATTAATCATTTATTACTTATTCTTATTAAAAACTATTATTAACTATAATTATTCATATCTTACGCCTATACCTAGCTACATTTTAGGTACCTGTTTTTTCAATGGATACTACACTGAAAGAATTAAAACTGTATTATCAGAACGTACGGGGTTTGAGGACTAAGACTAATGAATTTTATAATAATTTACTATTGCTTGATTATGATGTGGTCATGATAACCGAAACTTGGCTTTATGGCGGAATCCTGGATTCAGAACTATGTAATGATAAATATAATGTGTTTTGTCGTGATCGTGAGTCGTTGGGAGGTGGGGTCATGTTAATGTGTGCACCATACTTGCAGGCCTGTATGAGATCCGAATGGCATATTGATAACCTTGAGTGCGTTTGTGTGACGGTTCCTTCTAGTGCTGTGGGATTAGAGCACGACCTCCACATAGGAATGATTTACATACCCCCAACTCATCACTCTCAGAGAGAACCAGACTGTTTGTAAATCTTATTTCACAAATACGCAATAATCATCCCAATGATCAGTTTATACTTGTAGGCGACTTTAACGTACCGTGTATAGACTGGACACAAGATGGACCTGTCATACTTAGGAAAGGCCCTGCTGAAGTCCAGAATTCTGCATCACAGCTCATTGACGGTACGGCTTTCATAGGTCTTATGCAATATAATACCATCTTAAATAATAATAATAAAATACTAGACCTAATTTTTTCAGACTCGTCCGTCACTGTTAGTAGATCCAACTTCCATCTTGTTAAAGAAGACTGTCACCACCCTTCACTCATTATTACTGCGTCAGATATACTCATACCTCCCTTGAAGACACAAACGCGATCAAAGTATATTTATAGCCTGCTGACTTTAATATCATTAATGAAATGTTAAATCAACAGGATTGGTCGTTTATATTAGACAGTAACACAAATATTGAGACTATAATAGCTGGTTTTTATGCAATTATAAATAACTGCATAGAAACATACTCGTATGTTCCTCAGGTTTACCACTCTGGTGTGCACACTTATCCCATCTGGTATAGCAGGCAAATTTAATTAAAGAAAAGTTTAAAGTTCACAAACATTGGAAAAAATACAAAAACCCAAACGACTATGCTCAATTTTCAGACTTAAGAAGTAGACAAAAAGAAATACAATCAGACTGTTATAATTTCTATATAAAATCTTCACAACAAAAAATTTAAAATAACCCCAAATACTTCTGGTCCTATGTAAAATCTAAGAGAAAAAATATTTGTAATTATCTTCATTACATGACGTACAATAATTTAGTTATCATTAACAGTTTTGACATTTGTTCCGCTTTTAATAAGTTTTTTCAGAGAAATTATAATAAACCGTCTGATCTATATTTACAAGATACGCATAATAGTCCATGGCAAACTGCTACTATACATGACATTAAAATTAATAAAGAGTATATTTTAAAGCTAATTAAAAGTCTCGACATATCGAAAGGTGCGGGTAGCGAAAATATTCCAACAATATTCTTCACCTGTGCAGATGCTTTATCTCTTCTTATCTCACATATTTTTAATCGATGTTTTCAGGAAGGCTACTTTCCTCGCATTTGGAAAACAGCCCATATTGTACCAATTCATTTAAAAGGTCTTAAATCAACAATTGAGAACTACCGTCCCATTTCGATCCTGTACGTACTCAGTAAATTTTGTGAAATAGTAGTCAATGCTCATATATATCCAATAATTGCCACTTCAATTCCCTCTGAACAACATGGATTTATAAAAGGCCGGTCAACTACTACTAACCTTGGAGTTTTTGTAGACTATGTATCAAATAGTATGGATGGTGAGTCACAAGTAGATGTAATAAGTACGGATTTTGAGAAGGCATTTGACCGTGTTGACCACAGTATCCTTCTGCGTAAACTATCTGAACTGGTTATCCACGGTAATTGTTGAGATGGTTAGAGTCTTAACTGCGCAATCCTTCTCAAGTTGTAGTGGTAGGTAGTTCACGCTCCGACTTTTTGGAGGTACTATCTGGCGTAACGCAGGGTTCCATCCTTGGACCTTTGTTATATGCCACGTACTTATATGCTGTTCCTAGATGCTTTAAGCATGCAAATTTTTAATGTATGCTGATGATACAAAAATCTTTATGAAAATTAATGGGATTACTGATTGCAGTAACCTTCAAGCCGATCTAGATAGATTAAACTCTTATTATATTGAAAGTCGTATTGGTATTAATTTAAAGACATGTTGTTTTTCATTCACTAGAAAAAATAATCCAATTAAATACAATTATAAAATAAATAATTTTACTTTATCAGAGGTGAATAGTGTCCTTGATCTAGGGGTAAATATGGATTCAAAATAACATTTTCCGAACATAAACAGAATAAATGGGGCCGTACACTCTATTGTGAAGAGTCAAAATGTGTCGAAAAAGGCACGTATGGCAATTCACAATGCTGTGTTGATCCCTACTTTAGCGTACGATAGTGAAAGTTGGATGTGGCAGAAGAAGCACGAGAGTAGAATAAACGCAGTAGAAATGCGGTCGTTAAGGAGAATGTTAGGGCTGAATCTGAATGACAGTGTAAGAAATTGTGTAATAAGAAAAGAGTGTGGTTTGTAAGATGATGTTGTGACCAGGATTAAGAAAGGAATGCTTCGGTGGTTTGGTCATGTGGAAAGAATGAATTTTGAAAGAGTGACAAAGAAAATTTATGTTGCAGAAGTGAATGGCGGAGTCGGAAAGGGACGTTTTAGGCAGAAAATTTATCGACCAAATTGGCGATTTATTGAAAATGGGCCAAATTAGAGTACCCTTAACCGACGAGCATGTATGCGTAGGTGTATGGATCTAAACATCTGTCATCATGTGTCTATATTTATAACATATATTTATTTATGTTAAAATATCGTTATTTAATTAAAATTTGTATCACATTCACACACACACACACACACACACACACACACACACACACACACACACACACACACACACACACACACACACACACACACACACACACACACACACACACACACACACACACACACACACACACACACACACACACACACACACACACACACACACACACACACACACACACACACACACACACACACACACACACACACACACACACACACACACACACACACACACACACACACACACACACACACACACACACACACACACACACACACACACACACACACACACACACACACACACACACACACACACACACACACACACACACACACACACACACACACACACACACACACACACACACACACACACACACACACACACACACACACACACACACACACACACACACACACACACACACACACACACACACACACACACACACACACACACACACACACACACACACACACACACACACACACACACACACACACACACACACACACACACACACACACACACACACACACACACACACACACACACACACACACACACACACACACACACACACACACACACACACACACACACACACACACACACACACACACACACACACACACACACACACACACACACACACACACACACACACACACACACACACACACACACACACACACACACACACACACACACACACACACACACACACACACACACACACACACACACACACACACACACACACACACACACACACACACACACACACACACACACACACACACACACACACACACACACACACACACACACACACACACACACACACACACACACACACACACACACACACACACACACACACACACACACACACACACACACACACACACACACACACACACACACACACACACACACACACACACACACACACACACACACACACACACCACCCACCACCCACCACACCACACACACACACACACACACACACACACACACACACACACACACACACACACACACACACACACACACACACACACACACACACACACACACACACACACACACACACACACACACACACACACACACACACACACACACACACACACACACACACACACACACACACACACACACACACACACACACACACACACACACACACACACACACACACACACACACACACACACACACACACACACACACACACACACACACACACACACACACACACACACACACACACACACACACACACACACACACACACACACACACACACACACACACACACACACACACACACACACACACACACACACACACACACACACACACACACACACACACACACACACACACACACACACACACACACACACACACACACACACACACACACACACACACACACACACACACACACACACACACACACACACACACACACACACACACACACACACACACACACACACACACACACACACACACACACACACACACACACACACACACACACACACACACACACACACACACACACACACACACACACACACACACACACACACACACACACACACACACACACACACACACACACACACACACACACACACACACACACACACACACACACACACACACACACACACACACACACACACACACACACACACACACACACACACACACACACACACACACACACACACACACACACACACACACACACACACACACACACACACACACACACACACACACACACACACACACACACACACACACACACACACACACACACACACACACACACACACACACACACACACACACACACACACACACACACACACACACACACACACACACACACACACACACACACACACACACACACACACACACACACACACACACACACACACACACACACACACACACACACACACACACACACACACACACACACACACACACACACACACACACACACACACACACACACACACACACACACACACACACACACACACACACACACACACACACACACACACACACACACACACACACACACACACACACACACACACACACACACACACACACACACACACACACACACACACACACACACACACACACACACACACACACACACACACACACACACACACACACACACACACACACACACACACACACACACACACACACACACACACACACACACACACACACACACACACACACACACACACACACACACACACACACACACACACACACACACACACACACACACACACACACACACACACACACACACACACACACACACTTTCACATACGTGTGCAAAAATACACAATCTTCCGCACTTAAACAAATTTCGTGTGCTTTGTTTACCTTTAAATATGTTTATAATTCATACATATATTTTTAAGTAAGGTGGTGAATACTCTGTGACGTTCTTTTTAGCTTAATAAGTATATTGTAAATCCGTAATTGGCATCAAGACCTATTTTATAAGATTTGTGTGTAAATAGATTGTTAAAAGCCGTGGATTTTGTGAATAATAAAAAAATAAAGGTAATATTTTCTTTTTGCCCTTTCTTTTCCAATGACATAAACCTTAATTGGAAGGAAAAGTAAATAAAAATATAACTTCTGACTGATTTGTAGATTAGATTGCTATGAAAGTTTTCGTATCTTAAATTTTGAAATAAGCAGTACTAATTAACTCAAAATATAATATGTGTAACCGAACTACAGGCACAACCTATGAACAGATTTCTTAATATTTTATATATCTAAGGAATTGGATATGCCGCAGCTAACTAGCTTATTTAGGCTTTCAGTTAACAGCCTAGCTTTTATATTAAACGACGCTGTTCTACTTGCGGCCTGAATGATATTCAGCCAATGCGTCTATTATAACATTGCGCTTATTTTGTAATATCAGCTTTATATACTTATATATCTTATACGACACGCTAATTTTATTTTATATATATAGTTTATAATAATAAACATTCCATATTGGAGTTTACTCCTTAAGAATCGTTCCATATACAGCGCACGATTTGAAAAATAGATGCAGCGCAGAGTATACATTTACCGAAAGGGTACATCTTTTGTCGTAATCTTTGGTCACCCTATCTCTCTCTTGTAGTGGGGCTAGCATAACAGCGTTGACCACTGTTTCTACAATTTGAATGTAGTATTCAGTATACATGTACATATGTCAAACGTCAGTTTGTGAAGTTTCAAAGATTTAAAATTTGATTTCTAGAGCGAATTTTTTTTTGGAATCATTGGATTTGAAACTCCATGAAACGAAAAAGCGACACTAAATGGAAGGAGTAAACTACAGTCACGCATCGGAGCCGACGTGCACAATTGATGTTTGATCAAATTAATTTTTAATTCTTAATATGAAAAAAAGGAAAATATAACTCGCCATGAACTTGATGAGTTCACATTGTATGAAATTTCTAACATACCATTTTGAGCCTATCAAAAATCCATTACTGAACATAGGTCCCTTCCACAGATTGTCTTATAGGGGGGACTTTTGCTATAGTTTAAACGCTTGGCAGATGGGTTGGAAACCGCAGTTCTTTTTAGTTGTTATTAGGAAGCCACTGCTCATTGAGTTATACAACATTAAAGGAGCAAACCACATTACCCCGCGTGGAAAAAAGTGTAACCATTATCCAAACGCGACGACGTAGCTTTGAAACTAATAACAATTTTCAATAAACATATATCTATCTCACTTACACAAGTTGCGAAAACAATATCGTCGCTAAGATTAGATAAAGATAGACACACAAACATGCAATGGCGGGTTGGTGTGGTTTACTATATGAAATTTTACCTAAAATACGCAATAAAAATGAGTTTTTTTAAGCTGGATTTTATGATTAGTTTTTATATTAAAAAAGTATATTTTATTTTAAAATCTTAATTGCGTCCTATTAGAAAAAAAAGGATATAAAGCTAATCAGATGAATAGAAGTAAACATAATGGTGAAATCAAACATATTTTTATAAGTATCTTTATTGTACTAATAAATCAAACAATATAAAATAGGTAATAAAATATAATTAATATAAAATTTATATAGAGCCGTGATAGCTCAGATGGTTAACGCTCGCTGTAAGTATAACAGAACGCGAGTGACCCGGGTTCGATCCCCGCCGGCACCAATGAAATTGTTAATTGCAATTTTAAGTGCTGATTTACCACGTGCTTTGAAACTAATAACAATTTTCAATAAACATATATCTATCTCACTTACACAAGTTGCGAAAACAATATCGCCGCTAAGATTAGATAAAGATAGACACACAAACATGCAATGGCGCGTTGGTGTGGCTTACTATATGAAATTTTACCTAAAATACGCAATAAAAATGAGTTTTTTAAGCTGCATTTTATTATTAGTTTTCATATTAAAAAAGTATATTTTATTTTAAAATCTTTATTGCGTCGCATTAGAAAAAAAGGATATAAAGCTTATCAGATGAATAGAAGTAAAGATAATGATGAAATCAAACATATTTTTAAATTTATCTTTATTGTACTAATAAATCAAACTATATAAAATAGGTAATAAAATATAAAATTTATATAGAGCCGTGGTAGCTCAGATGGTTAACGCTCGCTGTAAGTATAACAGAACGCGAGTAATCCAGGTTCGATCCCCGCCGGCACCAATGTAATTGTTAATTGCAATTTTAAGTGCTGATTTACCACGTGCTCGGCGGTGAAGGAAAACATTGTGAGGAAACCTGCATGTCTGAGGGATAAGAAAAAAATATTTCGAAGACATGTGAACAACACGCATTGGGGTAGCGCGGCGGACATTTCCTTGCCCTAAAACCCTCTCAGAAATGAGGGGAGGCCTGTGCCCAGCAGTGGGACGTATATAGGCTTTACTTTACTAAAATGTATATGAAATTATAATTCATATAAAATAAGTAGGTAATAAAATATATTTAATAGATAATTCATGAATAAACTGAAATAAGAATACTTAATTATTTTTTATGAAAGTTAAAACGTAGTTTTTATTATAATTTCCAAAATATTTAAAATCTAAGGTAACAAATTAACTTACTCCATTAATTATATAGTCTCCAATTAATGTAGGATAATCATAAAATGAGGAAAAGTGGCAACATTGAACCCAAATGGGGCGGGTAGCTTGGTCGGCTGTCAAGTGCTTGTGTCCCGTATTAAAAAAATATTTTAAATATAAAACAGCATTTTTAAATAAGTAAACAAGTATATTTAAGAACAATTTTAGTAGTGTTATAAGATAAATTAGTAGAATAAAGTGAAAACAGTGGTCGTTGGTTGTTACAGTGCAAAATAGTGATCAGCTGTTCGTAACAAGATCAGCTGTTTGTCATTAAACCGTATTGCAAATTGCTGCTGTAAACATTTAAGTTATTTAACCAACCATAAATAGTTAAATGTAAACAAGGTAAATAGTATATAGTAAATCGCTAATTATTAAACATTCTTATAATTATACATATTGTGACGGCCCAATATTATTATTAATAATTAAATTCAATATAAAGGGGCGTCAAAAATAGTCTTAAGAGATATATATTAAGCAATTAAGTTAAATTAATAAACATAAAGTTAATATATTTCAGACATTATCCCAATAACATAGTAAATTAAAGGCAAAATTATTTTTTCGTAATAAATAAATTTATTTAAAAACTTGAAAAAATATTTAAAATAAGATAAATAATAGAAATACAAGTCAAAAAATATTATAAAATTAAGTTAAATAACGTTTATAAGATAATTAGAAAGTTATGGAAGGTGTTCACGTATAGACGTCTTGTATGGAGGAAGCTGCCGGAGGTACATACCTGCAGTTGTACATATATATGGGGTGGTCGGGAGCCCGACTGCCTGAAGTACTGTAGCACAATGACTAGTCCTATATTAGGGACTTATGATATTAAACTCAATGATACAAAAGCAATACTAAAGAAGGTCTCCATGATGAATTTGCATTACAATAGTAGGGTCGTGGGTTTGAACCCTATATATTAATGACTTATGAAAGTAAGGTCTATGATCCAAAAGCAATACTATAGAAGGTCTCTATGATTAATATGCGTTACAATAGTAGGGTCTTGGGTTCGAATCCTATATATGAATGACTTATGAAAATAAAGGTCTATGATTCAAAAGCAATACTATAGAAGGTCTCTATGATTGATATGCATTACAATAGTAGGGTCGTGGGTTCGAATCCTATATATACATGACTTATGAAAGTAAGGTCTATGATACAAAAGCAATATTATAGGAGGTCTCCTTGATGCATAAGCATTGTATGGGGTGGTCGGGTGACTGACTGCTCCTAGTACTGTAGCAAAATGACTAGTCCTTATTAGGGACTTGAAAAGGAATATTATGGTGGCGTGTGTGCTGCTTCACGAGCAATTGGTCCGAGGTAAACTTGGACTCGCTAACCGATGTGTCCTAGACATATCATCTTAGTGCCGGTGGTAAGCGGGTTTGTTGTAGCAATACGGCTTTCCCGTGGACATCGCACACCCATACCGTTTGTGGGCGGCGTAGTAGCGCATAGCGATGCGTCGTCTATATTTTGGATTGTTATGATGAGTGTGTTTGGTAGCACTTTTAAGTGTAACAGGCATACTCAACTTCATGTCTTAGTGCATTAGCGCTATGATACGTGGAGATTTGTTCATTGGCGTCTTAGTAGCGTGCTACTATGATACGTTGGTGATATTTTTTATATAACAACAATAAAAACTTTGTTGCCAAAATCGATAGGAGTCATGTGGGTGTGTTGTGAGGGGGCGCCACCCGTATGATAGTTGCATTGATGCTTACTGCTACTTGCGGTATTGCGTCTTGTGATGGATCTGCAGGTGTGCTGCGCCTGATTCGACGCATTCTTGTGGTTCTGGTCGATGGAGGTATACAATTAACATCTTAGTGCCGGTGGTAAGCGGGTTTGTTGTAGCAATACGGCTTTCCCGTGGACATCGCACACCCATACTGTTTGTGGGCGACGTCGTTGCGCATAGCGATGTGTCGTCTATCTTTCGGATTGGGATGATGAGTGTGTTTGGTAGCACTTTTAAGTGTAACAGGCATACTCAACTTCATGTCTTAGTGCATTAGCGCTATGATACGTGGAGTTTTGTTCATTGGCGTCTTAGTAGCGTGCTACTATGATACGTTGGTGATATTTTTTATATAAGAACAATACAAACTTTTTTACCAAAGTCGATAGGGATCATGTTTGGTGTGTTGTGAGGGGGCGCCATCCGTATGATAGTTGCATTGATGCTTACTGCTACTTGCGGTATTGCGTCTTGTGATGGATCTGCGGGTGTGCTGCGCCTGATTCGACGCTCTCTTGTGGTTCTGGTCGATGGAGGTATACGGGTGGTGATGTCTGCTGGGATGTATGGGGGACCCTGGGATGGTGTAAGCCCGACGATAGTCGTATTGATGCTTGTTGCGTTTTGCAGCATTGCGTCTCTGCGATGGTTGTTTGGCGGGACGCTCTTCTCAATGGAGCTCTCTGCGTCTTGGTTTGACTCACACCTAAGTAGCTTTGCCCAAGTCGGGTCCCTTCATTGCGGGGCTGCAGACTGTCTGCCCTCCACGATGTTTTATATAACAACATAATATTATATCTCTGTAACTTTCCCACCTTTGAATGATTAAAGGCAACTTGTCGGTGGGTGAGACAAACATGATCGAAAATGCATTTACTCAACGTCAGTGACACAAACCCTTTCTGATGGCGAATTATTACTCTTATCTTATAACTGCCTTCTGGCTATATCTGCCGTTGTATTGGTTGGTGGAGCATATGTGTCGACCTCATGCGGGTGGTAGCTGGCGGGAGGATCTGAGGAGACTCTCAAGGCTGCGGCCGAAAGCCGCACAACGTGGAACCCCATTCCCTTGAGGTGAGCGGTAGACTCATGACACGCTCTGCGGCTAGTAGCTGTGCTGATCATGCAATTGGTGGTGATGCCATACACTTACATCACGTCTGCAGGAGCGGCGGTCTGGCAGGTGGTGGCGCTCACGGAGGGTTTACGGCCAGTGTGCCTATTTGCCTAAACCGTGTGACGTACATTCACTGTGGCTGGATTCGTTCGTATTCTGTATGGCGTTTACACACATTGACATGCGCGACTTCGGTCGATGTTTGTGCTTACGCACTAACAAGGGGCCAAGCCTCTTTTACTGGTTCGCCAGTTATTTTGCTGTGGACTACGGTCCAGTTCCCGAATTAGCTTTCTCTTCGGGGGGGAGTGCATCAAAATGGTTGGCGCTCACCGTGCACGGCGTGTGTGGGGCCGTGTGCCTCTCCTACATTTTTTTAATAAATGTAGCAGAGCGAAGCCCTTGTATCGGGTATTTTGTATAAATATATTTTGAGCCTTTTCCGAGCGGGAAGGGATAAATAATATTAAGTTAATAATGTAAACCTGATACAAGTGGAATTGGGACGTTTTATTTTTTAACCTTTCTCGAGCCCTGTCTTCGTGAACGGGGTTCACTTAGCTTATAAGGCACTACCAACAGCTTTCAATTGCTACACTTTTAATATTATCACATTTATTCTTTGTCTTTTGTTATAGTGAATATTGTGACAGGTTTAATGTTTGCTTTCTAACGCGTAGCAGCATAACGGGAAATGGCGGCAATATTCGGAAATCAATTATGTTTATTTATAACTGATAACTTTAGCCCATACATAGAAATGTATTTGACAGTACATAAGCAGTGGTATCATAGTCTCCTTTATTATGGTTTTGTTTGGGTTATTATTAATTTTATAACGTTTTCGTATTATTATAAATTCTTTGAAAATGACTAAATTAAATAAGTTGAAAATTGGCTTCTTGAACCCCGGGTCCCTTGGTACTAGGCACGACGAATTCCTAGCTGCTATGGCGCATCACTCTGTAGACATAATGGCCATCAATGAAACATGGCTTCGGACAGAGGAGGAAGGCCGGGCGCCTTCTATTCCAGGGTATCGACTGCTTCACGTACCCCGACCTTCCGAAGTTCGTGCGCGTGGCGGCGGTGTGGGTTTTTATTTGAGACGGGGCTTGTCGTCAAAGATTATTCAACATCCTATTTGTCCCGCGGTGGAGCAGATGTGGTTAAATATTAAAATTAACGGCAAGTCCCTTGTCTTTGGTACTGCTTATCGTCCCCCATGGTTGAGCGTGACATTATTTCTGGACGCGCTGAGCGAGTCCTTAGGTTCTTTTGTAGGCTACGATCAAACAGTACTGCTTGGGGATTTTAATATCGACATTTTAAATAAAAATTGTGTTAGTACCAAAATGCTTTCGGACTTCCTAACATGCAATAACCTCGTGCAATATGTTGAGGAACCAACACACTTTACTGAATATAGTGAGACACTGTTAGATGTTATATGTTCAGATGCATCGGTGTCATATATAAGTGTGGACTATATTAGTGACCTCAGTAGTCATGCCTTTATTGTATGTGAACTTGACATTCCCAAGCCTAAGTTTCAGCCTGAAAGCGTCACGTATAGACCTTTAAGGGATATGGACATAAACCTTTTCAACCAAGATTTAAAACAAATTAACTGGCACTGTGCATCGTCAGATAACATAAACGATATGATTGATTCTTTTAACAAAAATTTATTAAATATCTTTAATTCTCACGCCCCTCCTAAAACTGTCTATATAAAAAAAATATTATCCGTGGATAACGCATAACATAAGATGTATTATGAGGACACGCAACGAGGCTCAAGTGAGAGCCCGGAAAACAAAACTTACTCCACATAAGGATTATTATAGGGAACTAAAATCAATAGTTAATGAAGCGATAGTTTCAGAAAAGATTGCCTACTTCAAATTTTATATTAATTCAAAACTAAATCAACCTAAAATAATGTGGAAGCACATTAAACGCCAAGTTCAAATAAAAAGTAAGGATACTTCTTTGCCATCCCATTTCAGTGACCCTGATGCTTTAAACAATCATTTTCTTAATATTCCTGGTAAAAATGACGTCTCATTGTCTCTTCTCACTTTCTTTGAATTTAATGGCACTTATGATAACTCTTTTTATTTTAAAGAAGCCTCGGAGGATGAGGTGGTTAAAGTTATAAACTCTTTGCAGTCTAGTGCAGTGGGGTGCGATGGCATTTCTCTTGATATGTTAAAGTTATTACCTAAAGATGTTATCACAGAAATAACAAACATAATTAATAAATCTTTTGCGACAAATACCTATCCGGATCTCTGGCAAAAAGCCATCGTTAAACCTATACCAAAAACTAGTAACCCTGTTTGTATGTCGGATCTCAGGCCAATTAGTATTCTACTGTGCCTTTCTAAAATAATAGAAAAGCTTGCATGTAATTAGCTAATAAAGTACCTTGAAGCAAATAACATCCTTCCTGAGATGCAGTCTGGCTTTAGAAAGAAGCACAGCTCTACCACAGCGCTTATAGAGGTCGTGGATGATATACTGACTGCACAAGCCAGTGGTGAGGGTACTATTTTAACATTACTTGATTTCTCGCGCGCCTTTGAAACCCTCAATATCCCATTACTTCTTTCAAAATTATATTTTTATGGTTTAAGCAGAAACGCAACCCAATGGTTTGCCAGTTACTTTAAAAATAGGTCACAGCAAGTTGAAATACAATTAAATGGAAAAGGTAAAGCTATTTCTGGGGAGCGCCCTGTGAACCGAGGAGTACCGCAAGGATCCATTTTAGGTCCCTTACTTTTTTATAATATATAGTGCAGACATTATTAAAAATATAGAGTATTGTAAGTACCACATGTACGCTGACGACTTACAGATATATATATATCGTTTAAGCCTTGTGATGTTCAAGTAGCAGTGACAAAATTGAACTTGGATTTGGGTCGGATATCTTGGTGATCAGAGCGTAACGAATTGGTTCTCAATCCAAAAAAGTCGCAGTACCTTATTCTAGGATCGCCAAATCAAATAAAAAAGATCACACTAAGCCACCCTGCCATTATTGTAAACAACGAACCTATTTTGAGAGTCACTGAAGTCAGAAATTTGGGGGTAATAATGGACGACAAACTTCGTTTTGAGAAACATGTAATGGATATTGCACGTAACTGCTTTTATAGATTGAAAGTACTTTACCGTATTCGCGAGTACCTAAGTGTCACCTTACGTATACATCTCTGCGAGTCTATCGTGCTTTCAAAATTCAATTACGCGGATTCTCTCATAGGCCCACGACTATTATCTCGAACACAGCAAATAATACAGCGGGTACAGAATGCCTGTGCACGCTTTTGTTTCAATGTACCACCACGTGCACATGTAACCCCTTTCATTAATAACGCTAATATTTTAAAAATGGACTGTCGCAGGCGACTACACTTTGCCTCACTTTTGTTTGGAGTTATTAAAAATAAAGAACCTTTATATTTATATAATAAGTTGGTTTGGTCTAAATATCAAAATAAGCAGTATAATACCAGATCATCCAATTACAAGTTAGTATATCCTTTCTACCGGTCGGCCGCTTTCAGAGGTAGTTTTAAATATAATGCCACTAAATGTTGGAATAACCTCCCGCCTCCACTGCGTGACCTGAAAACAATTAGTGGGTTTAAATTTCAATACAGGTTACACTTACTTTCGGAACAAAAAAAAATACCAATCTATAAAATAAACTGGTAGGAGGTTAAGTTCTTTCAACACGTCAGTAATCTCAGTCCCATAAATTATGTAGATATTTATAATTTTCACTTTATATAATATATAAAACTATTTTATTTAAATATTTATATAATAAATTTACTTTTTCTGACAATCATTTTCTTACCTTTATTCTTTATCCAACGTTTATTCCGCATTATTAATAAATAAAATTGATATATTTAGAAGGAAAACGTTAATTCTATTTTGTACTTGCCTTCATTAGACTAATGATATCCACAATTTATGTGAATTAAAATTTAAAAACATATTTTTTTTTATATATTCCGCGTTGCATTATAGCATGTGCATTAAGGCAGCCGTCCGAGTTACGTCGGAGTGCGGGCCGGTCTGAAAACCAGTGTCGGGATCAGAGCAATTCGTGTTTTTGTATCTCGATTTTTACTGAGTCCTGTCCATTTCACGGTCTTATGCTGCTACACAGACTCATTTTATATTATTTTTACATTTTTGTTAATTTAGGGAACTATTGTTTTATTTTCTGTTTAATTCCAATATCTTACTTTGTTTTGTATCTATTGTGATTAGACCGTGAATAAATGTTTTTTCTTTCTTTCTTCTTTCTAAATGGCAATATTCGATAATTTTATTTAATTATGTGAGGTTTTTTTACGTTTATATGAAAACAATAACTAAAAATTATGTGTTGAAAGTGATTCCGCTTGATTTATTACGTTTTTGTGACCTTGAATAGCATTCTTTCACAACGCATTTACCCATTTTTTGTCGCGACTCAACTCTGTCGGCGTCACATTGAACACTGAACTGACGTTAGCTACGCATATGGCTGTGGCCATATGTGCAGTGGAACGCTTTGGCGCGGTTATTACAGATCTAGTGTAATATATAAATCAATGCCACTGCTAGCCATCCCTAGTTTGCCTCTTACGTAACCGACGGGACAATGTAGGTAGTGGTTATATACCACCACTACCTGGTCAGAATTTTTGTATAAAATTGTCTTATTCAAACGGTAAGTATACATAATTTCATTAAAAAAAATTGTGTTGCTTGGGGCATTAGAGACTAGGTCACTTAGCTCCGCTAATAGGCTATAGGTTATAGGTTTTTCTTGGCATCACTCTCGACACTAAGCTTCAGTGGGGCCCGCATATATATAAACTAGCAAGTAGACTAAACTCTGCAGCATATTAAGCAATTATTTACCACAGAAATCAAAAGAGAAACGATATAAAAATTTTTGTTTTTGACTATTTGATCCAGATGATATCGATCTGATAATGTAGTAAACCAAATTTCATTAACGCACTACGGGGCAAACCTCCCGATACCATCCACACCATCTGGATGCTTGGCGGTCCATCACTGCACGTTTCACTAAGAGTTCCCTTCCGTGTACGACCCCTCTGTGGAATAGTTTACCACCGGCGAGTTTTATGGACCGATACGACCTGTGGACCTTCAAGAAAAGAGCTTACTCCTTGCTAAAAGGCCAGCAACTCACCTGCAATTCCCTTGGTGTTGCTGTTCATGGGCGGTGGTAGTCACTTAACATCAGGTGAACCGTATGCTCTTTTGCCCCTCTTCTATAAAAATATAGTATTATAAAAATTATTTAGAATTTCGTGTAACTTTTTAACCTTTTTCTGCGTGATAGAGCCATACTGCAGCTATATTATTAGTATAGTTGTAGCACGAATAGGTTGGCTCGACCGGGGAAGGACCACGCTCTCGCGGAATACCAGCGTAAAATAGCATCTTAACGCTGCTGTTTCGTATGGTGAGTGTAGAGAACCGGAGATCCTTTTTACTGGAAATGAGGCATTCCGTCTTAGTCCTCACGGGTGATAACGCATTTGTATTTTGATTCGTAATCGAGGATAGATGTACATGTCTATGGACCATAGACATGGCGTTAATAGTTAAATTTATTTATTAGTTAAAAGTTATTTGTTAATTTTTTCTAACAGATAAAATTAACAGTTAAAATATTACTTCTTTTGCAGTAAATTATTATTTTTAATCGGTTGTGTTAATTTTATTTCTTAAATTTTACGCATGAAATTTTAACGCAATAAACATTTCGTTATATTTTAATAGGTACAGGAAGTCTCTTTATTATTAAAGTCCAATAATTAAGCAAGGCGTGTTTAAAAGTTTATTAATTCAATACTTATATTATATAATGATTTTTAATATATCGTTTATTATTTACAATGCTTATTTGGTATTTAGTATTAAGTAAATGTTAAAAAAATTACAAATTTTTCAAGTTGGTCCCACAGTGGTGGTCCCACAAGAGGTGAAAATTAAACTCTAACTAAAATCCTATATTTTTGTACACTACACTAAATAATACTAAATACATATAAGCAAAAACTTATTTCACTAAATCTTAAACTTCCCTAGTATTTATTTTTTTAAAACTTTTTATATACCCTTGTAATATTATGATGAAAAAGTAAACCACAGAACGCTACCGAAGAAGTAAGCTCTAAATAAAATAATAATAAACGAACGCGCTTCGTTTAAACAGTTATATTTTACGTATAATTAGCGTAAATATTTAGCTAAACAAAGCCAATAGCGTAACAACAAAATACATAAAATTAACAATAACCACTAACGTGTTCAGCCAATAGCGTTACCCATATGCGTTAAAAATATCAATTTGTACTGTTTAATAAAATATCACTACAAGTGACTTAACGGCAAATGATTTGTAATTTAATAATATGATAATTTTTAACCATAATGAAATATAATTTTAATTTTATGGCAAATAATTGTTACATTTTTTTTTAAATGTGAAGCTTAATTTTTAATGTAATAAATTAAAAGAATACATGTATTGTTGTTTTTAAAGAATATTACTTCAGTATATAACATTTTAATAGCGCCATCTACTTCATACTATAGATGAAGTCATTTTATCGAACGAAAATTGAGTCACTCTCAAGGTGGTACGCAAAGAATGCGCTAGATGGCGCAAACAGGGCTATGACTGGATAATTTTATTCAATAAGGTTAATTTTATTTATTTAATAAATTTGGTAATTTTATTTTAACTGTTAAACGATATACTAACCATCTTTAATGGGCCATAGCAACCACTTACCATCAGGTGAACAGTGTGCTTGTTTGTCACCTTTCTACTATTAAAAAACCTTAAAAAATAACAGTTTTGAACATTCAACGACAATCTTCCATTGATATTAGCTTTTTAAATATTGATAGGAACAGAAACTTTTTTATTCAATATGGATTGTCCACCACTGTACGTTTCACCAGGAGTTTTCTTCCGCGTACGACCTCTCTGTGGAATAGTTTACCACCGGCGAATTTTCCGGACCGATACGACCAGGGGACCTTGAAGAAAAGAGCATACTCCTTTCTAAAGGGGCGGCAACGCAACTGCAATTCCCCTTATGTTGCAGTTGTGCATGGGCTGGTTGCCCCCTATTCTATAAAAAAAATGTATTATAAGAATTATTTAGAATTTCATGTAACTTTTTAAACCCTTTTTTTACGTGGTAGAGCCATACTGCAGTTATATTAGTAGTATAGTTTTAGAACAAATAGGTTGGCTCGACCGGAGAAGGACTACGCTCTCACATAATACCAGCGTAAAATAGCAGCAGCTGCTGTTTTGTATGGTGAGTGTAGAGAACTTGAGACCCTTTTTACTGGAAAGGAGGCACAACATTTCGTCAATATTGGTGGGATACCATTGGGACTGGAAACCGGCAGATGCAATTTTGGTAGCGTAAAAGTTCATCTCAGTTACAATGTGGCCTAAAATGTCATCATCACAAAAGGAACGAAAAGCATCATATGCCGAATTGTAAAACTGAACCGAACCAGGTACAAAATTCTCCTCCTGGTCTTGAGAGGAGTCCATAGGAGACCATTCAAACTGGAGGTTCTGGCCTTCCAGCCAAGTAGGACCATGCGTTGGCGATAAAAAAATAATCCGCATCCTCACTCTCGCTTGCATCCTCTCTTTCCATTCTTTTCCCCCCTGACTATTCCTTGCGGCTCTAGCGTCATCTCCTATTCTCATCTCCCATCTCCTCATAACATCCCTCGCCAAACTTACCAATTCCCCCTGAATTGGACGGTTTGGCGACGTCATCATAAGTCAGTCAGAGGTGGCAGAGTGGAAGAAGGGGTGTTTTCTTCCACTCTGCCACCTCTCACCCGTTCCGCGGGACACAAGCATTGCATGGGCATCCGGGGCTAAAAATACCTCGTCCATGACGACGTCATCTTCGGCGACATTAACGACGTCGTCCACGCCACCGTCTTCATTTAAAATTTCAATAACCACCATTGGTTCACTGCAAAAAAAAATTACCTTTACTCCACATCAATATCATCAATAACAATAAAAAATAAAAATAAATAAATAAAACTTACGATTCTTATGACTGGTATGTTCTAATAGGAGAACTGTCTCGGCCTTCCGGTGGTGTGTCACGGAAACGATTCTCTTCTTAAAACATAGGTGCAAACAAAAATATCCATGAACACCAATTCACCAAAATATACAAAGTTCAGTGTGTATCAATGCAAACATAATACAAAAAATGTATCACCTCGAATCTGACCGCTTCCACATCATCACCGGGCTGTTTGTGACGTCCAGGTTGTGTAAACATACAAAAAGAATATATTAGTCTATTCCGCACATCTTCCCCTAAAAACAAGCAATAGCGTGCTTGTTAAACCATTAGAACCGAAATCACAAAAAACGCAATACAAGTGTAAATCAGACAAAGAAAGTGAGATAAGTGCAAATCAAAACATAAATAATACCATTGTTTAAACAAGCATGAAAAACATAATACCAGAGGTATTAGCGGCATATAAAAACATATTATTTAAATTGTCTGATATGCATATTATTGTCATTAACGAGCGGGTCTAATAGATCACAGAGTCAGACGAATCAATACTTATCAATATGTATTATCGGGTCTCTAGAAATGAATGAATGATACTATTACTATTTTATTATTTATATTTGAAAATGAATAATAATTAATGTCTTCATAAACCCATCTAACAATATTTTAAAAGGAATATTATATATATTAATAACTTTAATATTTTAAGCGTGGTCCTTCCCCGATCGAGCCGACCCATTCGTGCTACAACTATACTAGTAATATAGCTGCAGCATGGCAATATAAAAAAATATTGACTTTATATTGACTGCATACATGACCGAGAAGAATTAAATCTCATGAAATTTTACTAACGGCACAACACAACGTACTATGCACACATTTATTCTGCATATGGTCTTTTACTTTTCGGTGACAGTACAGATGCTGTTAAGGCCTTTACAGCCCAAAAGAAATGTTTCGAGCTATGGCTTGGCACCAGATTCATTTTGTAAACCGTATTCAAAAAAATTACACATTTTGACGCTGCCATGTAAGTATGGTAGTGTCAAAATGTGTAATTTTTCATCTTATTCACAACTTAATTTTGGTATGTTTTGTTAAAATTAATATACTTATATATAATTTACCAACGTGTAATGTATGTTCTCTGCAAATAAATTATGATTATGATTATTATTTAAGTTGACTGATATAATCAATATTGTCGATCAATATTGAAATTTTTTACATAAAGAGATAAATTATATTCACACAAAAACTTTTATAACAATTTTATAATAAAACACTTTATACTTAACTTAGAAAAATCCAAAAAAACAAGGCAGCACTGCACAATAGCAACCACAACCAAATGGCGCAATTTGAAAGCAGAGCAGAATACAAATGTCAAATCATAGAGTAACAAACTTTTTACTAGAGAGAGATAGAAAATTTCATATTGAGTCTATAATGCCAAACTTCTTAATAGATAAGTAGTCTCTTATTATAAGTTTTTATGGGTTAAAGTGGGTGTGTGTGTGTTGGATTCGAACACTTGGAATTTGACGGAATATCGCCGTGGTTGGATCCGACCACGTGCATATTGAGAGATTATACAATGTTTACACATACATAAAATACATAAACACTCACGCCTGTCACCCAGAGACTACAGACTTCCATTTGGCACGATCCTGACACACCTCTCTTGCCTCCTTCACATCCATACACCTACGCATACATGCTAGTCGGTTAAGGGTACTCCTAATTTGGCCCGTTTTCAATAAATTGCCAATTTGGTCGATAAATTTTCGCCTAGGACGTCCATTTCCGACTCTGCCATTCACTTCTGGACCATAAATTTTCTTTGTCACTCTTTCCTTATTCATTCTTTCCACATGACCAAACCACCGAAGCATTCCTTTCTTAATCCTGGTCACAACATCATCTTGCAAACCACACTCTTCTCTTATTACACAATTTCTTACCCTGTCATTCAGATTCAGCCCTAACATTCTCCTTAACGACCGCATTTCTACTGCGTTTATTCTACTCTCGTGCTTCTTCTGCCACACTCAACTTTCACTACCATACGTTAAAGTAGGGACTAACACAGCATTGTGAATTGCCATACGTGCCTTTTTCGACACATTTTGACTCTTCACAATAGAGTGCAAGGTCCCATTTACTCTATTTCCCGCATTCACTCGTCGTTTTATATCCTTATCATATCTCGCATCCCTGATAAATACGCAGCCGAAATATACAAACTCATCTACTTGCTCGATCAACTCCCCTTCTATTCTTATTTCACAAATCGTTTTACTTTCTTCTCTTTCAAAAACCATAACCATCGTCTTACTTGCGTTCACTTTCATACCCCTTTCTTTTAATGATCCGTTCATTAATGTAACCATCATTTGCAACTCGGCCGCCGACGACGCAAGAATAACTTGATCATCGGCGTAAAAAAAGGCATTTGACGGTTAACTCACCCATTCTTAATCCGCATTCCTCAACTTTCAAATTTTGCAAACAACTGTCCATAAATAGGTTAAACAGCCACGGGGAAGCCACACAGCACTGTCTGTCACCTTTATGGATGTCAAACCAGTCCGAGAAGACCCCGTTGATCATAACACAAGCACTAGAGTCCCTATAAAGAGACTCCAATGCCTGTATCAAGCCAGCGCTCAACCCAAATGAGTTCAGTGTTTGCCATAGAAAATCCCTATCCACTCTGTCATAGGCCTTTTCCAGGTCCACGAACGCACAAAAAACCTTTTGGTTTTTGGCCAGAAACTTCTCCGCGATCATGCGCATGGAAAAGACTTGATCTGTACATCCCATCCCCTTTCTAAATCCCGCTTGCACATCCCAAATTTTCCATCAGTTTCTTTCATGACCCTTTTAATCAGTACCTTAGCATACAGTTTTCCCACAATGCTAAGAAGGCTGATGCTACGATAGTTTTTACAGTCCTGCTGCGACCCTCTTACTTTACATACTGGGACTATCACGGCTTTGCACCAGTCTACCGGTACCCGCTTCAGTTCCCAGCATAAATTAAACAAGGTGTGCAACAGGCCTGCCACAACTTCCTCTCCAGCCCTTAGCATTTCGAGTGAAACTCTATCATATCCGGCAGCCTTACCTGCTTTCATGCTTTTCATTGCTTTCATTATTTCATCTATACTTATCTCGCTACCTCTTTCCTCTTCTTTCGGTGTTTCTACTTCACTTAGTACACACGTTGTGTCCTCACTCATAAACACGCTTTCAAAATCTTCCATCTCTTTAAACTCAAAACTTCATCATTCAGAATATAGCCATTCTTGTCTCTTATAGCATTCATCATATGCTGTTTTGAGTGTCCCCTGGCAGTTCTTACAAGTTTCCAGAACATTTTAATATTTGCCTGGAAGTTATCCGATATTCTTCTATCATTCTTATCCGTTCTTTCTTGCTTTTTTCTTTCAACTACTTATTTTACTCTCTTATTAAAATGTCTAAAGACTGCCTTTTTTCTTTCAATATCACTTCGTACCACTAGAATTAGCAGCCTTTGTTGCTAGTAAATCTAGCCATGATCTCTTCTTTGCTTCAACTTCCATACGTATCTCATCTTCCCATCAGAACATATTATTTTTCCTTTCATTCTTTCTCTTACTAACACCACATACTTCGGTAGCTGCATCCACTAAACCTTTCTTTACATTTTGCCATATATTCTCCAAGTCTAACTCCTTCATACATAATTCATCCAAACCACTTATATTTTCTTTCAGTCTACATTTGAACTTGTTTTTATCACTTTCATCTTGTAAACTTTCTGTTCTAATACGCTAAACGCAGTGGTAGACACAGACGATCGATGGCGCCTACGCCTGAATAGACCATTAATTCGGCATAAAACTAAATAATGATCCGTTCCTACGTTAGAACCCCGGTAAACTCTCGTATATACCACTGCGCCCCTCAATCTTTCATCCACAATTATGAAATCTATCATGCTTCTATCGTCACCTCTTTCCCAAGTATACACGTGAATCCTCTTGTGGCGAAAGCAAGTGTTCGTCACAAAAAGATTCTTTTCCATACATACGGTGAGGAGACTTTCACCATTCTCATTTATACTTTCATCACCACACGTTCCCAATATCCTTCGATGACCAAACCCCCTGACCCCAACATTTCCATTAAAATCTCCTAGCATAATAATATTTTTATTTCCCTTACACTTCATTAACACCATCCTTACCATTTCCTAAAACTGCTCTCGGATATAAGTGGGCTTAGACATGTTTGGGGCGTAGACCCCTAACACAAACAACTTCTTTAAGCCCACTTTCATTCGTATCCATAGCAGTCTTGGGCTTACACATTCATACTCTTTCATACATTGGCCCGTTCTTTCTGAAAGGATGACCTACTCCCTAGCATGCCCGCTCGATCTCGTCTACACCAGACCAGTATGCGGTATACATGCCATGTGTAGTGACATCCTTCCCCTTCCTTTTCGTCTCATTTACGCATAACACATCTATTCCTTTATCATACATCATGTCGCATAATTCATCCATAT
This sequence comes from Parnassius apollo, assembly GCA_907164705.1. Classification (NCBI taxonomy): domain Eukaryota; kingdom Metazoa; phylum Arthropoda; class Insecta; order Lepidoptera; family Papilionidae; genus Parnassius; species Parnassius apollo. Next base: position 7,988,610 of record CAJQZP010001697.1, read on the forward strand.
TATCAATATTGCCCCACATACATTCAACGTAGCCAGACGGGCCTCTGCAATCCACTTTTCGCCTCTCCGGGAGACAGAACGTGACGAGTGGCGAACCTCGTCGCCGGTTTTCCTCCCGGAGATTCTTCGCACCCCTGCCCCATTAAAGGTGCGCCGGGAACTCGGGGCTATTTCTTTAATTCGATTCCTCATGGTGCGAAATGGGGTGGTATATTTAACGCCGCTACCATGGCGTGGAGCCGAGTCTGTGGTATCGGTTTGTCGCTCATTTAGCACCACCCGGGGGAGACGTGTAGGGTGGGCCTAGGAACAGGTGGTCAAAGCCTACGGACGCGAGCGACTTATCCACACAATGTTTACTACCTAGTTAAAATTTGTTTTAATAGATTTGATCACTACACTATAGGTATAATAACGCCTGGTATGTAATGGAAATAATTAAACGTAATAAGTTTTCAGTGATAGATTTTACATTACTTAATTTTAACAACATTAATTAATTTAAAAAAGAATGGTTTAAATTACGAGAATAAATAAAGGATCACACGATATCAAAAGCAGTGTCTGAACATTTCAGTTTAAAACGTTAATATCATTGTTCTTAAAGTATTCAGAAATATAAACGATGCGTTCCAAAGTTTTGCAGATTCGCCATGAACACGAACAGCAGTGTTATTTTACAAATTAGATTTCACTTTCGAAACAATTCTAGGAGCCCCGAAGCTCAAAGGAATTTAATTTACAGACATTTCTTATTCTGCTTCCTTGCAGTGTTGTGTAATAAAACAAAACATTTGGTGGTTTTGTTTTAGTTTCGGCTATATTCTTTTGTTATTTTATTTTCAAATTAAGTGTTTATCAAAAATATATAAACATCCTACACACAATTGTTTCTTTTTGTCATTCATGGGAATCTATCTACGTCTAAGTAGTAAAAATACGAAGTATTTTTATTGAAGTTAATAATTAAAAATAATATGGAATAATGGCCAGGCTAGACGTGGCTCACAATAAACAGATAGATAATAATAATGTCCTCCAGACCGAATTCTTTCATGGCAGCCAGTCTCAACCTCCTAGCCATCTTCGCAGAATAGGATTATCGTGCCTGAGTATGCACTATTACAGGTGCATCATCTCTGTCTTTACTGTGCTTTCAGAGGCACAGGGTCGAAACACCGTCACTTCTGCACTTCCTGACTCTGGACAGCAACTGAGAAATTCTTGACAGGAAAAGTAAATAACTGATTTTTTTGGTCCGATTCGGGGTACAAACCTGGGACCTCATGATTAGCAGTTTTGTTTACAGTCACTAGACCAAAAAGACAGTAAAGAATAGAAAGAATTTACATAATTCAATGCCATTTTTAGAAACAGATGAAATAACGTGGACATAGAGTATAAGTGTTCTCTGGTACGTTGTTGTAATGTCCCCTCAGTTTTAGGGCTTTGTGAAATGTTTAGAGATGATGTTAGGAGATCAAATGGTATGATTTGTGTTTTTGTTTTTTGGATTCGGATGAGATATTAAGCCTTAGCGTGGGATCCTACGTACGTAGATGCTTTGGTAACCTCTTATTTCATGGCTGCCTTGTTTAGAGCAGAGACGGCATCAGAGGCGGTTATACTGAGTAACCAGCGAATGTATGAGTCTCTGAGAGATGAAATATTATTTGTGTCATTTGGTGTAAAAACTATTGGTTCGAATTGTCGTTGCCGCTTGTAGTAAAAAGGCTGAATCTTTCCTCACCCAAAGGTTAAGAGAAGACGCAACTAGCGTTATCGGCACTTTAATGTCCTCCAAACCAATTTCGGTCGCAGCGGTTAGTCTCAATGGAGACTAGCCATCTGTGCAGGACAGGATTATAGTGTCCGAATGCATGTATGGGTATATATAGAACGATGGGACGTGGGATGATTATCCAACACGATCGGAGAGGGATTGGGTGCAGGAGCAACGTCTTTATGTGCTTTCCGAAGCACGGGGGAAAAATATCACTAACATTTTGGCCTCGGGCAGATAGTGAGAAGTTCTTGACATAAAAACAGCATAAATAAATTTAGACCGACCCGGGATTCGACCCGGTACCGCACGATCAGTAAGTAACGCTTAGGACCACTAGAAGCTTGAGGCAGTTGAACAGTCTTGGAACTACACCGCGGGGAAAGGACTTTATAATGATTTCATTTCGTAGTTGTTTCAGTTTCTTATTATGGTAATGACAGCACACCGGTTCCCTTTCTTACTCCAAATCTCTCTTAGGAGGCCGGTACCGCCTGTGAGAAATATTTAGGTTATTGTTTTACACTATTTATTGGTTAAATTTTGGGCGGTGCTTAAGTTCCTTCAGCGGTGTCAAATTGATCGTCGATATGTCTAAGTGCTGAAGTGTTTGTAAAGTTGGGCGATGGCTATCCAAATACAGAATCAGAGTACGAAACCTATCCAACTGCAAAGAGGTGTAAAACAGGGTGACGTTATATCCTCGAAATGCTTTACCGCTGCGTTGGAAGACGTTTTCCAACCACCGAACTAGAAAGGATACGGTATTAACATTAATGGAGAGTACATTACTCACCGTTTATTTGCCTACGATAAAGTACTTATGGCAGAATCACTGAAGGATCTAAGCACTATGCTCAATTACCTCAATAGTGTCTTCAAGGAATAGGTTTTAGGAAAAATATGAACTCAACAAAGTACATGTGTAACGGCAATTTCACACTCTATTCCGGTAGTTGTTGGCAGCACTACGCCCGAAGTTGTTGACGAGTATGTTTACCTGGGACAAATATTCTGAATAGGTAAGTAAAAATTCGACCGCGAGGTCATTCGACTGATTCAAATCGGCTGGGCAGTGTTCGCGAGATTAAGACACATCTTCTCTTCAGATATTGATAGGAGAGGGATATACTCGGTTTTTTTTTTTGCGTGATAAACTTATAAATGTAGATGTCTGCAGGAAAACCAGAGAAACTGACACTGACCAACGGATTAGTAAGATGTAATTATCTATAAAACCCGTGTGAAAGAGCATGTTGCTAATGTGAAGAACTGACGCTCTGGGAAGTCTGTCAACCTATTAAGAATCATTCCAAAAATTATATCAGATTTGATAGACCACAAATTCTCGCAAAAGAACACCGACACCTACCTAGGATGATTCGTGCGGCTATTGAAACATCTAAAGATAAAAAACATTCCAATTACAGTAGAGAAAATGGCTAAATGTGTACTACCAACTGCTTGGGATCCCTTAATTCATAAAATACATCCAAACTAAAGCATATTACTGCAGGACTTCAAAATACTGTATGCTCGTTCTGCGTACGCCGAACCAAAAATTAATAATGAAAATTTGAAGGTAGCCGTCGTTAACTATGACATTGGAACGTTAAACACCTCAGTCCCCACGTGGTCATCTGTGCTGAAATGTGAAACCGTTAAAATTAAACGGGATAAAATCCGTTAAATTAATTTTATTCAATATGTAGTAGATCGATAGATTTCTTATATTTGCGTAAATATAAGAAATCATTAAGCTGAATTGTCAATGAGCCGGCCATATTACTCGAGGAAACGACATCCATGGGAAGAAAGGTTCCCGAGTGGCAGCCTCGTACCGATAGACGAAGTCGATAGATACAAGTGGCTCAGTACCGTGCTCTGTGGCATTCCTTGTGCCTATGCTCAGCAGCGGATTTGTGAAGGGCTGTAATAATAAATGATGATGATGATTCATAATTTACATTTAAAAAGCACTATCATGAATTAAGGGATGAAACCTTGTTTCAAGGAGAGATCGCCCGCATTATACACGACAACGGACGGTGGTTATGTAAACACAAAATACAAACTCAAACTCTGAGTGTTGACAACGTAAAATGTATTTACTCGCTTGTTTATTATTAAACGCGTACATTGAAAGGGAATTAGCGTACATACGTACTGACTAAATAATTTAATCTGTGTGTATACAATTTTAAATTACGTTAATTTAACATGAAATTATTATTTTTTCTTTTCTAATCTAGTATTTTCACTAGGATTACACAGCCCGTGATCAACGCACGTAGATTGTATTGATTGATTTGTAGATTTAAAAATTCTTGTAAATGAAAAATGTTTTTTTTTATTTTTGAATTTTGAAAATGAAATGGTTGTTGCAATTGTGGAAGCAGCAGAGGGGAAAACGTTCGTTTTTTTTGCTTTGCTAGTCCCGATTCCAGAAAACATTGGTACTGATTCTGATATTGGTTATGAACAATTGTACTTTATACTTTATACTTTACTTTCTTTCGGACATAATTCGTCCATATTAAGTGTAAGTATATTAGTAACAATTTTACTTAATAACTATGTTAGTAATGTTAGTATTTATACCTACGTTATAATTATATATACATACAAAATTCATTGACATTTTAGTCCTATTGCTAGCTCTACCCAGTATCGCTGAAAGTGGCAATCTGGTCTCGCCGCGGTCATTTTTTAAAATGCTATTGTTACTGTTTCGCAGACTCTGTAACATTGAGGCTGATTTCTTTCGCATAACAGCATGAAATCCATCAGTCCTAGCATCCGCGAACATTTTCGAAGCACTACACCGCCATGGCAGTCCTAATAGCATCCAAAAACGTTATTGTATTGTATGCGAAGGGCGCTGTAAGCTCGTCGCCTGAATGATATGATACCCACAGGCTACTCGAGTAAAAACATTGGCAAAATGCTTTGAAAAGAGTAACTTTTACGTCATCTGTACATCGAGCAAACCTGCGGGTAAGCATATTGCTCCTAACTGCCAGCGCCCTACGCTCCCTCTCTATATCACAATCATCGCTTAAATCGCTCGTTATAATGTGACCGAGATACTTAAAAGTATTAACAATATTTAGGGCTACACCATTGAGGTATACGGGACGAACAAAACGCGGCGGTTGTTTCGGTGCTATAAAAACAAGAATTTCACTCTTTTTAGAGTTGTACTTCAAGCCGTAGTCCTTCGCATATTTCTCGCAAATAGACAATAATTTTCTTAACCCGCCTATAGATGGACTGAGCAGCACCATGTCGTCTGCATAGCTTATATTATTAACACATATCCCGTTGTAGCGGCGCTGTCGTCGCGCCACAAGCGAAAACACACCGAAGCCTAAATCGCGCTATCAACATTCCGAATCATAAACAGTATATATAGAACTTCTCCGAAATATCACTCGGAGTGTCAGCCGCTCCCCAGGCAAAAACACCTTGCCTGGCGGGAGATCTCCCCTTTTCCTTCCACGGCTACAGTGGTGACCATCTGACGTGATCTGAACACGCAACCAAACAACCTTCGGAAACTTCAAGCTTCATCATCGTCATAGAATACCCCACCCATTCGCTCCCGAGCAGATATCATCTGCAGTCCTCATATCCTGCAAGCCATCTAGCTTTACAAGGTTCATCGCAGCACTGGAATAATAATGCTTCCTGTTCCTTCAAGCTACTCTCTGCGCTATACAGTGTTCGGCACGGCTCTGAGCCTTACTGCTCGCCTCTGCTTCACGGCACTCTCGCAGATTACTTGCCTTCTTCTCGACTCACCGCAGACTACAAGGCAATCTCCTGGCACTTGCACATTCGTTGGCAATGAGGCTGCACTATCGACCTCCGGTCTGAGCAGGGGGGTGATGTAGCGGCGCTGTCGTCGCGCCACAAGCGAAAACACACCGAAGCCTAAATCGCGCTATCAACATTCCGAATCATAAACAGTATATATAGAACTTCTCCGAACTATCACACGGAGTGTTGGCCGCTCCCCGGGCAGAACACCTTGTCCGGCGGGAGATCTCCCCTTTTCCTTTCCCGGCCACACCGTCAATATGACAGCCGACATGTGTGCTAACCAGTTCCACGATAAGCTGGTTAATATATAAATTAAATAACAACGGTGAGCTTAAACCGCCTTGTCTGACACCAAATTTTAGTCTATATTCATCTGATAGCGTACCCGCCCACCTCACCTGGTTTTTTTGATTACTGTACCAGTACTCGATCAGAGAAGTATAATCCGCCGGCACACCTGCGTCACTCAACTTGCTCCATAGTATATAATAATTGACCGAGTCAAAAGCCTTGGACAAGTCGATGAAACACGCGTATACCGGCGTCCTCCTAGCCGTGTAATAACCGACAGTATGCTTCAATGTAAGAATTGCACTTTCCGTCGACAATCCCACCCTGAATCCGAACTGGGCATCATGCACATCTACATATTTTATGAGGCAACCATTTAACAAACTGTCAAGTACTTTCGCCGCGGTGGTAGCAAGTCAGATGGGCCTGTAGTTGCAAATATCAGAAGCATCACCTGTCTTATTTTTAATAATTGGTACCACTATTGTTCGCATCAGTCCCTCAGGCAAATACGAGTGACCTAGACACAGTGTAAAAACATGGCAAAAACCCGTGGTAAATGGATCCCTGCGTATTCGAAATGTTCAATACTGAGCCCATCGTGACCCGGAGACTTCCCACGCTGCATTCTTTCAATAATTTGAGCCACCATTTTAGCAGGTATCTTAACATTACGTTCCTTCACGATGATCTCACTATCGCTCATCTCCTTACACATGGGACTTAAGTGACTGCATGGTGAACTGTTTCCTGAAAGCATTCGCAATGTCTTTATGGTCATGAGCACCACCAACGTCCACAGTGAGGCACGGCCTTATATTCATTTTATTTGTGTTTTTCCAGAAATTTTTAAATTTTTTCGAGGAGTGGTCGGAAGCAAGGCGATCCATTTTAAGTTGCTCCTGCCTGTCCTGGCACCATTTAAGTTTCGCTTTAAAATTCCTCCTTGCCTCCGACGAATCGTGAAAAATTCGACCACTAGCTGGCCGCCCGGCTAAATTCCACAATTTAAATTTCAGCCTCGCCTCCCTGTGGGGGACCGCGACATGCTTATTCCATCCAAAAACATAACCTCCCTTCTTTTGACACTTAACTTTGTGTGTTTGGATAGCTGCCTCTGACAATACATTTATAATATCCAAATATAACCTATCTAAGATTAAGTAATGATTCTTGTTGCTACAGAACTCATCACAACAAGCTGTGATGTGAATGATGATGATGATGTGAATTTCCTGTGGAAATTCAATGAGTCTAGCATGACAGAGGTCGTGGTACTGATGGATTTGCTGCTGCTGTCTCTCTCCCCATACAACACGATTTATTGGCTGTTCTATATCCAATTTAGCTACTTTTGGCTTAAGTTTACCCAGATTACATACGACTACTATTGGATAGTGGTCAGACCAATACACGTCATATTTAACCGTTACGCTAACGATTGTATTCCGCGCCGACACTGTGACAATGCAGTGATCCAACCATCTATTACAACCGTGAGCCTCACTACAATAGGTATATGTATTACTGGCACACATATTTAAATCTACACAAATCCAATTAAGATCCACACAGAAGTCCAACATTACATTATAAAATATTTCACTAGGGTGTGCATTAAAGTCTCCTAAGATATAAAAAGCCGATACTCCACTGTTCTCCTCTATTTCTATTATAGAGCGAATGGCTCCAAGACACGCAGTAAACTCGGAAAGGTTATCATATGAGTTTGTAGGCATATACACACTGAACATAATTACCGATCTATTACTCACGTTTAGCTTTATCGCGCAGATCCTCTCGTTATCACACTCAATCACATTCACTGACTCGAAGGCATACTTACGCCATAACAGCGCCACGCCTCCATACGGCCTTCCGCTGAGTAAGCCGGCCGCAGTATCGACTGCGAACGTACCGGTAGACCCAAAGTTGCTGTCAATCGTGCTAAGTATAGGCAGATCATGTGGCAACAACCACGTCTCTTGTAGAGCTACCACATCAGCTGTCTGACACCTTCTATTGACTCACTCCTTCTATTGACCTTTTGATAGATTTGCAATTTAAACTAATTACTTTACTGTATTTTTCCATCAACTTTCTTAATTTATATTTATATAATATCTCGATGTAAAATACTGAGCTACAATATTGTATATATAATAAATAATAATAATAATAATAATAATATTGTATATATATAAATATATTTGTATTTTAATTTATATATCTTTATTTTCTGTAATTTCAGTGTTTTACTTATTTTCTCGTCTACCATAGAAGTTCACAAACCGTCTAAACGATATACCAGATGGCAACAGCTTATCGTCCAGGAATGTGTCAATCTTGTGCTGAGCTACAAACAATTCTTAAGCATTGTAGTCTCTTTGTCGCTTCATTTGAATTTTTACAAGAGACACCTTTTCCGTCGTTTTTTCATTTATATAGTTAATAATGTTCTGTTTATCCACATCCTTATGTACGTTAGATATAAAAAGGGGCACCTGTGTATCAGCGGCCTTAAACTTTAGACTTTTCTCCTCTAAATCTACCGCCGTTCCTTTTTGACTCATAAATCGGTTCTTAGTCTCCGTTTCTGGGCTACGATCCATTCTTCGCTCCTTTTTGGTTCTTTCCATTCTCCATCTCTCTTAACCATCGCAGAAAAAGTCTTTCGCCTCGCCATTAATGTGTCATTTGCTTGTTTATCCTTATCAATTAACGCGTCGAACGGTTTTCTAACATGCCCATCAGCTGTTTCATTCACTCCAGGTATAAACGGTCGCGCTGTACTATGAATCATTGTGCACTCACCTACATCATCACCCGCATCGTGAGCTTTGTAATACACACGCTGGAGATTGCGACTTCTCTTCCACATTTATTATAATTTTTGGCGATGAGTGACGGGAATGCATAGATTCTTGGTGCGATTTATTAGACAGAGATGTACACTTTTCTAGTTCATTAGCCTCGGCAATGTATGACGCATTATTACAAGATGTTGAGAGCGCCATCGGTCCGCTATCGTACATAAAATTGTCACAACCACCTCTTTTGTTTACAATGTTTTGTTCACGGTTAGGAAACGAAGTTAATTTTAAATACTCATTTATTTCAACATGAAGTTGGTTTTTCGTAACGTATTGATGTTGAATTTCTTGAATGGTTTTCTCTAATAGTACTATTTTTTTAAGCAACACTGTCACATCAACATGATCAAACGTTACGGGTGGTAGTTTTTCTAATCGTCTTGCTACAAAAATTGGTACCTGTTCGGGGTCTGTTTCTTTAAGCAAGCAGATAATATCTTTAATATTTCTTAGAGTTTTGCCCTGTCGTTTTCTAATTTTTGGTCGCTTGCTCACTGATTCAAATAATAACGACTTCGCTAATTCAATTTTTTCAGCACTAAAAGAACTTTCACAAATCTGTATCAGGCTTTGTTCATCCATCACATCTAATTTATTTTGCACAAAGGCCAATACTTCACAGATTACAATATTATAATTTGAACACTTCAATCGCTTCGATATGCTATCCATTGCAACGACAATGATCTTTGACAGCGTGCGCTTGCGTTCACGGTCTCGACCCGACTGTATTGTACATAGAGTTTTGCTGTTTAAAGACTTTATGTGGCAGTAAAATAAAAATGAATAAGAGAAACATGAAAATCATGGGCAGAGTTCTCAAGGAAAGAAGATTACTCAACTCATAAACGGATGGTTTCTTTTATCCTGTCTATAGCAATGCATTGCTTTTTTTGGAGGAAGTTGAGAAGTGAAGAAGAGTATGATGATAAATTTATGTATAAAAGAACGAAACTGTCTATCCATGGAACTTTAAAGGCGGGCCTATAGAAATAACAAACTTGAACTTAAATAATTCTGAATTTTTAAAAATGTTGATTAGATGTATGGCTCGTAATTATTGGCAGCTACCAGAAGTACTAATAAATATAATTAAGTGAAAAAACCCTCATACAAGGAGATAATGAGCTTTAACAAATGAATTTTTATTTTTTTATAATATAATAAATAAAGAAGGAAATACCACACAAACAGAAATAGAAAGTTGAGTGGTTATTGAAATAAAACTACTATAATATATCATAATAAAGACAATTTCAGAACTAGCTTAAAATAGTTTATATGTTTGAGAAAATTACCAAGTTTTTATCGGAGCCAATGTGCGTGTTTTTTCTATAGAATATGGGTGACAAACGAGCACACGCAGTCCACCTGATGGTGAAAACATGCCGTGATTCATAGATAAATTGCAAATGCGTAGTCGCTCATGAAGACTACAATGGAATACCTTGTTTCCGGTGAAAAAGGTCTTCGGTTCTCTACACTTCACCATACGAACACAGCAGCATTAAGCTGCTGTTTCACACTGGCATTTTGTGAGAGCGTGATCCTTACCCGGTTGTGCCGACCTACTCGTGCTACAACCGTAATTAAGCTGCAGCGTGGCTCTCACACGCGTAAAGATATATATTACATTTGATATATATTTGATTCCGAGAGATTTGATTACAGAGCTATTATGATGGATTGGATGCGAAATAAAACGTTGAGATAAAACAGATCTGACAAGAAATAAAATTATTTTTGTAATCTAAACCGTTACCCAAGTCACGTGTTGGTGATTTAAAGGCACTATTATCATTTAAAATTAAAACGCTAAGGTGTCGACCGTTCATAGTTTTCTTTTATTCTGTTGTTTAGAGATATTCAAAAAATAACTCAAAGACCCCTGAGAACTACAATGGAACACTTACGGTGAAAAGCGTCTCCGGTTCTCTACACTTCACCATATGAAACACAGGAGCATCAAGCTGCTATTTCACACTGGCATTTTGTGAGAGCGTGGTCCTTCCCCGGTCGTATCGACCTACTCGTGCCACAACCATAATTAAGCTGTAGCCTGCAGCGTGGCTCTCACACATGTAGATATATATTTATTATATTTTGAAAGATATTTGATTCCGAGGCCTGACCAATAATATTTTTGCCTGAAATTTATAGAGCTATTATATGATGGATTGGATGCCGAAAGAAAACGTTGAGATAAAACAGATTTGATAAGAAATAAAATTACTGTTGTCATCTAAACCGTTACGCAAGTCACGTGTTGGTGATTTGTAGGCGCTGTTATCTTTTAAAATTAAAAAAAAGCTTAGGTGTCGACCGTTCATAGTTTTCTTTTATTCTGTTATTTAGAGATATTTAAAAAAATTGCTTAAAGTTAAAAGCCTTTTCTACAATTTACATTACAGGTGTAACGGAACAGTTTATTGCTACTTTCGAAATTTAGGAAATAAAGCGAGATTTATGTTTGTTTTTCGTAGTTGTTTAGAATATCTAGTACATTAAGTTTTATTTTTATTCAGAATGTAAAATATAATTTTAATATTTTTTATTAAATAAATTAATTTTAATTTTAATTTGGTGGTGTTGGAGTAAGAAACATTTCTAGCGTCACATCGCCTGCTTTCCTTCCTTCCGTACATAGTGTCAATGATTTATGTAACACAATTTTAAAGTAGACCCGTGTTTGCCGCGGAGGCAAGGCAAACATGGCTAACGCTCTGTCCCGGTGAAAATGTCCCACTGGAAGTTAACCAACAAAAACAGTGGGATATTCCGATCGTACGGAGTGTCCAGAAAAAATTATTTCAAAATTTACGCAGTCAACAAGATCAAGCTCGCCTTCTAGCTGTTTCGACTAAGGAATCTAGGCACTGGTTACACGCTCTACCATCAAGTAATCTCGGCACATTGCTTGATGGGGAGCACTTGCGCATCGCCATAAGAATCCGGCTTGGAATCCGGCTTGGAATCCGGCTTGGAATTTGTCACCCTCGCCAGTGCCCCTGTGGTAGCAGCGTCGATGAGTTTGGGCTCCACGGACTTTCAAGCAAGAAAAGTGCAGGTAGGTTTTCCCGTCACGGTTCTTTGAACTAAGTCATCCGAAGGGCTCTTGTCTCCATAAATATCCCCTCGGTTTTAGAGCCTTGTGGAATATTTAGAGAGGATGGTAAGAGACCCGACGGTATGACTTTGGTCCCTTGGGAGAGAGGTAAAGCCCTAGTGTGGGATGTTACTAAATGGCACAAATAATAGTCTTTGAGAAATGACTACATATTTGTGCTATTTGATGTAGAGGCTATCGGTCCGTGGGGTCCACGTGCAGTGAAGTTCCTAAAGGAACTGTATCCACGGCTGGTTGTCGCTGCTGGTGATAAGAGGGCTGGTTCTTTCCCCGCTCAAAGGCTTAGTATATCTATTCAGCGAGGAAACGCAGGCAGCGTTCTTGGCACTATACCACGGGGAGCAGGACTTTTTGATTATTTAAATTTTTGGTGTTAGTTTTTCTATATTATAGTTTATTTTTTATATTGTGTATAATTAGTATTAATTGGAAATATTATAATTTTAATATCATTTATAATTTTGTAAAAGCCGTGATAGCCCAAAGGCTAAGCGCTCTATGTAAATGTCAAAGTACGCAGGCAGCCCAGGTTCGATTTCCGGCGGCACCATCACACCACAATGAAAATGTTAGTTGCAGTTTTAAGTACTGATTTACCACGTGAATTTCAGAAGAATAAAGATAAAGCAAACACATGTCTAGTGCACCACACATTTGAGTCGTTTAGCGGCCTAGCCGTAAATTTTTGTCCGTTACAACCTTTTAAAATCCACTGCTGAACGTAGGCTTCCCCCATAGTTTGCCTCATAGGGAGGATATTTGCCATAGCTGCCACGCTTGTCAAACGGATTAGGAAACGCAGTTTTTTTTAGTAATTATTAGGACGCTGCTGCTCATCTCCTGGTTTGTTTCCTTCTGTCGCCTCTAACGACACCCACAAGATGATATGGGGTAGTGGATATTCACCACCACTACACAATAAATTTCTGTCATATCACATATTATATCATTATCGTAAGGCGATAGAATTTATGAAAAAGTTAAACGCTCTTAGAAACCAAAATAAGCTTATTTTTACTATATTTTTGTAGCCGTTCAAGGAGTGCAATTTAATACACGTTAGAAAGTAATGAAATTTCAGGTTTAAGACCACATGATTCTATTAGAAATATGTGGTCTTAAACCTGAAATTTAGGTAAAAAGTATTTAGGCCTCTTTATTAATGCTGGAATGCAGTCCAATACTCTAGGCCGTTTTAGGAAGATTAAGCTCGCTCAGTGAGCTATGGCGAGTGCAATACTCGGAGTATCTCTGAATGATACAATCCGAAGTGAATATATTCGCAGGAACCAGAGTGATCGAATAAGACAAAGAATCTACCTACGGGGAAGAAAAGTTCTCAAGTTGCAGACTCGTTTCTGTAAGCGCAATGTAGGGCGATCTTGCTCTCGATCGAGACGACCGGGTAGATGAATGCAAGTGGTTTAGGACTATGTAGGTATCGTAGCATATTTTGGAGTTCATCAGTAAATTTGTATGTGGATGTAATAATGATAATGATAACTGCTGGATATCAGTTTCTTCCAAATTAAGAGCATTGTTATTGTCGCCGCGCTTGATATCTGACTTTTTTTATAAATCGTATTTAGATGGTAGGGCTTTTATCGTGCAAAGGTGTCCATCAGAGTTGACTGCACCTTTTTTCGATTTTCTGCAACTAAGCAGAAGTTCCTACACCGATCGCTGTGATAAAAATGACTGTTAGCTGGTGTGTAGCTACAACGTCATAAAAAATTATATGTTAATTCAATTTATACGTAATTTCATTGAAATCATTTTAATAACTGTGTCCGTCTAAATGCAAATAATATATATTTTTTTATAGAATAGGCTGACAAACGAGCACACAGTCCACCTGATGGTAAGTGGTTGCTGCGGCCCATAGACATCTACATCTATCTTCCATTACAAATCAAAATGCAGATGCGTTGTCACCCATGAGGACTGAGATGGAATGCCTCATTTTCAGTAAAAAGGGTCTCCGGTTCTCTACACTCACCATACGAAATACAGCAGCATTAAGTTTCTTTATCTTTCTTATTCTGTGAGAGCGTGGTCTTTCCCCGGTCGAGCCGACCCATTCGTGCTACAACTATACTACTAATATAACTGCAGCATGACTCTACCACGTAGAATATATGATGTAATTATGTTATAATATGATGTAATCAAAATGTAATAATGAGGTAACTTCCTTATTTTAACACAATAAGAGCAGTGTAACCGAAATACGGATTTTATTAAAAACAAAAACAAAAAGCATAAAAATATTTATTAGCAAATAATGACAGATTAGGGCCACTATGCACCGCAATATTATATTTATTGTGTATCCTAGATAGTTTAAAAAATTAAGTTCTAATTCGGTGTAGACTATAGCGTTTTTTTTCTCTTTCACTGTCAATGTCGCGTGCAAAAAGATATCAAATTTCTATTCACAAAACAAAGTACCTACCTAGACCGTTTATCATGGAGTTGTTAAATGTTTATTCACTTAATACTGGTTGGGGTGAACTTGAAGCTTCATTTCGGTTGGTGAAATTTAATATCGTCTATCTAACAGAGACATAGCTAAAAACTGACTCTTATACTGGTGCTTATGCTACTCCTAACTATAATCGCATACATAAGCCTCGTTGTGGCCGTGGTGGCGGTGTGGGTGTCTACGTTTAAAACAATTTAATAACCCCAAGTCCTTACTTGAACAATTATCGATTGATATCAAAATTAAGCGACACAGCTTATTAATTGGAATTGCATATCGACCTGAGTTTGTATGTCAAGATATCGCAATCGATGCTTTCGACGTATAGATTATCAATATTTGAATCTAATTGTAGTGAGATATTAATAAAATAATTAAGAACAGTTCTAGTAAATCAATTCCAGAACATCTTTTGGATGCCACAAAACTTAAAACACATTTTATAAATAGCGTTCCTGTGTTGTGGGTTGACTTAAAACGGTTTAAAATTTTGAAAGTATTCGTAGTAGTAACTTATCGAAGTTTAATTTTAATAGAGTGGGTGCATCAGAGCTACAGAAGATTATTATTTCCTTCTCTTCAGTCTCTAAAGTATGTGATCTTTGGTTGACATTGTAGCCATCGTTAATAAAGCATTGTTAGAAAGAGTATATGTAATTGCTAATTGATCATACCCATACCGAAGAAACAAAAAATAGACAGCTTTGATGACCTCAGGCCAATAAGTATATTTGTTATCTACCTTGTTAAAAATAGTTGAAAAGTGTGCACAGCCACAATTTACTAGTTGTCTTAAAAATAATGTCATTTTTCCAGTGTTCCGATCGGGTATCTGGCATAAATTGAGCACAACTACAGCATTATTACATATTACGGACGATATTATTACCGCCGCTGATAATGGTGAAGGTACCATTTCAGTGCTACTATATTACCAGTCGCGCTCAACACGCATTCGCGAGTGGGTTAAAAACGGTTACTCCGTCAAAATGTCTGTAGAAACTTTGAATACACTAAAATGTGTGAATTGTAATATAGTTATATGTGAACTATTATCATTTATCCAAAATAAGATCACAGTGATGGATAATGAAAGTTTAATTAGGATTTGTGCCACTGCGTTTTCGGAGGAGGAGGTAGAATATTCGAAGGACTTGCTGTTTAGTTCGATAAAAAATATTCAGAAGAAAGTATCCAGGCGAAAACAAGGCAAAAAGCAAAGAAATTTAGAGGACATAATATGTGTTTTTAAAGTGACTGAACCCGATCTTATGCCAGTCTTTGTGGCGCGTGACCTACAAAAATTACCGCCTGTTACATTCGATCATGTTGATGTGACTAAATTGTTAAAAGACTTGCTGATTATGCGTAATGAAATCAGTGATATAAAAAACAATTATGCCACGGTGAATCAATTGGATGAGTTGAAGAAGGATTTGGAATCAAATAGGCCAGTGGCATCATTTTTAACCGGTAATATTAACATAAATAAAAGAGGAGGGTACATGCTTGATAGTGGACCAGTCGGTTTATCACCAACGGGCAATGAATCATTGTCGAGGCACTCGATTTCACAGCATAGAGAACCGTCCAAATATCGCTCACTCGTTCGCGCTAACGAGGCAGAGAAGTCGAGTGCGGCCGCACTGATTAATTCGACATTATTGGATAACGAGATGTGCACGGCGTTGTCTAAATCACCTGTATGCGCTAAATTGACGAATGAAACTAAACAGCCTACTATGGCGCAAATTGTAAGTAATGGAGAATGGAAAACACAAAATAAACCAACTGACGAATGGATAACAGTTCAAAAAAAGAAGGTATAGAAACCGGTTTGCAGGAAAAACGGGGAAAGCAGTAACGGACCTCTCGGAAAAGTTTAAAGCGGCAGATATAAAAGTCCCCTTGTTTATATCCAATGCAAATAAGGAGACAGCGGAAAAGGATATTTGCGAACACATTAAAAATAAAACCTCCGAAACAGTTTCACTTGAGAAAATTACAATGATAAAAGAACGGCCATACAATGCCTTTAAACTATATATAAATAAAAATAAGCTAGACGTATTTCTAGACGATCAAATGTGGCCTGATGGGATCAAATTTCGACGGTTTATACATTTTAGAAACAAAATAGGAGACGGTAATAACCTGTCTGTGAGTGGTGGCGTAACAAAAACACAAAAAAAATGGATAGTGAATCAAAATTATTTATAGTAACATTTAATTGTAAAAATGTGAAAAGATCCGTGAACTGTGTACTTTCACTGTGCAGGACGGCTGATATTATTTTATTACAAGAGACGTGGTTATATCCACATGATCTATCCTTTCTAGAAAATATAGATCAAGAATTCAGTTATACGGCCAAGTCTTCAGTGGACACTTCTGCAGGTATTTGCAAAGGCAGACCATACGGAGGTCTTGCCATACTATGGCGAAAAAGTGCATTTAGTTACGTGAGTGTAGTGCAAAGTGAGAGCAACCGGATTTGTTCTGTTAAAATAGAGGTGAATAACCGAAGTTTTATGGTTATAAATATGTACATGCCAACTGACTGCAGTGAAAACTTACCACATTTTACAGAATGTCTCAGTGAAATGTATTATATAATACAAAATAGTAATATAGAATCAGTGTTTGCATTGGGGGACTTCAATGCGCACCCGGGTGAGTTATTTTGTAATGAACTTCTTAGTTTTTGTACAGAACAAGATTTATTATGTGCCGATATTGATTATTTGGGCATGTCATCGCCTACGTTTACATTCATAAGTGACTCACACGGGTGTAAGCGTTGGTTAGACCACTGTATTGTTACACAATCGGCTGCAAAAACCGTTGTAAGCGTTGAGGTTATCCGCGACTCTTATTGGTCAGACCATTTTCCATTAAAATTAGAATGTAACTTATCCGTTATTAGAGTAAAAAACTGTGCTATAAAATCCAATTATAATAGTATTCATTGGGGAGTAAGAAATACAGAAGAAATAAATAAATATTCTACAATGTGTAATAATAAATTAAAAAATTTTGATTTTCCTAAGGTTTTTGAATCATGTACAGATAAATGTAATAACCCAGAACATTAAGTTTTGTTGGATAAAATATATAACAAAATTGTATTTATACTATGTGATGCAGCCAGAAATAGTAAAGCCCCGAGGGGGTGTTGTAGGAAAATATAAGGGTGTAAAGGGATGGAATAAATATGTAAAAGAATCTCATAACAATGCAAGGATTAAGTTAAAAATATGGATGTGGTATGGTCAACCTAGTAGGGGGCCCATATTTGAAGATATGAGACTATCGCGTAAAATATTTAAATCTAAATTAAAGTGGTGTACTAAAAATCAAGAAAAAATGAAAATGGATATATTGACCTCACTTCATTCAAAAAAATGTTTCTGTGCTTTTTGGAGAGGTACTAGGAAATTAAGCAATACCGCAAGTCTTCCAGGTAGCGTGGAGGGTAAGAGTGACTATACTGAGATAGCAAATGTTTTCAAAAATCATTTTAAAGTGAGCTCACCTCTTGAAACTGTGCATAGTGTGAACAATGCGGAGTCATGTCAGCCAGAATCACCACTGAAGGTAACATGTAAAGAACTAAAATCTGTTATTGAAAGTATGAAGAAAGGTAAATCTCCTGGACATGACGGACTCAGCATCGAGCACCTTCAAAACGCTGGAATACATTTGCCAAGAGGGTTGACCATATTCTTTAATCTATTTATAGGACATTCTTACTTACCACAAGAGCTTCTGGAGACTATAGTCGTACCTATTGTTAAAAACAGGACTGGAGACATAGCGGATAAGTGTAATTACAGACCTATTTCACTGGCGACTGTGATAGCAAAAGTATTTGACAGTGTGCTAGACTCGCGCCTCAGTGAATACATAAAATTACATGATTCACAGTTTGGTTTTCGTGCGGGACTATCCACTGAGAGTGCTATTTTTGCATTGAAGCACACTGTCAAATATTACACTGACAGGAAAACACCCGTATATGCTTGTTTCCTGGACCTTTCAAAAGCCTTTGACCTGGTTTCCTACAATGTTCTGTGGGGAAAGCTTCGGGAGGCGGGAGTTCCTGCTTCATTAGTATCTACGTTATCTATGTGGTATGATAAGCAAAGAAATTTTGTTAGGTGGTCCAATGCATTGTCTGACCCATATAAACTTGAGTGCGGTGTGAGGCAGGGGGGTCTTACCTCTCCGAGGCTTTTTAATATCTACATAAATAAGCTGATTGACGAGCTTAGCAGCACACATGTTGGTTGTCATATAGATGGAGTATGTCTAAATAACTTGAGCTATGCAGACGACATGGTGTTGCTGAGCCCGTCAGTCTATGGAATACGAAAGTTACTTTCCATTTGTGAGAATTATGCTGAGCAGCATGGATTAAAATATAATGCTAAAAAAAGTGAACTGTTAGTTTTCAGAGGTATAAATAAAAGTCTAATATGTGTTCCTCCAGTAAAGCTTAATGGTTCACTGTTACAGAGAGTAACTCATTTTAAATACCTGGGTCACATTGTCACAGAGGATTTAAAGGATGATCTAGATATCGAAAGGGAACGCAGGGCGCTAGCCGTGAGAGGTAATATGGTGGCTCGAAGGTTTGCTGCTTGCTCTGTACCAGTTAAAATAACACTGTTCAAGGCTTACTGCCAATCATTTTATACCAGCAGCCTTTGGACCAATCATACCCAAAAGGCAAGCAATACCCTGCGTATTCAATATAACAATGTCTTCAGGTTATTGTTGGGGCTTCCACCTTATTGTAGTGTATCAGGCATGTTCGCCGATGCGCATACTGATGACTACTTCGCGATCATGCGTAAAAAAGGTGGAGTCATTAATGCGCAGAGTGAGAGGGAGCTCGAATAGTATCCTGAGGGTCTTTGCGGAGAGGCTCGATGGCCCGACACTAGGTAGGTTTGTCAAGCTACATATACTAAAGTGAGCTTGATAAATCTATAAAATTTGTATGTATTGTGTGAATTTTTATTTTGTTTTTATTTCCATTGTGTTTTTTTTTTGTTTTGGGTACTTACATTAGTTCTTAAGTTTTATTTGTATTACTAACATGTTATGGGCCTACGATGCCTGAAAAATAAAACATTTTTTTTTATTTTTATTTTTATTTATTATTTTTATTTATATTTTTCTCAGGCTTTCGACTGCGTTAATATACCCATTTTAGTGACAAAATTAAAAATCTTTGGTTTTTCCGAAACGGCATGTTCGTGGTTTCAATCATAACACAGGAGGAGTCAAAAAGTAAAATGCATCAATACTGAAGGTAATGTTGATATTTCGGAGCCCCTACCAATTTCTAAAGGCGTTATTCGAGGTTCCATTCTTGGCCCAACACTCTTCGCCATATACACAGCAGACATACAAAATGTAGTTCAACACTCCAAATATCACGTTTATGCCGATGATCATAGAATACTATAATACATACATGTCGCTAACACGTCAATTCACACGTATAAACGTCAATACTAGATGTGTTTTGACGTTACAATCGTTTAAATTTCGCATGCAAATATAAAAACCAAATGCACGTTATTCAAAATCGTTTAGTAACGGTCACGTCAGTTTGTGCGTGACACTCAATTGTAGGTCCATATGTCACCAACAAACGACAGTAGCATTGGTCAGAGTCACATGGTTTACTTCTGAATCCTAAAATGTACTTGTATAATTTACATGTCATCAAGTTGCATCTATCAAAAAAATTAACCCAAGTGTCATGATCCATGGCAAAACTAATCCTCGAGATGATTGCATTCGTAACTTGGGCCTAAACATGAATGAAGGTTTAACGTTTGTGCAACAAGTACAACAAAAAATAGGAAAATGTTTTAGGTCTTTAAAATCTCTTCACAAAATTCGTTCTTTTCTAAAACCAGATATCCGGCTCCATCTTTGCAACAGCCTGGTCTTGTCATATCAGCATTATTGCGAATTGTTATGTGGTTCTTGACTCTCACAGGAAACCATAGGGAGAATACAATGGGTTCAAAAAGCATGTATGTGCTATTGTTTTGACATACCTAGGACTAACCACATAACTCGTTATCTCCTCAAAAATAATATTTTTAGTTAGGGTTACAAATGATATAATTAATTTGTTATTTTTGGTATCTAAGTAGTTTTGATTTTAGTTTTATAAATATATAAATGAAAATGATAGATATACATACATATCAATAACATAAAACAAGTAAATAAAATAGATAAATAAATAAAACCCAACCAGATCGGACCAAACGGCCGAGGCCTTGATTATATACTTGTTCAATGAGATGAAAGTTCAACAAAATAGGTAGAGTAAAGTAATTGTTTTCCAGATTAGTTTCATTTATTTTAGTAGCAACAAAAATACAATGAAAGAATGTAAAGTAATTCATAGATCAAAACTTTAATAGATCAAAATTTTTTGTAAAATATAAAGGTCTTCATTTCGTGTCCGCTGCGTAATGTCTCTCCAGCAATTTGCCAGTACGGAGTCCGTAGGAAATCTAAAACCAAAAATATAAGAAAGAACCAACTAAAACACTATTTAGTGCATGACGTCATGGGTTTCATTTATTTTGTGTAGGTAAGTTACCATTTACTGATAAAATAAATAAAGTAATTTTTGAAAAGATAATGTTCCCCTGATCTAAAACTGACGTAATAATATTTGTTGGAGTGGAGCTCCCACGGCAGCTAAAATCTATCTCGTCTGTAACCTGTAAGCTAATTAACATACAATTTTCGGCAATATTTGTAGCGCAACGCAGACAAGGTTTGTAAGCAATAAAAATCTGAATTTGATTTTTTTGTTCTTTTACTATCTAATTAATTCACTATTTTATATTTGCGCAATGTCACACCATATGATTGAGTCTTTCGCTTAAATAAATTTATTACGACTTTATACTTTTACTCCGCTTCGTTTATGATGCTAGCAAAAAGTTTTACCTTTGCATCTATATCGGCCCTAGTATTTGTCTCCCATAGTTTCTCCCTAGTAATTAAATGACAACACCGGGCAATAAGATTAACCTACAAAATAACGAATTAAACAATCGTGTTTTCTTAAAATACTACTGTTTAAATAAAAAAAGTTACCGATGCAACGTGATACTAGTGTTATTATACGGTTTTCCCACATAATTGCGACACACTTTAACAGCACAAACCGGCATAATTAATTATTTTTGTGAGCACGTTATCCCTAAGGGATTCAAATTATACTGACGTAAGCGAGAAGCGAGTATACCAATTATAGTAGACTTTATTTGGGCCGTTCGGTACGGTCAATGTAGCATCTGTCAGGTATATAATTAAAGCGCTCCTACAATGATGTGTACAGAATGGGTGAGCTAAAATAATAAGATAGCACACTTTATATCTGTCTTAAATTATATTTGAATTATTAATGTGCTATTAGGGCAAAACTTACTAGCTAATAGTTTATTTATTATATGATTTAAGGATGAGAATAATTACTGATCAGCTGCTTATTTAAATAGTTATTTGAGGTAAGAAAAAAATCATCATTCATCTATCCATTCCAGCTTAATAAAGCCCACAGCAATAGACCTCCTCCAGAGATTGTCTCGACATCTACGAATTGTGGGTTGGCAGCCGCAGTTTTTCACATTAGAGTTGTTTACAAGAAGATGTTGCTGCCCAATGTCCGTTTCAGTTTCCTTTTCGCCTCTGACTACAGTCATAGGACGATAGGAGGTAGTCGATATTTTTATACCACCGCTGGACTAGTTGTTTTTAAAGAATAATTGATGTGTTCATATGTATAGAAAATTGTATTCGTTATGTTCCTCACACGAGTAGCAAATATTGTGTGCCGAAAACTTTGAATTTCGCAAGACATTATTCATAATACGCAAGTTACCCTGTTATATTTACATTAAAATACATCTCGATTTGCTAACAGTTTAGTATTATCTGTAAACCAACCGCCTGTTTCAGTCGCGATAGCGAGCTGTACATAATTTATTGCCTTTAAATACAACCATATATTGTAATTGATTTGACAATTTTGATTGGATTGCTGGATACGAAATTGAAGTTTAAACTAAACTATTCCTTTTTCTTCAGCTTTTGTAAAATTATAACTTTGTTCAATTATATTTTCACACTTAAAACGAAATTCCTATTCATTTTTAAGATTCCGTACCAAGTTTTCCGAACAAGTGGCAAATAAAAAAAAAAGTTACTTTTAATAAGTACTATTTAAGATCTTTATTGGATAACAAGTTTCCGTTTCTGTTTCTCACCAGAGAGGCGGTAGAGTGTTCGAACATGGTATTATAGCAACGATATATAGTAAAATGTATGTTTTTTTTAATATGGATTATTCAAGATTTCTAGAATTTCTGACAGTCTTCTTCCGGTCTCTACCAATTTACAATATTGAAGAGATTACTTTAGCATCTCGTAGTCGAAGAACCTAACTGAAGTCCAACAGGGAGAACTCTCTTATATATATTGTTAATACTAGCGTAAAATAGCAGCTTCTTGCTGCTGTGTTTCGTATGGTGAGTGTACAGAACCAGAGACCCTTTTTTACTGGAGACCAGGTATTCCATCCCAGTCCTAGAGAGTGACAACCCATCTGCATTTTGATTCTTAATTGAGGTTAAAGTGTAGATGTCCATGGGCCTTAGCATGCAATTACCATCGCGTGGATTGTGTGCTCGTTTGTTACCCTATCCTATAAAAAATGTACTTTTCCTAGCTCATGCAATAAAGTTATAGCTCTAATGCATGAAATAAAAAAAATAAAGATTCTATACTAGCACCGCATATGCGATAAGGTTCCTAATCGTTGGTTAGTATAGACTTTTATGGGTAACAGCATTATCGTATCATCAGCTCGACTGTGTTTACTGCGTGTCTTTCGACGCCGTTTACTAGATACTTCGCAGTTTTATTATTTTTTTTAAATTTTCAAGACCCAAGACTTCCCTTGAGCTATATTAAGATTGCATTCCGCTTCATACGAAAACGGGAAACAATAGAAGACCTTTGAAATAGTGCTAAATGTAAAGATAATATTATAATGCTAAACAATTTATAAAAATAAAATATATCAAATCTAACACAATTGACGAAGAAATCGCGTAACATATGCGTTTATATACAAAAAAAAAAAACAGTAGAATTGAAAACCTCCTCCTTATTTTGAAATCGGCTAAAAATAGTACGTGGAATTCAAGAATAGCTGGCTGTAAATAAAAACTTTTGACGCCAGGGAACATCTTATATCTTGTGCAAGTTGTTGAAAACTGTACTTAAGTGCAGCATCCGCGCACTCTGCAAGAAAGTAAGAAATATAATAAGATTTGTGAGTTTAATGTAAGAACTTTTCAAAATATTATTTTCTAAGTGCAATAGAACATTGTTTCGGAATAGTATTAGGTATGTAAATCTTATGAGTATCTTGAAGCGCTCGCAAACGGTCTATAATAGTACATCTTGCTAAAAACTGTGACGCATCAGCTGGACTTTTATAGCCAATGCTGAACATAAGCCTCCACAAAGATTCCCACTTTTAACATTCCCATAGACGCCACGCTTAGCAGGCGGGTCCAACCAAAATTAAAAGCAATTTTTTTTATTATTTTGTTGTATTAATAAAGACGCTACGGCTTATCTGCTAGTTTGTTTTCTTTCTATCACCTATGAGGACTAAGATGTGATTCAGTGCTAATGCTAGTGAAGCAATTGAATTTAATTGCTGCTGTTAGCCTCAAACTACCGAAAACAGAAAGGCGGAGCGCTGCGTACGTTTAAAGTAACCAAACCAAAACTACGCTCAACAATTTGTAAGATAAGAAAATCCACGTACACATAAGCATCTTAAATCGTTAGCAAACAACAACATGGTTTCAGGTAAAATTAAAATTCTTTTCAGCTATTCAATAAAATACACGAGAAAGTTACACTATATTTAACCAGCAAAGTTAACTTATTATAATTTGTTTTAATCTGGGTCTATGTTGAACTTTGCTTAATTATTTTCTCGGGGGTTAATTTGACTCGGTTACTAGACCTACGGTAGTTAACGTCACCGTACCGCTTTTTGACAAATGCTCAACATTGAATAGGATTAGCTTAAAACTAATTTTCTACAGGCCTTTCCACTACTGGGCAGAGTAAAGTAAAAAAAAAGCTATAGAAAAATATAGGAATATGCCTCCTCTTATTTCTGAGAGGGTTTAGGAAGGGAATGTTCACCGCACTGCTTTAATGCGTGTTGGCGGAGTTAACATATCTTTAACCCTTCAATCCCCGTAAAAATCCCATGCTGTCGGGCAAATCCCTAGCGGTCGAATGCGACCACACCCACCCACAGCACTTTCAACCATTTAAACTTGTATTTAGAGACTACTTTTCTATGAAGAAGTTTGGCTTTATAAAATCTATACAAAATTTGGGGCCTAAATAAAAGTAAGGTTTTACTTCAATACAAAAGGATTTTATTGTATTTTGATAACAAAAGAAATACACACCAAGAGGATGTCGGTAGTGTGAAAATCACAATTATTTCTATATATTAATAATATTCGAAATTATTTTCGTAAAGAATGAATTATATTCACACAAAAACTGGTATTACAATTTTATAATAAAACACTATACTAAAACACTAATAAAACATAAAGTAGGTTCATTATTTACTAATTATTATTGTTTTAACTAATTTCCCATCTAGGTGAATACTTTACTGTGATATTTACCTTTAATAAACTTTCATTTATTACTTTTTGTATTAACAATTACCATTGCTGCTTTTGTTCTACCGTAAAACGCGACGTACGCGACGTTGACAAACTTGCCAAGCAATGTAATGTGAAACATTTGGTGTCATTGTGCATTGCGTATGTTTATATTATGGATGCAGGTGGTGACATAGGTTTTGGAAGTAATAGAGCGCTAATTCATTTCTAATGTCTTATTATTACTATTTCTGTGGATACATATATCACAGGATGTAAATCTTTCTATATTAGTCCTCACAAGTCACTATACACCTATATCATATAGTTTTCTCAGCTGAGAATTACTCAGTGAGTTCTTGGATTGTTTAGAATCACATTTAGTGGCTCTATTGTTGAGATCCAGAAATCACCAGTCTGAAGCCGGGGCAAATCGCTAATATACGATACAGGTATATATATGAATGGTATAGATTCGTTTCTCCAAATCGAAAGATTATCAAAGTTGATAAGTTTTCGCTTTTACGAGTATGTTCAATAAGCTCTAACTCGCTTGCTTCGCTGGGCGCACGATAATATTTTATTGCGGAGCGTAGATGTAACATCTCAGTTTTTTCTATGGGACTAGAAATATATATATATATATATATATATATATATATATATATATATATATATATATATATATATGTTAACTTAAAAAAAGACTATTCTCTTCTGAATAATAAGGCTTTTTACATTCAATGCGGATAGTTGTAGTTCTTAGGATCATTAAGAATATTTTAAATAAAGTTAATTAAACATTTTTATATTCAACTGGCAGTGCGGAATAATTTTCACAAAAGAATATTTTTAGCCAGAATGAAATCTTGTTGTAATAAAAAAAGGAATTTCTTACGGTTAATTAGACGTACCTACTTTGGAATGAAATTAATTAATTAGTAAATCTTTGCAGTCTAAGTAAAACTATATTATTTCATAGTACTAAACTAATATCCACTATGTCTTCGTAAGCTCATAGATAGTCCACTATTGACTTGGAGACTATGAAATAAATCTCTCTATAACCAAAAAGTGCTGTAAGAATATCCACTATTCAATCCCGTGGGTGTCGTAAGAAGGTTTTATACGTGGTAGAATCACGCTGCGGCTATATTATGGTTGTAGCACGAATGCGTCGGCTCGACCGGGGAAAGGCCACGAACTCACAGAATACCAGCGTAAAATAGCAGCTTATTACTGCTGTGTTTCGTATGGTGAAGTTAAAGATCCGAAGACCATTTTTTATTGGAAGCGAGGCACTCAATCTGCCATTTGATTCTTAATCAAGGATAAATGAAGATGTCTGTGGGCCACAGCATCCAATTACCATCATGTGGATTGTGTGCTCGTTTTTCATCCTAATTTAAAAAAAGCAACAGGCAGAAATAAAATACGAAACGGGCAGCGGCATCTTCCTGATTTTTGACACAAATTAATAAAAAAAACTTCTGCTGCCAACTCGTATACCAAACGTGACAACTATGACAAAATTTCTAATATGAAGCAATCTATGTTGGATTCCTATCCAAGGTTCCTAGCCCGTTGCCACAAGCATGTTACGTGGATTCAGGCTTGGGAATATTACGTTCTACTATCTAAAATTAACAAACTAGCGGTTTTAAGCAATTTAATTCTTTAAAATAATTTATTCATTAAATTTAAATAAGTTCGATATAATGAGAGCTACACGTCATCAGAGTCAAAACAGGATTGATGATGATGATGATATTAAGAGATCCTACGCTTAATATCACCATTATCATTATCATCATTACAGTCCCTCACAAATCTACTGCTGAACATAGGCCTCCTTCAAGAAATTCCACAAAGCACGGACCTCAGCCATCTGCATCCATCGACTTCTTGCATGTTTTACGAGCTCGTCACACCATGTAGTGGGGGCCGCTCTACATTTCGTACGAGGCTGTCACTTAAGAATCTTTATTCCCCATCAGTTCCCAACATCCCAATCAGTATCGGCCAGCCCATAGTCATTTTAGATCATTTATAGGTGTTGTAAACAGTCCCTTGTGCAGATACTTCATGGGGCACCGCATACAGCATAGGGAAACGAATGCCCATATTCTATTAGATTGTCCAGCAGTTGCCGGCTACAAAGCTAAGTAACTCGGATCACCAAGGTTAAGGTCTTAAGTCAATGATATAAAAATGACTTGTTAAGATTCCTCGATGAACTGAAAATATTCAAACTGATGTAACTACAATCCACTGTTTTTCAATATTGAAATTCTAGTAGTAATTAAAATATTTAAACCAAAACGTAACCGATTCGGGTAATATTTTTCAAATAGTCTATACGTATATGTAAGTTGCTTTCTGTTTAGTGATTTGGCCTCAGGCGTTTTAGTGATTGCCATTAAGACATGAACATCATTTGTGAAGATTTTGTATTTTTATAATGAAATGAAATGAATGATTTTTTATTTAATATTTTATTATTAGATTGAATTATATTTATTGAAAGTCATTTATTTATTGACCACCGAATCGGAAAAAAACCTCTTTCCTGGGAAGAACCAGCAAGAAACTAAACTATATTTTGTTTTGTACAATTTTCAATTATTTTTTATAGAACCAGCATGGTGGCGATCATCTCATTCCCAGGAGTTATTTTTATTTTTGTATTCTTTGATATTATAATATTATTTACAATTATTTATGCCACATAAATAGGTTCCATCAATTAATCTTTATATATAAAAATTAACTGCTATCCACGAGTCTCACTAAAACTCAAAAACGGCTCAACCGACTATGATCAAATGTCTGTGTGTATTTGTATGGGTCTCTATTTAGTTAATATTTAATTTTAAACCCTGTAAGTGGCGTTGTTGTCGAGATCCAGTAATCACCATAACCACCAGTAAAGGGAAACCGCTGCGGATCGCTAGTAATTTATAAAATCTCCTGGAATTTAGACTTTGAAACAAACAACAATTTATTAAGATATATAACATTACATTGAACTAACAATATGTGGGATATAAGAAAATAGTTAAAAGTTAAATAATGATGTTAGGTTACACTACAACATTATTAGACTAAAATTAAAGTAGCAGCCTAATTAAGAACCACCAATCGGGAACAGGCCTTTATTCATTGTTGAGAGACAGTTAAGGAGCATCAGTCGCCGCTCAGCTCCAGTGTGTGTTGACAGACTTTACAACATGTCTTCGAAATATTTTTATTCTTCAGACATATAGGTTTCCTCACGATGTTTTCCTTCACTGCCGATCACAACACGTGGTAATCATCACTTAAAAATGCACTATACCATGGCCAATGCCAATTACTACAATGGCCAGTGGCAGGGATCGCACTCATTTTACTCACATATTGTGTAATTTACGGCGCGTGCTTAGCCCCTGAGCTACTACGATTAGTCAATGGTATAAACATAAATAAAGTTGAAGTGTCTGTCTGTAATATTGAAATAAATGCCATGTAATTGACCTGAGGGGATTATTGGCATGATATATATATATATATATATATATAATATATATATATATATATATATATATATATATATATATATATATATATATATATATATCGATTGACAGTAATTTCAGGAGTGATCTAGACTATATTTAATTCCAAAAACTATTCTTTTGAACCGAGTTTTTTGAACAAACGAAAAATTAATAAAATTGATAGACATTAATTGTTTTACATCCTAATATAGCCACCCTTGAGGTACCGTGGACACTGCCTACTTACATTAATTTTGAAACAGTTCACCTAGAAACTATGAGATATTTCTCTATTAATTTGCGTTGCTTTGAGGAAGAAACTGCTGCCCAAGACATGTTTTATTTCTTTCTGTTGCTTCAAATAACCCCAAAAGGATAATGTGGCATCAAAACATCTCCTTCATGCCCAAGTATATAATGTTTACATGTTTTACAAAAGAGCAATATGATAAAAGTAACATAAAAATAAAATTTCTTTAATAATTGACCGCCTGTTTTCCTGTACAAAACTCAATCGAATCATAATACTCGTATGTGCCGTAAAAAAGAAAGGCAAGGAATAAACGGTAGAAAATAGTCCATTTTATTCTATGTTGCCAGCGCATTGTAATGAAAATATTACTTTCTCCGAGTTTCCACAACCCATTTAGCGAGCGATAAAGGAAATATCGAATGGATTTATGAAATTTAACTTAAACTCTGAATGCAAGATGAGGATGATGAAGCAAATGTGAAAATATTCCTGCTATGCGAAATATCAGATTTATTATCTTAAAATATTATATTAAATTAAAAACGTCAATGCAAGCCAACATCAAAATATTTTAATTCAATATTGGCCTTTACAAAGCTCTGTCTGAAAGTTAAAAAGAAACAGCGATATTACTTTTCACTGCCCGTCGATTCGACGGAGGTTAGCTATCTAGGGTTAAAAAAGCTACAAGTTCGCACTGCGGGAGATCTTGTGAGAAGAAACAGCCAGACTTACAAATAGACTTTTTTCCCAATTATTACAGATTCACCTTACTAAATGTGAATACTACTTATACACCATTTACGAAAATTTAAGAAAGCTCATAATTTTTGAGTGTTCTTATCTTTTCTTATTAATGATAATCTTAATTAAAGTAACACAATCCTTTTTCCATTTATTCATTCATTACAACCTATAAAAGTCCACTGCTTAAAAAAGGATTTCCTCTTAGGGGGATTTTGCAATAGTTACCACGTTTGGGAGGCGTGTTTGCAACCGCATTATTTATTATTTTGAGTTGTTATCTATAACATGCGGCTGCGTATCTTCTGTTTTAGTTCCCTCTATCACACCTTACGAAACTCTTGAGATGGTATGGGATAGTGGATATTTTTACAATACGGGTAATTCCTTTTACATGTGTCTTAAATTTATGCAAAGGTAACTCAGTAATGTTACAGTAAATCTTGTTATAAATAGTTTTTATACTTACTACTTTCATATTATGTACCCGTACTTTGGAATAGCAAGTTTAGATTTATTATACATATTAAAGTTTTGGACGTATTATGATAAGGATGAATAATATTTTCAAGTATGAACCGGGAAGCAACTACTTCTTCTTTGCGTCATCGCGGCTGCTGCCTGTCTCCTCTCTCTTGTCTTCGTTTTCATTCTGAAGCGAATTCTGCGGTACTGAGTCCATTGACTCTCACATGTGACCTCACTACGTTGAACGAGCGCTTTTTGGATCTGTCGCGTGGTCTTTCTTCTCTATTACAATGGTGTCAAGTCATGTCCTTCGACCGTACTCTATCTGCTTAGGTTTTGTAGCGAAGTTGGGATGCTATAGGGTTTTAGTCAGTGCGAGTCCGACATAACCCGTACTTGCCCCCGCAAGGTGGGCATGCATAATCCTTTCCCTATGTAAAAAAAAACGCCTCGTCCCTATCATTTTATCCATCTTACCTTAAGCTTTTTCACTCTTAATGTATCGACCTCGATGTGAAGCATCGATGTGAAGCATCGATGTGAAGCAACAACATAAGCTTAGTTAAACTAAATAATATAATTTCCTTTGGTTTGTCTGTAAACTTTGCACTAGCAATTTAACGGATTGCTAATCAATGTCTTTTGGATGGGCGGCGCGGTCTATCGGTGTTTACAAGTAGTTGTTTGGTAGATTTTATGCTTATAAATAAATTATTTTATTTTATTTTGTATAAACAAGTATGTTTACAGCTGAGAATACCATTGTCAAGAGGGTTAATGATATCTGGATATAACGTCTGAATTACTACACGAGGAAAATCACGGTCTCAACTCATATAGCTGTCGACGGCTTGCAAAGGCGTGAACAATTTATATTAATTCTTTATTTTATATTCTTCGTTATACATGTCCAAGTCCTTTCTTAAATACTGACAGAACACGAACGAAACTTGGACAGAATTCTCCAATAACACGTATATCACGCGTATACAATGTATGTGTAAAAAACATAGCAACACTGGACATTGGTTGTGACGGGCTCACACTTTTTATGAAAAAATGTAACAACTGTTTAGAAAATTAATTATTCACTAACTTTATGCTAAACTTAACTGTTATTTATGTTACAAAAACTATTAACTTTCTTTTGTTTGTAAAATTTATTTTAGTTCCAATTACCACTAAAATAGACAAATTATAAACACAGCTATTGTTATAGAATGATGTGTTCTCCTTTAATTGGTAGTACATAGTGATTTATAGATGTAAAACATGTGTTAGAAGTAATTTAATATGTACAACTATTGGAGACCCATACAAATAAATATATAAATAAATACTCGCGTTAATAATTTATCTCAGACTTTGTTATTAGGATGAGTAATTCAATCTTAATATAATTGTAACAGAAATTTGATAGAAAGAACGAGATTGCATAACAAAACTTATAGAAATATTTATTTTTATTATAAAGTTTTTATTTAATACAATATCACTCCTCTTCTGGCTCAAATACATGAGTAAATACTCCTGAGCATACCGAGGATCAAATTATTCAGCATTTCTTGCGGTACCTCTCCCATTCTTGAACAGCGGCTTCCCTGATCTTTGGCAATGTCTGGGGAGGTGGCTGACGGTTCCAAACAGCGGAGAAAATTACATGGTATTATTAAATCCTTTGAACAAAATATCCTTTCAACATTAGTATTCCTGTTTGACATAAAGTAAGTGCTTTAAATATATGTTGGAGAGTCAAGATTGCTAAAGGTGAGTGAACCTCGTTTTTAATAGATATAGAGTACCTATTAGCTCAGAGCTGTGAAATATGAAATAGGAGATAATAATTTTACTGATTTAGCAGATTTTTCAATATTGGCAGTTTATTATTAGATATTTTATAAGTGGGTGCTTAAGAGCATCCCACGCGTGCTCTATTGGCTTTAAGTCAGGCTAGCCGGCAGGCCTGTTTAACACTGTAATCTATTTTCGGAGAGCAGCACTGACTTTTTGAGCTCAATGTGCGATCGCATTATCATCCAACAATACGAATTCATGGCCAATGTTTACTCGGAATGGTCTGACGATTCTATCTATAGCAACTGTTTAGTATCTACCTGCCGTCATGGAGCCTCGATACGAGACCAAAGGCATTGTAGCTCCAATCATAATTCCACCCCAAAAGGGTACCGATTTCCCGCCTTGCTGCATGGTTAAGAGTTTCCAGTTCTTCTCCAGACACGGACACGTTGGTTATCTGGATGATTATTGATTCGCGATTCGTCAACGTAGAGACAGTTTTGTCAGATTTTTTCTTCCTCATCTTCTTCATATTGCCGGAGCCTAGCCCACTGCTATCTTCGTCGCTGACGTTGCCGTGACTTCAGAGGTACTCGTTCATTTGAGTCGCGAACACAGTCAGAACAGTTGGGCTACCAATGCGAGGTTGGTCAGCTAAATTATTCATGCCGTGGTACCTCCGCAACGTAGCCACGATCCGTTAAAATTGACTAAGTCAGATTTCTGAATGAGCGTAAGCTTGGATTGAATTTATATGGAAAAACAATTGAATTTGTTTTGTTGTTTTATATA
Organism: Parnassius apollo; assembly: GCA_907164705.1. Taxonomy (NCBI): domain Eukaryota; kingdom Metazoa; phylum Arthropoda; class Insecta; order Lepidoptera; family Papilionidae; genus Parnassius; species Parnassius apollo. The sequence continues at coordinate 8,021,347 of CAJQZP010001697.1, forward strand.
ACAAATTCTATATTTTTAAGTAAAGAATCAAATAAAAAGAAGAATACATTATAATGTAGTCTACCGTTTTTTGATGTGTGAAGGACGTGTGTCAGGTTCAGCTAGTATATTATGTATATAATATTAAAAACGCTTGCGTGGCGCAGTGGCTTAGCCTTGAGTTACACTGCTGAGGGTCGTGGGTTCGAATCCCGCACTGATCAAGTATTTGATAAGATCAAGGAATTTTACCGGGTCTGGATTTTTGTCCTTGTGCAATTTATGTTTAGCGACGGTGTAAGAATATCCACTACCTCATATCATTCCGAGAATGTCGTAAGAGGAGACAGGGGGAAATAAATCAAGATATGGGCAGCAACGTTTTCCTAATAACGAATAAAAAAAATTAAGTACGGTTGCCAATAAGCTTGCCAAGTGTGGGAACTATGGCAAATATCCCTCCTATGTGGCAAATTATGAGGGAGACCTATGTTCAGCAGTAACCTTTAATAGGCTGCTTACGCAATTGATGTATCCAAATTGCCTCCACATACAGAAGAAAATCCTAGTGTGGGTAACGTTTTAACGTTTCTGCAAAGAAAAGAAAATTTGACTGCCTTATTGGTTCAGTAGTTGCAACCATGACTGCTGATCGTCAGGTCCCGAGTTTGAATCTTGAGTAAAGTAAAAAAGTAGAGTTACAGCCTATATACGTCCTACTGCTGGGCACAAGCCTCCCCTCATTTCTGAGAGGGTTTTGGGGCTGGGAAGTGTCCGTCACGCTGCGCCAATACGTGTTGGCGAACTTCACATGTCTTCGAAATATTTTTTTTTCTTATTCCTCAGACATGCAGGGTTCCTCACGATGTTTTCCTTCACCGCCGAGCACGTGGTAAATCAGCACTTACAAATTGCAATTAACAATTTCATTGGTGCCGGCGGGGATCGAACCCGGATTACTCGCGTTCTGTTATATTTACAGCGAGCGTTAACCATCTGAGCTACCACAGCTCTTAATTAATTTTGAGTAACCGAGAGCCAAAATGCGTTATTGAGTTTGTGTCCAGAAATTCTTATAAGCATCGCGGAGTCAAGAAAATATGTGTTATTTCACCCCCGTGGGGTTTATTTTAATCCGATATTCCTAAGCCTGATCTCTATACGGTCGTGTAATATTGCTTCATTTTATTTTTACTCTATATTGATACAAACACCTACACTTGCGTCAAACTCTCAATAATCCATATGTTGACTGGTAGAGAATGCCTCGTGGCACTCTTATTATTTTATAATAGGGAATGCTGGTTGCGCCAAAAACACGCATTTGCATTTGTGTTTATTTAGTTTATTAGCCGACAATATAACCTCCCTTCTCGTTCGCTCCCTTCACGCACAGGTATTCCCATTGCCCAAATGGTGGGCTAGATTGATGGTCTTATTTTGTTCGCCCAATGGAAGGCGCGTTGTGTATTATTCGTCACGCTCGACCAGCTGCAACATAGTAAGTGTAGTTGGTCGTGACAGCAACCTACTGCAATTTGGTCATGTTCGCAAGCCGAGGACGGGTAGCAAACCCGTGCCCTCATGGTCGTGGAGAGAGGCCGCATGCCGCTTCCCCAAGTAAGTGCCCGTTCCTAACTTGAGCTCTTTTCAATTGTTATTCCTTTTTCCCACAGCATCTCATGCTCCTGTCGTGCCGGCTAACGCATTAAATTAGATATTAGCGAGTATATTTGTCCACTTGCCACGTCCGCCATTTTGTTTTGGCTTATAACGAACCAAGCTAATACAGTCCACTTTTGTTATTCACGCATCAATAATTTTGGGGTCATAATTTCCGGAATCGAACCAGGGGCCCCGTGGCCTAACCATTTGTGGTCATTCGTTGCGGATTCGAACCCAGGAACCTATGACCCCACCATTTTGTGATCCTTCGCTTCGGATTTTCTAGAGCAACCTAGTCGCCATACCATTTTGTGACCCTTCGTTCCGGATTTGAAGTAGCAACCGTTAGCTCGACCAAATGCAATAAATATATAAAATGAAAAACTTAGTTTTGCTATTAATGGAAATAATAAATTACTCGCAAATCTTTGTTATTTGTGCTATTTTTTCAAACGTTTGTGGTATTAAGAATGTAACGATAAAAATATTACGTTTACTCCAAAACAAAAAACCAGTTCTCCCTCCTGATGGAAAACTTTCTCTGAGATGTGTGTCACTAAAAAAAAGCAACTGAGCCCATTCGCATGAGGTATTGCGGTCATCACTCACCTGCCCCAACAATGGAGCAATAAAATGTGCAAAGAGTAAACTTGAACCGGAACGTACAGAAAGCACGCACTGATATAGCACCCGAGATTAATATCCTAATAAAACGTGAATGTATGTAGTTTGAAATACATCAATCGTTTTATTTTGCGCTATAAACCCGCCACGGTTTCGCCTGAACAGGACCTAGGAATGTAGCGATAGTTAAATTTAAGACTTTCAAAGTATAGTTAATAAAATTTTCGTTTTTAAAAAAATCTAGTTTTCTGAATAAAATATCTGTTCGTAAAGTTTTATCACGATTGTTTCAGGGATTTCAAAGATAAGCTCAGACAGACCGACAAAAATTTGAAAAATGGTTACTTATTTCTTAATGGCATGCAAATAAACCCCCGAGATTAATAGCTATTTCAAAGTTACAGACATATACTTCCATTTTAATTATGTGTGGAGATTATTTGAATAATTAAATAAATATTTTTTCTACCCAAAGAAGCTAAGCGTATTGCACACTCCATAGCACGCAGTACAACTTTAAGGTTCCTCATACAGTCAGAAGCAAAAGACCACGTCTCAGTTGAACCATTCGCGAGATCGCAGAAAAATCGATCGAAGTAACCGCCACAGCCCAATGGGTCAGTATGATGAGCGGCAATGGGCCGGCCAAATAGCTCGACGAAACGACATCCAACGGGGAAGAAATATTTTCAAGTAGCATAGCCTTATATATAACATAGCAGTAGCCTTCGTTGACAGATGGAAGTAATCCAGTACCTTGTTTCGAGCATTATACAGAGTAGTTATCTATTAAATGATGCCTATGGCTATAATGATAATGAAGATGATATTTTCTTTTTTCCGTTTCTTTTCCAATGGAATAAACCTTATTTGGAAAGAAAAGTAAATTAAAAAAATAGCTTCTGACCGATTTGTTTTGATTTGTAGATCAGAATGCTATAAAAGTTTTCGTATCTTAAATTTTAAAATAAGCAGTACTAATTAACTCTAAATCATATTTTTTCAATATAATATGTGTAACTGAACTACAGGCATAACCTATCTACAGACTTATTGTTACTTTATATTATCTTAAGAAGTGTATATGTCGCAGCCAACTAACTGGCTTACTTAGATTTTCAGTTAACATCCTAGTTTTTTTACTAAACTACACTGTTCTACTAATAACACATAACATTGCACTTATCTTGTAATATGAGCGATATATACTGATACTATATATCATTTCTATGATACATTAATTTTATTTCATCTATATAGTTTATAAAAATAAACATTCCGTATTGGAGTTTACTATTTTAGAATCGTTTGATATGCAGCGCATGGTATTGCAAGCAAATTATAAATAGATGTGTAGTAAAATCAAGCGTTGATAAAAAGTAAAGCCATTATGGTTTTTCTCTGCGCAATATACTCGCGCATGTCATTCTCATGGAGCGCTCCCCGCTAAGTGCAGAGAATACACAATTACCGAGAGGGTACATCTTTCGTCACTCGCTCTCTCTCTCTTTCTAAATATATGGAATGTGTGGTGGTGCTAGCATAACAGAGTGACCACGGTTTTTATAATTTGACTGTAGTATTCAGTATATACAGAATGGGTCCCACATATATGCAATAAATGAAACCATATACTTGTTATCGCCATTGCTGACGATATACAAAAAATTGACGTAATCGGTCCAGTAATTAGGTCAAAAAGTAGAGTTTTAATTTTAAGCAAATTTGAACACTCTATAGAATTGGGTCACTAAGTCAATGATTCAATGAACTTGAATCCTTGAACATTAAAAAGCGACGTTGCCACGCAGTGAAAACTATTGGTATTGCGACATATCGACAGCGGTGTCTTTTGTCGGCGTGCTTCCCGCGTGCAACGTTGTCACTCTTCCAAGGGGTCAAGGTACGTTGTCTAAACAGAGTGTTCACTTTTACTGAATTTATTTTAATATTTATTTTGTTTGAAAATTTCACTTTTTTTATTTTACGGGTTTTAATTTAATATTTAATTTTGCTACACTTCTACGGACTAGTATTACTTGTGGTTTCATTTATTGCATATATGTGGGACTCATTCTGTATGTACAAATATCTTACAATCATTTGTGAAGTTGAAAGATTTAAAGTTTGACTTCTGGAGCGAAAAATTCTTTGAATTCATTGTGATTTGAAACTCAATGAAACAAAAAAACGACACTAAATAGAAGGAGTTAACACAAGTGACGCGTCCGACTTGTCGTCAGACAAGTACAACTTTTTGTGCATGGACGTTGATGTATGATCAAAGTAATTTTCATTTAGTAATATATGAAAAAAAATGGAAAATATAACTCGCCATGAACTTGATGAGTTCACATTGTATTAAATTTCTAACATACCGTTACAGCCTATCAATAATCCATTACTGAACATAGGTCCCTCCCACAGATTGTCTTATAGAGGGGATTTTTGCTATAGTTTATACGCTTGGCAGATGGGTTGGAAACCGCAGTTTTTTTAGTTGTTAAATCCCTAGTTCGCCTCTTACGAAACCGACGGGACAATATAGGAAGTGGTTATATACCACCACTACCTGGTCAGAATTTTTATATAAAATTGTCTTATTCAAACGGTAAGTATACATATTTTCATAAAAAAATGTGTTGCTTGAGGCTTTTAATGCTAGTTCACTTAGCTCTGCTAATAGGCTATAAATTATGAACCCTATCCGATTCATCAGGAAAGTATGGGTACCATGGCACGTTGATCAACCATAATGTAAAAAAAATACGTCTAGGCCAATTAATGTCACAGACAATATGTTTGCTTTGATGTAAACATCAATCATAGTAGAAAATTCATTGTTTTTGCATTATACCTATATATTAATATGTTCAGCCTTTTAGCATTACTACTATAGATATTATTTTATAATAATTTAATTATTTGAAGCATAAATGCATGGATCGAAGAAATGATTGATATAAATATTTAACTTATATTCTCGTATGGCTTCAACTACAATATTATTACAGTGCAAACGTAATACTAAAATTTTGATTAAGAAGATCAATGAATACAATTCGTGTGGTTCAAAATCGATTTAAAGCGGACTGATGTCGTTTTTCTCATTCACTCGGGATCAAGACGGGTGATTGATGTGCACTCCCACTTTTTAAGTAATGCTTGATCAAAAGATGGATCTCTTTCAAGTAGCCGAACGTATTTCACCGTTATGTTAACTTAAATCCCAAACGACGGTGAAACTTATTACTGAATAAGAATACGAGGGTGGATTGAAAAGTACTCGGCCTAACACAGATCCATTCAATTCTAAAAATCAAATCTACCCACATTATTTAGTTCAGTTCAGACTAGTTCATTGTGTGAAGTTCGAAACGTGTGCGATAATTAGTTGTGATTTTATAAATTTATTAACAAAGTAATCGGACATAATTTCCGCGAATGGAGCAAATCGAGCAGCGTGCCGTCATTAAGTACCTCCATAAGAAGGGGCTATCATCAAAAGCCATCCATGATGACATGGTCAGTACATTAGGCGATTGTGCTCTGTCATATTCATCCGTCAAAAAATGGATAGCAGAATTTAAGCGTGGTAGAGAGAGTGTGAAAGATGAACCCGCTCTGGAAGGCCTTCGACGTCAACTACTGACAAAAATATTAAAAAGTACTTGATTTAATAATGGGAGACCGCAGATTAAAAATTAGAGAGATAGCTGAGATTATAGGCATCTCTTATGAACGAACTCAAAACATCATTGTCAACGAGTTGGGTTTCCACAAGGTGTCTGCGAGGTGGGTTCCGCGACTGCTTTCAGTTGAACAAAAAAGGACGCGATTGACTATTTCACGCGACTGTTTGGAGTTATTTGAAGCCGATGCAGATGATTTTTTTGAATCGTTTTGTTACAATGGACGAAACATGGGTTCATTACTGTACACCGGAAACAAAACAACAATCAAAACAGTGGAGAAGACCTGGTTCACCACCCCCTAAAAAAGGCTAAGTCGATTTTGTCGGCAAATAAGGTGATGGCTTCAGTATTCTGGGACTCGAAAGGCGTGATTATGATTGATTATCTTGAAAGGGGTCAGACTATAAACTCTGATTACTACTGCACCTTACTACGTCGTTTACGAGAGGAAATAAAAGAAAAACGTCGAGGAATGCTCAGAAGAAAAGTCCTGTTTCATCAAGATAACGCCCGTGTTCACACGTCAGTACAGTCAATGGCTGAAATTCACAACTGTGGCTTTGAAATGTTACCTCATCCGCCGTATTCACCTGATCTGGCACCATCAGACTTCTTTCTGTTCCCTAACCTAAAAAAGCACTTGGGAGGTCAAAGATTTTCGACAAATGACTAGGTCAAAGCAGCTGTAGACGCATATTTTGACTCTAAGGAAGAATCATTTTTTTTCAACGGTCTAAATGCTTGGAAGGGGAGGTGGCAAAAGTGTATTGAACTTGATGGTGATTATGTAGAAAAATAAAAATATAACTGATTTAGTATGTGTTTATTTTCTTGGTTAGGCCGAGTACTTTTCAATCCACCCTCGTATTTCTCTTTTTAATTGAAATAGCTAATCATGTTATACAAAATTAATATGGATTTTGTATTTCTACTTGTGCACATTGAATAAAAATTTTATTCAGACTTAGTGAATTTTTCGGATAGTTAAACGAGATAAAATCCGTAGTGCTTTTTGAGCGCTTACTTCGAACTTCTATATTGTTATCATTCAAGACATCAATTTGCTGACAGTAAAATGAGCGTTAAGATGAGTAATCGAGTTTCGTTGCGGCGATAGTAATTTCATAGACTTAGAATGTAATTTAATATCCTAAGTCTATTAGTAATTTAGAGTTGTAAAGTTAGAAACATTTCCACTTAACATTTTTTTAATAAAAATGTTACCTCCACACTAGAAATTTCTCCTGTATCGTAAGGACAGTTCTCATACATAAACTTCGCAAAGACAAACATTCAGACCCGTAGGAATTATTTGTAGGCCAGATAAAAACTTATAGCTTGCGAGAATCGAACCAGCGGCCCTCTATGCCTATCGGCCTGCTACTCATTGCTAAGCCAATGCACCAATGTATTAATAAAAAGCATAACCGCACCTCATTTAGACAATCTAAATCTCTTTTACTCACAATAAAATTTGCGTGCCACAGGGCAGTGTATTGGGTATATAAATGTATATACATATATATATATAACTGACCGATAACGACACCTCATCAGTCTATACTTTTTGCTGACGACATTTTCATCGTCATACCAAAACTAAATAAATAATTTACCGTATGTGATTTCGAAATAACGTTAAATTCTTCTATAATGTCCATAATAACCTGGCAGAAACCAACAATCTGCATGCGAATGTCTCAAAAACAAAATTCATTGCGTTTTCCAATTACAATTCACCAAATAGAATATTAAATATTTCATATAATAACGAATATTTGAAATAGGTTTCAGAAATAATTTTTTTAAGCTTACAAGTTTATCACCATTGCAACTGAAAGTCGCATGTGAAAAATATATGCACCAAATTAAATGAATTTGTTTATGTACTGCGTAAGTTACATTGCGTCGCTGGGAAAGGGGCTGACGCATCAGCGTCCAGGGATGTAAACACCAGCGCTCTAAAAAAGAAGTATAATTCCGCCTCTAGGTCCTTCAAAAGAGTCATTGCCAAGGCAAAGTCAGAGCACATAGGCAGAATTGGCGAGAGACTAGTTCGTCTTCCTTCTGGAACCCGTGCATTCTGGTCTCTCGCCAAGGCTGTCCAGGGGAATTTCTGTCAGCCATCTCTTCCATCTCTGCACAGGGAGGACGACTCACTGGCCCACACCGCAAAGGAGAAAGCCGATCTTCTGGGCTCTTTCTTTGCGTCTAACTCGACTCCCGATGACGGGGGGAGTACGCCGCCGACCATCCCGCGGTGTGAGTGCTCCATGCCGGAAGTGCACTTCACTCAGCGCTCGGTTCGCAAAGCACTCCTCTCCCTGGACATCCATAAGTCGAGTGGGCCTGATGGAATCCCCCCAATTGTGCTGAGGACGTGTGCTCCAGAGTTGGCACCGGTTTTAACGCGTCTTTTCCGGTACTCCTACTCTCTAGGCGTAGTCCCAAAATCATGGAAGACGGCTTTCGTCCACCCGATCCCTAAAAAGGCGACCGCTCAGACCCGTCCAACTACCGGCCTATCGCCATCACCTCCTTGTTCTCCAAAACAATGGAGTCCATTGTAAACTGCCAGCTCATGAGGTACCTTGAGGATCACCAGCTGATTAGTGACCGCCAATACGGTTTTCGCCGTGGTAGGTCAGCTGGTGATCTTCTGGTCTACCTAACTCACAGATGGGCGGAGGCAGTAGAGTCCAAGGGGGAGGCATTGGCCGTTAGTTTGGACATTGCGAAGGCCTTCGATCGGGTTTGGCACAAAGCGCTTCTTTCGAAGCTCCCTTCCTATGGGCTTCCCGAGAAATTGTGCGATTGGATCACCAGTTTTTCTTGCAGATCGGAGCATCAAGGTCGTTGTAGACGGTGCAAGCTCCGATTGCAAGCTTATTAATGCTGGTGTTCCACAGGGCTGCGTGCTATCGCCAACGCTGTTTCTTCTGCATATCAATGATATGTTGCAAACCCGTAGCATTCATTGCTATGCAGATGACAGCACTGGTGATGCTCTTTACACCGGCCGAGCAAATATTTCTCGGGAAAACGTCTCTGAGTGCCGGGACAAACTTGTGTCTGAAGTCGAGTCTCTGCTGGACAGAGTCTCGGATTGGGGGGCGACTAAATCTAGTCCAGTTTAACCCCCAGAAGACACAAGTTTGCGCGTTAACCGCTAAAAAGAACCCCTTTGTCGTATCCCCTCAGTTTCAAGGCACTCCCCTTGTTGCCTCAGCCAGTATCGGAATCCTCGGCGTCGACATATCGAGTGACGTGCAGTTTCGTGGTCACTTGGAAGGGAAGGCCAAATTGGCCTCTAAAAAGCTTGGCGTGCTCAGCAGAGCGGGACAGTATTTCATGCCGGCACACCGCCTGCAACTTTACAAGGCGCAGGTTCGGCCGCTCATGGAATACTGTTCCCATCTCTGGGCTGGGGCTCCCCAGTACCAGCTCCTTCCACTTGACCGCATCCAGCGCAGAGCGGCTCGAATCGTCGACGACCGAGTGCTTTCCGATCGGCTCGATTCACTGGCGCTGCGAAGAGATGTTGCATCTCTTTGCGTATTTTATCGCATCTATCACTGCTCTGAGGAATTGTTCGGATTAATCCCAGCCGCCAAATTTCGTGAACGCACTACACGGCAAACGTCCCGATACCATCCACACCATCTGGATGCTTAGCGGTCCACCACTGTACGTTTCAAAAGGAGTTTTCTTCCGCGTACAACCTCTCTGTGGAATAGTTTACCACCGGTGATTTTTCCGGACCGATACGACCTGGGGACCTTCAAGAAAAGAGCTTACTCCTTTCTAAAGGGCCGGCAACGCACCTGCAATTCCCCTGGTGTTGCGGTTGATCATGGGCGGCGGTAGTCACTTAACATCAGGTGAGCCACATGCTCGTTTGCCCCCTCTTCTATAAAAAAAAAAAAAAAAAAAAAAATGTTACTTATGCATACATGGGGAAACTCGACTGACGTAAACAAAGCATTTATCAGTCAAAAGAAATGTATACGAGCTCTATGTAACGTCGGGCCCCTGGAATCATAAAGACCTTTATTTAAAATTAATAATTTGCTAACGCTGACTGAACTGTATATATTAGAGGTGTGTATATTTCTCAAAAAAAATATGTTTATTTCATAGCGCTCGCGACAATTCTATTATAGGTAAAAGGAACCCAACTAGATTGCTAATGACTGGGTTATTTTTTCTGCAGTCAGTACTTGTCATTAATTCTGCAACCACAGTTTTTTTATTTCCTTGTTATTATAAAATACGCTGATGCCCATCTCCTGGTTTCTTTCCTGCTGTCACCTGCTGTCAATTGCCATCCTTATAACTTATTACAATGGAATAAGTTATAAGGATGGCAATAGAACACTGTACACTTGATAGTAAGTAGTTAAAAATCACAATTCAGATGCGTTGTTACCCCAGAGGACTAAGATACATAGAATGCCTAATTTTGAGTGAAAAGGATCTCCAGTTTTCTACATTCACCATACGAAACACAGCAGCATTTTACATTATTTACGCTGGTATTGTGTGAGACCATGGTCCTTCCTCGGTTGAGCTGACCCATTCGTGCTACAACCATAATGCAACTATACACAAAAAAATAGTATGGCTCTACCATGTTTAATAATTAGAATACAAACGAAATATGATCATTTTGCTTGTTTTATTTTGTCACTATTTTAAGAGTCGAGGAATTGCTATAAAATAACATTTTAGACGCTATGATTTTATTGAGACAGTTTATTTATTATTTTAATAATCATTGACATTTCAATATGCGATTCAATATTCATATTATATGAATATTGAATCGCATATTGAAATGTCAATTTTGATGAATCTTTGCGTAGGTATAAATTATTATCCCTTTGCGATAGACGCAAATTGTTTGATATAATCTTTTTTATATAAAATTCTGAATAATTTAATTGACTCTTCTCAACTTCTCTCAAAGGTATCATTTATTGCTCGTGTTCGTCTTCCGGTGCGATCCTCACGTAAAACACCACTTTTTGTTCCTCCGCAGTTACATAAAAAATATACTCGTAATTCATTCTTATACCGTTCCACTGACATATATAATAAGCAATTTACTAATATAGAATTTTTTAATTCATCTCTCAATACCTTAAAACAGACAATAAAAAATAATTTAAGTAAGGTTTGCTAGTGAGTTGCATTTTTTTTTGAATTGATATTCTAATTTTAATTATGTTTATGTACTTAGTTTTTTTTTGTTATGTTAATAGTCACTATGTAGTGTTACCATGTAACTTTCTTTTAAATTATGTTTAAGTTTTCGGCACTGTAGGTCAATTTATAATAGATAAGTTTTAGTATTTTATTTCCTTAGTATACGACTGTTTGTTGCCAAAAAAAAAGATATACTTAGGGCTGATTTTTAATAGTAAAACAAAACCTATCTATGAAATAAATAGTAACCTGATTTTATAGAATAATTAGCGATCCGCTCCGGCTTCGGCACCCGGGTGATTTCTGAATCTAGACAATAGCGCGCCTTACCGGGTCCAATTTTGTATTTAAACCATGCTCGAATCAACTTATTCACACACATACATAATTTCATCAAAATCAGTTCAACCATTTAGAAGGAGCTCGGTCCAATATACACTGATAGAATAATTATTATGAAACATATAAAAATGAAGAAAATGAATATCATAAGATTGAAAAAGTAGTCAAATATTATTCAAAATTTTTTTAAAAACAAAATAGTTCACAACCATATTTATAATTTTAGGTTCAATTCGGTTTGGAGCGAAGCGCTCTTGCGACTTTCGATTAAAGCTTAAAAGCTTTCTGCCACATTTATTGGAAAAGTTAGTTTCATATCGAGTTTTCAAGTTTGTGTTTCCATTTATGAAGAATGTTTACCAAGCCCGTTTTTAAAGTCGATGTAAATTATCAAAGGGAGGTAAAGTTATATGACACAGAAAATATTAATATTTATCATTTTTTAGAAAAGTAAGGATGTTAAGCAAATACACAGTTCATTCGATATAAACGTCTTGTAATCTGTCCTTCATTAATAATAAAATGTAGATGCCTTGTCACCTCGGAGGACTAGGATATAATGTCATTAGCAGTAAAGGGTGTCTGGTTCTCTACACTCACAATACGAAACACAGCAGCGTTATGCTGTCGTTTTAAGTTGGTCTGTGATAGCGTGGTCCCCCGGTCATCGCGAGTCGAGTTGGACGCAAAGAAAGAGCCCAGCAGATCATCTTTCTCCTTTGCGGCATGGGCCAGGGAGTCGTCCTCCCTGTGTAGAGATGGAAGAGATGGCTGACAGAAATTCCCCTGGACGGCTTTGGCGAGAGACTAGAATGCACTCCAGAAGGAAGGTGAACTAGTTTCTCGTTTCTCTTAGAGAATCTAGTCAGGATTGTCAGATAGTCAAAATTGTATATATTGTAGTCCAAGCTTCAGAATTTGCCCCATTTATCTCATCTTGTTTTTTTATTTATACTGAAAACTTTTATTAAATTTATCGTGCAGTTCACAAAGAACAAAGTAGTCAAAGTCGTAAACTGTAGGAACTCGTAAGTTTTGAGCGAGATCTTATTGTTCTCGATAGTTTACGTGGTAGAGCTACGTTGCAGTTATATTATAGTTGTAGCACGAGTGGATCGGCTCGACCAGGGTAGGACCATGCTCTCACAGAATGGAGGCATTCCATCTTAGTCCACAGGGGCGACAATGCATTTGAATTTTTATTCTTAATTGAGAATAAATGTATAAATGGGCCACAGCATCCACTTACCATCAGATGGGGTGTGTGCTCGTTTGTCACCCAATGCTATAAAAAATGCTGTTAGAAACTTCAAAAAAATTAGGATCGAAGTGTTATGAATAAGATTTTATTGCGGTTTTTTCTAAGGTTTTTTTTTTGCAAAAATGTATATAGATTTATAAAGCAAATGGAGAGCGTCACCTTTCTTTTGACAACTCAATAGTACAAAAACTATGGCAAATATTCCCCCCAAGAGTCAATCTGGACTGGAGGCCTATCTTCAGCAGTAAACTACTGCTTCAACCTACAGACACATATGATTTATATACTTTTACGAATCAAATTGTAAATGCATTGTTACGTCCAAGGGCTGAGATGAATACGAGGAGGATGGATAACTCGAGAAATAGATATAGATTATGATATGTAGTGTTTCGGTTTTGCGTCACTCACCTTACGGAAGACAGAAAAGCATTTAGCCGCTATTCATCTTGATTTTGTGTATTCGATTCTGGTCGAGCTGAACCATTAATAAAACAGTCAAAAACGTTACAGCGCGATTTAAAAAAAATAACATGACGAGGGAATATTATTTATTTTTGTTATTTCTTTCAAATCTGTCGCCCGTCATAGTAGATAAATTTTCAATCGCAATACATTCACACCAAGTCGATGCTCCCTATTAGAGAGCGGATGTTACAGATTATGTATTTATGTTTTCAAATTAATATTGTACTGTTTCGTTCTTCGTCAAATTTATCGATACCCTCGGGACAAAAAAGAGAAAATTGATTCAAATATGACACCACCGCATGTAATTTTTTACCGTTTTAGAAACTTAGTATTCGATATTTATATATTAAGACGTGAAGAGAAATCTTTTTACCCTTTTTCAAGCATATTGCACGCTCGGAGAGGTGTAGATTCGGCATAAAGATTAAATAGAGAAGAAGTAAGATGTGTTGAGATCTAACATTTATGTTAAAAATACATTAAATAAAATTCGTTTGCATAGAATAATTTTTTGTAATTAATATTATTCTTCCCTATTTAAATCGTATTTTGTTCACAATGCCATGGGTATTAATATTATGCGCGGAAGCCAATTTTTTTTTTTCTAAAATAAAAGTTGCCTGTGTTACTCCTTATAGCATCAGCTATCTGGTAGTGAAAGTCTCGTCACAATTGGTCCAGCCCTTTTGGAAGCCAGAACAAACACACAGCCAGGTAGACTGACATAAAATTAAAAAAAATGTTTTTAAATTTGATGTCAGTCTGTCTGGCTTTATATGATAAATATTAATATTAAAAGATTCAATTCTTTCAATATTATATTTATAATTAACGATAATGTAATTATATGACGTACGCAGATTTAGGGTGGCCCAAGGGCCATCTCGGCCGCAACTTACGATACTGACACTGATGTTGCAAGATTGGTGTATATTTTAGTAGACGCATATAGCCTAATCATACGAGTATGTAAGTAATAAAGTATATATTGGTGAGATCGTGGAATATGACTTCGAATACCTTTATAACATTATTTGAAATTATTAGATTAGATGTACAACATCATTTACGCATAGCTAAGCCCAAGGGGAACAGCTAAAATTACCTACATTTTGAAATCCCTTAGTATACGTGATTGCGTAAAAATAAGAAATCATTACGTAACAAGTTGCTGTTAGTGAAGAAAGAAAAAACTCGTTAAACTTCAAAGAAGGTAGTAAAAAGAATGAGGTCGTAAATAATTTTCGTCATAATTACGGGTTGTTTATTGTCTAGATAAACGAATTACGGCGGCTATTAGCTCTGATGCAGCGTTCAACTGAACAACGGTACTAACTTCTTAGGCGGTTATAAAAGCGTTAGCTATAATTCAGGTATCTTTTATGTCAGTTTTTTATTAAGTTAGTAGTGGCAGAAGAAAATAAATGTTAAGTAATTCATAAACTACGAAGGAATTCTACTAAGGTCGGCAACACGAATAATCCACTGGAAAAAGAACTTTATTTGACATATGATAATGGTTCGAATTACGATAACGGTTAAATTTTAAAGAATAACAATATCATGTTACATTATTATGTTGTTTTTTAGCTATCTTTTTGCTTAGACACCAGCGTAATGTAGTGAAATAATGTTGCTGTCTTTCGTATGGTGAATGACGGAGATCACATACCACTATTTACCGGTATCGAAACATTCTATTTAAATACTCGAAATAAAGCATTTGCATCTTGATTCAGAAAGTAAAGTAGACTATAGCTGTCCATAGGCTGTAGTATTTACTTTCCATCACGAACACTGTGCGCTCATTTTATTACCCTTTCTTCGTGGTAATTTGACAGATTATTATATTATAAAAAATCTATCATATTTTTCCGAATGCCGCGTTATTTACAAATGCAATTTTTTAAATTAATGTTGTTTTTTAGTTAAATTAAAGCATTCTAAAAAAAACTGGGTCTATCTTTCCGGACAAGCATAACGTTGGGCTAGGTATAGGAGGAAGATTATGTTATTTATAGAATTTAACTTATTTTATGCTAACAGTTGTCACGTTAGCAGAACAAATTAACATTATCCTCAATAGCACTAAATATATGTATCCCTAATTGACGAGCATGTATACGTTGCTATACGGATGTGAAAAAAGCGAGTTTAGTTAGCATCGTGACCGATGGTAGTCCGCGTGTGAGTTTGTTTTACGTATCTTTTTTTTTATTTGACGTGTTTTCTTATAGTTCAATTGAGTCATTTTAATTAGTCACATTCATCCCATCGTGTTTTTATATTTGTACTGAAAACTTTCATCTTATCTCATTTATAGGACATTTCATAAAGAACAAAGCGCAAGCTGTAGCAACTATCGTGAGTTTTGAGCAAGATATTATTGTTCTCAACAATTACTGCTTCAAATTTAAAAAAAATTAGAATCGAAGAGTTATGAACAAGATTTTAGTTTGGTTAAATGCTTCAGTTGTTTTTCTAAGTTAAATTTTTTTGCAATAAGTGTTATATCGACTTTCCTAGGAGATGGGTAGCAGCATTTTTTAAATAACAACTAAATAGTTATAAAAATAAAATATTGCGGTTACAATTGCAAACTCGCCTAAAAAGCGTGACAACTATGGAAATATACTACCTATGAGGCAATCTACACAGGGGACATGATCAGTCGTAGAATATTGATAGGCTGTATTAAAAAAAATGAAATTAATGAGATTTTCTCAAGAAGTTAATGAATGGATCGCAAATTGAGTAAAAAAAGTAGGGGCACGTGAGGTATTATGGTTCATAAAAGATAGCTTGATCTCTGCGACAGCTGTCAGTAAAAATCACGCCTATGAAGTCCTGAATTTCTTAGTAGTACAGACAGTACCTGTCAATGTCATACTTTATGGGCATGCCGACCTAATTAGTGCATGCCCATAAAGTATGACATTGACAGCTGTCGCAGAGATCAAGCTATCTTTTATGAACTATAAGCTTACAATGACGAGTTTATTCAATATTCGATGTCATTATTAGATAAATTTTATTACTTGTTTATTCGCTTATGAGACGACACCATAGTGCACATTGTTTCTGTAAAATTGAAATTAAATCTCATTTGCAGTCTACCTGATGGTGATGATGGTTCTATAAAAAAGGGTACTGCAGTCCGTATAAATATCTGCAGCTTACTTCAAATAGAGAAGGTTAAATATGCATTATCAGACGAACATACATAATAGCCGATCAAATATCCACAGCTGAACAAGGGCCTCCCATTAGATTGGGGGGATATTGTCCATGATTGCCAAGGCAAATTGCCAACCGCAGTTTCTTTTTTTAATTTTCTGGATACTATTAGCATTTATTAATAACATGGCATGCGGACGAATACGACAGATTTTGGATAGTGTAGTTGTCTGTTAAATTACCATGAAGAAGTAAGAGAAACAAAATGAGCGCACGGTCTTCATGACAGTAAGTGAATGTGAATGTGAATGCCTGTGGACAGCTATGATCTATATTCTTTAATGAATCAATTTCCTGCGATGACTAAAAAATCTTAATACAATATAATAGGGCCTGGGGTGTCCGTTATTTCCCATACGAAAGACAGCAACATTATTCCACTATTTTACGCTGGTGTCTAGTCTGGTCGAGCCGATTTATTTGTGGAGCAGCTACAATCGTTGCAGCGCGAATAATAAAAAAACCGTAAGTAATGGAGCATGATAATGTTAAAATTTAAAACTGAACCGTTGTCATTATCCTATCATGCTTTGAATAAAGACCTATTTCGATTGAATTTTAGCGAATTCTCTGAAGTAAAGTGTAAAGTGAGCTCTAGTAGACAAAGTTTTATTCGCAATACCTTTGCACCCAAGCCGATGCTCTCTATTATAGACTGATATTTTAGATTATCTACGTTTTCAAATTAATATTGTACCTACAGTTTAAATTTTCGTCAAATTTTACGACACGCTCGCGGCTAAGAAGAGTAAATTGATTATAATACGTTAACACCGCAACTGTAATTTATAACTACCATATGCTTAATTTTTTATCATCGATTATTAATTATTTGTTTATTGATTATTTACTAATTATCGAGTCGCGATTCTACTGTCGGTCAGTGCAGTCGCTTCATAACGAAGTGGTGGCTCTAATGCCGAACCTACATTATTTTCGTAGCGGAAGCATACCTACTGCACGAAAATGATTCGAATTGGCGCGTCAACATAAACGCACCGAGAATATCGTAGTCCACGAGTTCCTGACCTTTGTTCAACAAAAATTTAACGTCATGGACCAGGTGTGTCTGGAGCAGATACTGGTGATTAGCTTCATCGAGGACAAGATTATCGAAGCCAAGATAGTGTTAGCAGATTGAGCCGTGACCCAAATCCGTCTTATCACACGTCACAGGGTTGTATAGTATGGCATATAATCGCAGGAAAGCGGTCATATGCCATACTATACAATACAGATAATTTATTACACTCTTATCAACTGTCAAGATTTATAAAAAGTTTTACATGGATGTTGATTAGATTGGGATGCCACCTTTCTCATTCGTGCACGGCCTGCCCGTAACATTTCCGACGGTAAAGCACGCGATAGATGTATCTTTATTTATCTCTATGTAAGGACCAAAATGAGGATTGATTTCTTCACGTGATTTAAGTTGTTAAGAATTATTTCACACACATCCGCTCAATAAAATAAATTATGTGTCTTACCTAGTTTGACGAGAGAGAGAGAGGAGAGAGAGAGAGAGAGAGGGAGAGAGAGAGCACCTTCCGCACTCCCTCAATAACGTGCACTAATTCCGTCACCACTAATCCCAGCACCACTACTGGGAGTACACCACAACACTAGGAAAGACACACTATCGACGATAGTACGTCACACGAGGCATTCTCCGGTGATGTAGACTCTACGGTAACTGACCGATAAGAAGGCCGGGAGACCGGTTTTAGCGGTCACCTACCGCAGCTGCTGTGATTAGTTATGACGGGGTTGCGAAGTAATACTTAACAACTTTAATATAATGCACTTCCTTAAAAATAACGCCTGATTCTATAAATTATATCTTCATGTGAATTTAATATGTATTTTCCACGCTCTATGCGTATAAACTGATGATATTAATCGTGATTCATAACCATAAATTTCTTACATGCGAAAACTAAACATTAAATAAATTCACCTTTAAGACGATACATCGAAAAAGTGACTCAAGAATATCGCCGTACTAATTTTAGTGAAT
Source organism: Parnassius apollo (assembly GCA_907164705.1). Classification (NCBI taxonomy): domain Eukaryota; kingdom Metazoa; phylum Arthropoda; class Insecta; order Lepidoptera; family Papilionidae; genus Parnassius; species Parnassius apollo. The sequence goes on from CAJQZP010001697.1 coordinate 8,039,849, forward strand.
ACATAATTTCTATAAAAAACTTGAAAAAACGCCATCATAAGGTCTAAAATTGCGTAGCGCCCGCGACGAATAAAATCGCTTAGAAATTGTCAGAATCTTAAAATATTTTTTATAAAATTATTGATTTAAGTAATCAAAATAATGAGGAAGTAAATTATGAATATTGAAGTTATGAATATATGTGAGTGATTCCCAAACATATATATTATGTAATTTCGTTGTAAATTCAACTATAGTGATTTTTAGAGGTGTTTTCGAAAATAATTATGATCGAGTCAAAATTATACAATCGTGTTTTTGAACAATCAAATTCAAGATTTATGTCTTTAACATGAATTTTCCTATATCAAAATTCCACTTTCGTTAGTGGTGTCGTAGTCCTATACTATTCGATGAAGGGAGGTGCATATTTTCGCGGTGTCGCCTTAAGGATTTTATTGCGTTTAGTTTAATTTGTTTTTGTTTTGATATTTTGAGGGCTTTTCAGCACCTGTGGAGACGGTGGGTTGGGGGGTATGCATTTTTTAATTTTATTTGTGTTTATTTTCTTAGGTTTAATTTAATTTTGCCCAACATATTACGTCTTCATTATGTGTTTTAATTTCTTTGTGTTTCTTAGAACCATGCCACTAAATAAAATCAATTTGTATGTCTAATCAATTTGTATTATTTGAATCATTGCGCTTGGCTTTCAGCTAACCCCATAGTGGATCAAAAATCTGGAATCTCCTCATGGTGGATGGTTAGGAAGTTTCGCTCGCATCTAGCTGAACTGACTAATCTTTTATTTAAATCTATGGATTACTTTGTTAAGATTATGGCCTAATACATGTGTAAGGGCTTACGTTGTATATATTATAATACTTTTTTATGATTCGTCGCTGGGTCGGCAGTTAGCCCTCACCTCGGACCAAATTGGTAGCTGTAACGAAGTGGAAATAAATGCAGTAATATTCATACAGACTGTGTGTCATTTATAACCTACACTCATAGGCAACTATAAGGGCCAATTCACACAAGAAATATATATTTTGCTAGACGTAAAATCAAGACCAAGAATCATCAATCAAGCAAGATCAAGAGAACTGAGGAGTTTCAAAAAGCCTGATATCGTAAACGGCATAAGTACTATAGTGTATAAAGTATACATGAGAGGACATTTCACCATTTATCGAAGGCTATGAGTTCTTTTTTCCTTCCCATAGACAAAACGTGATAATTTGTCTGTTTTTGCCACAAGCACATGTTAGCTTGAGAATTATTTTACCTTTCTTTTCCTCTGTCACTACTAAATTAATAAAGAAATCTAACATAAAGACACCTTAATTAAAGCCAACGCTTTTACAACCCTCTGAGAAGTTAGTACGGTTGTTCAGGTGGACGCTGCATCGGAGTTAATAGCTGTCGTAATTCGTGTAACTAGGCAATAAACAACCCGTAATTACGACGCAAATTATTTATAGCCTCAGTCTTTTTACTGCGTTCTTTAAAGTTTAAGTTTTTCTTTCTTCATAAACAAACGTAACTACAGCTTAACTTCTTTCTACGTAGTGATTTCTTATATTTTCGCAAATACTACGTATTGAAAAAAACTAATTTCACGGATTTTATTGCGTTTCATTTCAACCTTTTTTATAATTCCCAACTTTTTGGGAACTCATCACATCACATCACATTAGTAAATTAAATAGAAAATAAAATAAAGTTAAATAAGAGAGACAAATATCCATAAAACTAATTTTATTCCAACAACGTATACTAAGGTATTGTAAATTGTAGGTCATTCTAGCTATTACCCGCCGGCTTAGCTATGCGTCAATTAAACTTTATTTATCTAATCTAATTTTTTCAATAGATGTTACGAAAGTATCGGATGTCGTATTCGACGAACCAATCTGACTACCTTTTTAGAATAAATGTGACAAACGACCACAAAGTCTAATTGATTGTAGGTAGATCCTGATTCTTATAGACATTTACATCAATTCTTGATTAAGAGTCAAAATGCAAATGCGTTGTTAACCATGAGAACTTAGATTCTGACGATTTTTCAGACTTCATTTCATGTAAAAAGTGTGTTCGGTTCTGTATACTAACCATAAGATGTTGTCCAGCAGCTTTTTATGTCAAATTATATAAAAATTCGTTCAGTTCTTCAAGTATGATGGACACAATTATACAATGATAATTTTACGTATGTGATAATAAAGAATAAGAATTTGCACCATTCTTGTGTCGTTTCGACATTATATTTACATCTCATTCTACCCCACAGATTGCTAAAAAGTGCAATCCTGAACCACCTACTCTCTGCAGAACCTTGGAACATCACTTCATCTAGTAGAAGATTACTCAACACTGGGCTAGCTAGTACAAGGCTGCCACTTGAAAACCTTTCATTCCATTTTAAAGTCCTTTTAGCTACATGGCTGACCGATTGCCACTTATGTCTGAATTAACCACTGGTCTTTATCATTCATTCATCTTTTCTGCGGATAACCTCGTTACAATTTTTCCACGCAGAGGAGCTTTGAGCATGGCTCCCTCCACATAATTTGAGTTTCCTTCTTTTAAATTCTTATTTTAAGATCCTAAAATAAATTGCAAAATATCGTCGTGTAGTAGCGACATAAAAGAATCCACTATTCCATATCAGCCTGTAAATATCGTAGGAGGCGAGAGAAACAAAATAAAACAGTATAATATTACGTGCAGCAACATTTTCCTAATAACAAATTGATATTTTAAAAGCTTTGGTACAACCTGCCTACCAAGCCTAGCGACTATTGTAGTTATCTTTCCTATGACACAGTCGAATTGGGAACTTTATGTTCAGTAGTGGCCTTTCGATAAGCTGTAATAAATTAATGAAGAAATATTGCCATCACAAATAGCCAAGCATTAATCCATGAGGTATAGAGGAGTGGCAGTAGAAGCCACACGCTTAGCCACATTTTTGTTATATAGCTAAGAATGATTAGGTTATGAAAAATGTAATTATTTTCCTATTCTCAACTATCACCAATTTTGTTCCTTGACGTTGTTCGTACCGGTAAATGGGGCGTAGAATGGTTCCACTCTAGATGAAGTACGACTTGTGTCATGTTGTGTGAATGCAAATAGCAGCGTAAGAATATCTGCTACACTATATCATTACTTGGCTGTAGTAAGATGTGACAGAGCGTAATGAAACAAGAGATGGACAGCAGTGTCTTCCTAACAACTGAAAAATTAAAAATGCGGTCACCGATAAGGCTGCCAAACGTAGCAATCTAAAAGAAAATGTATGGGGGATATTTATTGTTGGGCGCTGAGTTTTTTTTGATGATGATGATGATGAAAATAACGACAAATGTTATTTATAAAACTTTTACAAATTAAAATTTATTTTTAGATTTGCTCACTGCACTGTAGGTATAATAACGCGCGTATGCAATGGGAATAATTAAACGTGATAGATTTTCAGAGAGGCTGACTAAATATTTTACATAAATTTTAATGTGCAGTTTTTATTCATCATCATCGTCACTAAGCAAATAAAGTTAAAGGAGTTATAAGTTATAGTATCGGACAATAATTAATTTAAAAATTAATGGTTTTAACTAGGAGAATAAATAAAGGATCACACAATATCAAAAGCATTGTCCGAATATTTCAGATTTAAACGTTAATATCATTGTTCTTAAAGGATTCAGAAATATAAACGATGCGTTCCAAAGTTTTGCACTTTCGCCATGAACACGAACAGTAATGTTATTTTATAAATTAAATTTCACTTTCAAAATAATTCTAAGAGCCCTGAAACTCTAAGAAATTTAATTTACAGACATTACTTACTCCGTGACCTTGCAGTATTGTTGTCGTTTTGTTTTAGTTTCGGCTATATTCTTTCGATATCTCAATTTCAAATTAAGTGTTATTCAAAAATACATAAATATCGCTTACACAATTGCTTCTTTTGTCATTCATGGGAATCTATCTAAGTCTAAGTAGTAGAAATACGAAATATTTTTACTAGAGGCAATGAAAAAATTATTATAGAATTATGACTAGGCTAGACGTGGCTCACAATAGAGAGAAATATAATAATAATGTCCTCCAGACCAAATTTTCTTCATGGCAGCCAGTCTCAACCTCGTACCAGCCATTTTTGCAGAACAGGATTATCGTGCCTGAGTGTATGCACAATCACAGGTGCATCGTCTCTGTCTTTACTATGCTTTGCTATGTTTTACTATGCTTCTTGACTCTGGGCAACAACTGAGAAATTCTTGACAGGAAATGTCAATGACTGATTTTTTGGTCCGTTTCGGGATTCAAACCCGGGACCTCATAATCAGCAGTCGTGTTTACAGCCACTAGACTAAATAAACAGTAAATAATAGAGAGAATTAACATATTATTCAATGCCAGTTTTATTAAGAGCTAATAACCTGGATATAGAGTATAAGTGTTCTCTTGTACGTTGTTGTAATGCTCCCTCAGTTTTATGGCCTCTTGAAATGTTTAGAGATGATGGTAGGAGATCGCACAGTATGATTTGTTTTTTTTTTTTGTTTTTTGGAATTTAGAAAAGAAATTAAGCCTTAACGTAGGATTCTACGTACGCAGACGCCTTGTTAACCTCTTATTTCAGGGGTGCCTCGTATTGAGCAGAGATTGCATCAGAGGCGTCTCAACTTAGTAAGCGGCGAAAGTATGAAACTCTAAGAGATGAAATATTATTTGTGCCATTTGCTGTAAAAATAATATTGGTGTGACTTGTCGTTGCAGCTTATAGTAAGAGTTATCTTCCTATGGGTTTCCCAATAAATTGTGCAATTGGATCACGCAGCATCATAATCGTAGTACACGGTGCATGCTCCGATTATTGGATCCGCTGGTGTTCCACAAGGCTGTCACCAACGCTGTTTCTTCTGCATATCACATAACATTCATTGCTATGCGGACGACAGCACTGGTGATGCTTTATATCAGGGCGTCTGAAAAGTTCGCGGCCTAGGGTTACTTAACGACGAGTAATTACCTTGTTACTCATGTCACTAGTTGCGACTCTCAATAGTATTATAAAAGCTATTACTAATCACGTTTGCACTCATAGTTCAAGTATTTATTGAACAACAACCATCACCATGTCAAACGAATCTGGAAATTCTCGGAATTTTGAACACAGCATCGTGATAAAATTACTCGTAAAGAAGGGAAATACACCGAAGGATATTTTTGAAGAGATATCATCGGTTTTTCAGGATTCTTCGCCTTCACATACGATGGTGGAAAAATGGGCTCGCATATTTCAACAAGGAAGAGAGAGCTGTGAAGGCGACCCGTGCCAGAGCCGCTCTGTCACGGTAATGTCCGAAGAAAACGTCCGAAAAGTCGAAAAAATCGTTCTGGCCGTCCGAAGAATTCAATTGTGGCAGATTGCTGAAGAACTGCAGATTAGCAAAGAACGAGTTGCAGAAAATTTATATGTTGAATATGAGGAAAATGCTAACACCACTCAACAAGCAACGTCGACTCGCAAGCTGCAAAGGTTTTTGAAGCTAGTTGGCGATAACAAGGAAGACTGCGGATAGTCACCGTAGAGTCCAAATAAGAGTCCATGCAGAAACTCAAGCTGGAAAATTCGGAGTCAAGCTAATGGCGACTGTTTTCTGGGATAGAGAGGGAATTTTGCTTACCGACTACCTACTCAGGGGAATAACGATGGATGTCCAATATTACGCCAATTTATTGACTGAGGTTCGCGAGGCTATTGTACAGAAACGACGTAGGAGACTGACGCGCGGAGTGCTCTTTTTGTAAGTCAACGCGCCCGTTCATAACCGCACATGTTGCGAAGCAAGCCCTGAAATACACGGAGTTCTCAGAGATTGACCACCCTTCGTATAGCCCAGACCTAGCACCAAACGATTTTTTTCTGTTTTTCAATTTGAAAAAGGACTTACGGTGCCGGAAATTTGCAGATGACAACGAAGTGATAAAGAATATTTTTGATAGGTTAAAGGCATTGTAAGCGAGATGTGAGAAATGTATTTCACATGTGGGAGATTATATTAAAAATAAAAAATAGAAACCATATATTTTCTTTCATTAAGTAACTTAGGCCGCTTAAGTTTTCAGCCGCCGCTCGTATACCGGCCGTACCAATATTTCTCGGGTAAACTTCGCCGTATATCGGAACAAACTTTTGTCGGAAGTCAAGACTTTGTTCAACTAAGTTTCGGACGGGGGAGCACTAAATCTAGTCCAGTTCAACCCCCAGAAGACACAAGTTGTAGCGTTTACCGCTAAAAAGTACCCCTAGTCATATGCCTTCAGTTTCAGGGCCCTCCCCTTGCCGCTTCAGCTACCATCGGGATCCTCAGCGTCGACATAACGAATGATGTACACTTTTGTGGTCTTGTTTAAAAAGAAGGCTAATTCAGTTATAAAAAGCTTGGCGTGCTCAGCACAGTAGGACAGTATTTCATGCCGGCACACCGGTTGCAAATTTACGAGGCGCAAGTTTGCCCTCACATGGAATATTGTTCTTATCTCCAATCCGCACCATCTGAATGCTTGGCGGTTCACTACTGTGCGTTTTGTTAGGTGTGTTCTTCGTCGTTTTCGACGATTCCACAAGAGGTTCTTTGCGGAAACGTTTACCATCGTCAATTTTTTTCAGACCGATACGTCTTAAAGTCATTCAAGAAAAGAGCTTACTTCTTTCTAAAAGCCAGCAATGCACCTGCAATTTCCCTGGTTTTACAGTCGTTCGTGGGTGGCGGTAGTCACTTACCATCAGATGAGCCAAATGCGGTTTGCCGCCTTTTCTAAAATTAATTGTATTGTATAATTTTAATGGTAAGTAAAATTTAAGTTTAAGTAAAAGAAAGTTATATTTATCGAATTACTTCTAAAACATATTTAAATTTTATTCTATGGGACAATGCCTATACAAATCTACCATGCGGGAACGATAGCTTAAGGGACTTAAACCTCATGATGTTCCACCATCGCCACACACCGGCATATCGCATGTAACTCAACAACCTCTACAACCTCTCTGTGGAATTGTTTACCACCGGCAATTTTTCCGGACCGATACGACTTAGAGACCTTCAAGAAAAGAGCTTACTCCATTCTAAAGGCAGTAGTCACTTACCATCAGGTGAGCGTGTGGTTCGCTTGCCCCCCACTTCTTTAAAAAAAATCAGTTCTCATATTCCGTTCTTAAAATTCACATAACGTGTTAAATTTATTTTTTCGTCAAGTATTTATTCGTTGACACATAATAGTAAGATGGATTTGAGGCAAGCGAGCGACGCTTTTCTCATTCAGCTACTGTTTTCATATGGAATCCCTTGGATCAGTTGGGTTGATTGATGTTCTTTAGATGCTTTCCACTAAAACCCGATCAAAAGATGGTTCTTGACAAGCATTAATATGATTACAATAGATATAGAATTGTTCTCTTTTATTATTTTATCACAAAATATATATTTTTAATAACAATTAATTTAATAATTTGAATTTCAAAAGGTTCTTTTCAATGACCAATTTAAATAAATGTATTTTAACTTTGACTTTGAATTTGATATTCTTAATTTCTCAGCATATGTTATACGATATATATATATATAAATATATATAAACACTCACGCCTGTCACCCAGAGGGGTAGGCAGAGACTACGGACTTCCATTTGGCACGATCCTGACATACCTCTTTCGCCTCCTTTACATCCATATATCTACGCATACATGTTCGTCGGTTAAGGGTACTTCTAACGTGGCCCATTTTCAAAATATCGCCAATTTGGTCGATAAACTTTTTCCTAGGGCGTCCTTTCCCGACTCGGCCATTCACATCTGCCATATAAATTTGCTTTGTCACTCTTTCCTCATTCATTCTTTCTACGTGACCAAACCACCGAAGCATTCCTTTCTTAATCCTGGTCACAACATCATCTTGCATACCACATTTATCTCTTATCACGCAATTTCTCACCCTGTCATTCAGATTACACCCTAGCATATTCCTTAAAGACCGCATTTCTACAGCATTTATTCTACTTTCGTGCTTCTTCTGCCACACCCAGCTTTCACTACCATACATTAAAGTAGGGACTAACACAGCATTATGAATTACCATACGTGCCTGTTTTGACAAATTCTGGTTCTTCATAATAGAGTGTAGTGCCCCATTCACTCTATTCCCTGCATTTACTCGTCGTTCTATATCCCTATCATATCTACCATCCCTGCTAAATACACATCCCAAATACACAAACTCATCCACTTGCTCAATCAACTCTCCTTCTATTCTTATTTCACATACCGTTTTGCTTTCTTCTCTTTCAAAAACCATCACTTTCGTCTTACTTGCGTTCACTTTCATTCCCCTTTCTTTTAATTCCCAGTTCATTAATGTAACCATCATTTGCAACTCTGCCGCCGATGACGCAAGTATGACTTGATCATCGGCATACAAAAGGCATTTGACGGTTAACTCGCCCATTCTTAACCCACATTCTTCATCTTTCAAAGTTTGCAAACACCGGTCCATAAATAGGTTGAACAGCCAAGGGGAAGCCACACAGCCCTGTCTGACACCTTTTTGGATGCCAAACCAGTCCGAGTAGACCCCATTGATCCTGACACAAGCACTAGAGTCCCTATAAAGAGACCTTAATGCCTGTATCAAACCAGCGCTCAACCCATATGAGTTCAGTGTTTGCCATAACACATTCCTGTCCACTCTGTCATAAGCCTTTTCCAAGTCCATGAACGCACAAAAAACTTTCTGGTTTTTGGCCAAAAACCTTTCCGCAATCATGCGCATGGAAAAGACTTGATCTGTACACCCCATTCCCTTTCTAAAACCCGCTTGCACATCCCAAATTTTTCCATCAGTTTCTTTCATAACTCCTTCAATTAACACCTTAGCATACAGTTTACCCACAATACTAAGCAAGCTGATACCGCGGTAGTTTTTGCAGTCCTGCTGTGACCCTTTTCCTTTATATATTGGTACTATAACTGCTTTACACCAGTCATCCGGTACCCGTTTTAATTCCCAACATAAATTAAACAAGGTGTACAGCAGGCCTGCCACCACTCCCTCTCCAGCCCTTAGCATCTCGAGTGATACTCTATCATATCCAGCTGCCTTACCTGCTTTCATGCTTTTCATTGCTTTCATTATTTCATCTACACTTATCTCCATACCCCTTTCCACTTCTTTCGGAATTTCTAGTTCATTTAATTCATACGACTCTTCACTCATAAACACGCTTTCAAAGTATTCCTTCCATCTGTTTAAATTCGAAACTTCATCATTCAGAATACAACCATTCTCGTCTCTTATAGCATTTATTATAGGCTGTTTTGTATTTCCCCCTGGCAGTTCTTACGAGTTTCCAGAACATTTTTATGTTAGCCTGGAAATTATCAGATATCCTTCTATCATGCTTATCCGTTCTTTCTTTCTTTTTCCTTTCAACAACTTCTTTTACTCTCTTATTTAGACGTCTAAATTCTGCCTTTTTTCTTTCAATCTCATCATTCATACCAGAAGAATTATCAGCTTTGGTTGCTAGTAAATCTAACCATGCTTTCTTCTTTGATTCAACTTCCACCCGTACCTCATCATCCCACCATAACGTATTACTTTTCCTTTCATTTGTTCTCTTACTTACACCGCATACTTCGGTGGCTGTATCCACCAAACCTTTCTTAATATTATCCCACACAGTATTCAAGTCTAAATCATTCATACACAACTCATTCAAACATCTAATATTTTCTCTCAGTCTACATTTATACTTCTCTATCACATCTTCATCTTGTAACTTCTCTATTCTTATACGCTGTGGTAGTACAGATGTCCGATGCCGCCAACGCTTGAAAAGACCATTAATTCGACATAAGACCAAGTAATGATCCGTCCCTACGTTGGACCCCCGGTAAACCCTTGTATCTACGACTGCGCTCCTCATTCTTTCATCCACAATTACGAAATCTATCATGCTTCTATCATCACCTCTTTCCCATGTATACATGTGAATCTTCTTATGACGAAAAAAAGTATTCGTCACAAAAAGTTTCTTTTTCCGCACATACGGTGAGGAGGTCTTCACCATTCTCATTTATACTTTCATCACCAAACGTTCCCAATATCCTTTCATAACCAGACCTCTTCACCCCAACCCTTCCATTAAAGTCTCCTAACATAATAATATTTTCATTTTCCTTACATTTTGTCAACACCATCCTTACCATGTCCCAAAACTGCTCTCGGATGTAAGTGGGCTTAGACATGTCTGGGGCGTACACCCCTAGCAGGAACAGCTTCTTTAAGCCCACTTTCATTCGTATCCATAGCAGTCTCGGGCTTACACATTCATACTCTTTCACACATTGGCCCATTCTTTCTGAAAGGATGATACCTACTCCCTGGCATGCCCGCTCGATCTCGTCTACACCAGACCAGTATGCGGTATACATGCCATGTGTAGTGACATCCTTCCCCTTCCTTTTCGTCTCATTTACGCATAACACATCTATTTCTCTATCATACATCATATCGCTTACTTCATCCATTTTATCATTCATTGCCCCAGATACATTCAACGTAGGCAGACGGGCCTCTGCAATCCACTTTTCGCCTCTCCGAGAGACAGAACGTGACGGGTGGCGAACCTCGTCGCCGGTTTTCCTCCCGGAGATTCTTCGCACCCCTGCCCAGGGGCGCCGGGAACTCGGGGCCATTTCTTTTATTTCTTGAGCCATGGTGCGAACAAGGGTTGGTGGTAGATTTTACGCCGCTACCATACGGCGAGGAGCCGAGTCTATTTTATCGGCTTTGTCGCTCGTTTAGCACCACCCGGGGGACACGTGTAGTGTAGTTATACGATTTGCTAAAAAATTTAAATTTATTTAATAAATTGTATAAAATATTGATAATAAGTATATTAATTACATCAATTAAGTAACCAGTAGTAGTTATGTAGTCAATCCACTAGTTGTAGCGGTATAGTAAAAACTAGCTGTGGGGTTATGATAGTGAAATTGTATGAGTGTAACATTTAAAAGACAGGCAACCCCTATCTCTCCTTTATGTAATAGAGATCATTTTCTGCCAATTGGCCCGTGCTATGCTTAAATATTTCAACTTATAAAAACACAAAGTTATTCAGATTTCAAAGATTTTAAAATGAAATTTCATTGTGACAGAAACCAATTATATCATGTCGGATATATAAGAAAATTGATATGTTATGAGATAATTTTTTTTTATTTCGTTATTTTATATTTATACGTGGTAGAGCCATGCTACAGTTATATTAGTAGTATAGTTGTAGCACGAATGGGTCGGCTCGACCGGGGAAGGACCACGCTCTCACAGAATACCAGCGTGAAATAGTAGCTTAATGTTGCTGTATTTCGTATGGTGAGTGTAGAGAACCGGAGACCCTTTTTACTGGAAACGAGGCATTCCATCTTAGTCCTCACGGGTGACAAGGCATCTGCATTTTGATTTGTAATCGAGGATAGATGTAGATGTCTATGGGCTGCAGCAACCACTTACCATCAGGTGGACTGTGTGCTCGTTTGTCACCCTATCCTAAATTAAAAAAAAATCTATTTGTAATCGAATTTAAGAGATAAATATCATTTAATTAAATATTACATTTTTATTGATCCACACTCTAATAACTAACTCTAAAAGAGCCGTGGTAGCTCAGATGTTTAGCGCTCTAAAGCTAGGTAATCAATATGTTAAACGCTAAAATTATAGGTCTACATACCATAAATATCTTGTGGGTATGTTGATGACGTTTACATATCAGCACTCTTTGAGACGGAAATCGTGTTGTGATTAAAAATATTCAAAATAAAATTTTCGCACAACGTGAGGGAATTACGATTTGATTCCCGGCTTACTGTGTGCGTTAACCCGACTTACGTTCTATGATTAAACTCCTGATCCAAAGAGCTCTTGCGTAATCAGTCACTCTGGCACCCGTACTTTTTTGCGAACACGTAAATAATTGGATTTAGTTTGTTCACGGATACGCATTTTTAGCCTGTGTCACAAAAAATAATAATGAAAAATGTATACTAATGTAATATATAGTCCAACTATATGAAAATACTATTTAAACCCCATAATACTAACAAAGTATTTGCCTATTTTCTTATGTCGTAGCAATGCGCTAAACTGTAAAAGATTCAGTTAGTGACTTATGATTCTAATATGTCATTAGGTTTTGAAAAGTATGCTTTTTTACTTGGTATACATTTAATCTAACTAGAAATCGATAAAAAATTAGTAAAATGTACACGAAAAGTGTTGTACCTTGTAAATTAATATTTTAGATTAAAAAATATACAAAGAACAATGAAAGCCTTAAATTCAACACGTTTGTTTTCATGTATGCTGATAATTTCACGGAAACGACTTAACTGATTAAAATGATTATTTATTTATGAAATAGGCTATATTTAAAACGTGTTCTCGTAATAATTTACGAAAAAAAAAACAAATGAAATGAATGTTTTAATGGTCCTATTTAAACGATATTTTAAGTGTAATCTTGAACTTACGATATTCCTTAGACCAAACGAGAGGGATAAATAATTAAACTTTTAATAAAAAATAGAAGCAACTACAAAAAATAAAAATAAATAATTTACACATATGTCTTACCATAAACTTCAGAAGCATTTCGTGGAAAATATTTATTTAAAATTTTTTTGAAGTCTGTTATTATTTTAATTATATATTAAATATAACTTTCTTTTACTTAAACTTAATTATTATTAGTTTGTGATTTCACTGTGCATTTTATCATTCACAACATAATTTGAAGCTTAAAACTATCGAGGTCAAGCTGATTTTATTCTATGTATCATTAAGTAATTTTATTAAATTCGGTCCAGCAGTTTCATGTTATGAACGAAATGGCGAACTAACTTAACTTTACAACAAACTTTAAAAGCACCAATTTTTAGCAATTTTTAACTTACCGCTATGAAAATCAGTGATTTACAAAAAATGCGTGTAAAGTTATTGGTATCGCCTCAGTTTTCTGAAGTCATGGTTTTCATCAGATCTCGACGTTTTGAGGTCCTAGAAAGCTATTCAGACTATTCCTACGAGGATTCTGCGTGTACGTGTGTGTGTCAGCGTGTGTGTAAGTGTGCGTGTCCATGTGCATGTGCGTGTGTGTGTGCGTGCGAACGTACGCCTGTCGAGGGTTTTGAGATCGATCATAGCGGGAAGTTCCAGAGACGGGACAGTCAGTTTGTAGTTGAACCTTCCGAGTCGCATTCATTTTATAAATTTTTAAATGGCAAACATGTTTGGTATGGATGTATAGAACAAAGAATCCTATTTGAGAACACAATTTTTTTACGCAAGATTAATTTGTTTAATTTATTTTTACATTAAATTACTTTGTTTCGCAAGGTTTATTATATTTATCTGTCTGACTCATAATTTTCGGAAACTTTTAAATTATTTGTTACCCTTTTGTTAAAGTGTAAACAAAAAGTTTAAATAAATATATAAATAAATAAACATAAGAATGTTGAACACATCCGTCTACACGTGACTGTCGGTATTGCACAGTATTTGAAATGTCGGGAATACAAAAAGTACTTAGTTTGAATAATGTTTAGTAGTAAAATCCTTAAAAATTTGTTTCATTCAATGAAGTGCTTGTATAAAAATAAGATGTTTTAAAGGTTACTGTAAGGTAGGTACGTTAGTTACGGTTTTAGAAATTGCTGACGCGTTTGTTTTCTAATATTATAAGATTTTGCATTTTAGTCATCTTCTATTATTTATAACGGGCAAGAATTAATTGGTAGAGCACTCGTGTTGCAATCAGTTTAAAAGCACTGAACTAGAGGTCAGTTAGTTGTGGTAGTCAGGGAATTCATTCACCAAAGCGATAGAATTTTAAACTCCAATCTCTTAAAATTACTTTTGCAACAGATTTTAATAATATTAAAAATATACTTTAATAAAGTTAAGCGGGTCTTATTTGTATATCGATACCTAATATTCTATCAAGTCATGGATGTAAACATAGATATTGAGCTAACTTACGGTGTTAGAAAAACTTAGTTGAGCTTAGTATATTTATGAGAACTTTGTTTTTTATATGATATTATAATTTTATATGAATCGAAATGCAGATGCGTTGTCATCCGTGAGAACTTAGATGGCCGGGAAAAACGATGAAACGCAGCAGCATTTAGCTCCTATTTTACGCTGGTATTTGTTGTTGTAAGGTTAAAATCCCTATCTCACGAGGTTTTAAATGGTTTTGGTGGTTTTTATTCGTAACTAGACACCCATCCCGGTTCTTCTAGTTAGGATCAATTATTTTTTGGCGGCCTAAAAAATCCATTACTAAATTAATCCTGTGATTGTCGTATAAAGCGACTATAGGCAATGCCAGAATGGTCTTAGGCTTCTGATTTTTTTATAGGATAGGGTGACAAACGAGCACAAAGTCCACCTCATGGTAAGTTGTTGCTGTGGCTTATAGACACCTACATATATTCTCGATTACGAATCAAAATGCAGATGCGTTGTGACCCGTGAGGAATAAGATTGAGTGCCATACGAAACACAACAGCATTAAGCTAATATTTTACGCTGGTGTTCTGTGAGAGTGTGGTCCTTCCTCGGTCGAGTCAACCCATTCGTGCTACGACTATACTACTAATATAACTTTAGCATGGCTCTACCACGTCTACCTTGTTGTCCACGTCTACCACGTCTATCGATGTTTTCCTTCACCGCTGAGCACGTGGTAAATCAGCACTTAAAATTGTAATTAACAATTTCATTGGTACCGGCGGGGATCGAACCCGGTTTGCTCGCGTATTGTGAAATTTACAGCGAGCGCTAACCAACTGAGCTACCACGGCTCTCACGGAAGATTATTTGTTAGTAATTGTTCTTTTCGTCTCTGCGTCTTCGATGTTTGACTGCTTCATTTATCTAGTAGTAGTAAACGCGACTGGAGATAAGTTATGAAGCAGTGCAAAAACAGGTTTACTAAAAATCGCGACTGGTCAGCATGTTCAACAGCGTCATCATCATCATTACAGCTCTTCACAAGTCCACTGCTTAACATAGACCTCCCCAAGGAAAGCCACAAAGCATTGTCCGGAGCCAGCTGCATCCATCGACTTCCTGCATGTCGTACCATATCGTCACTCCATCTAGTGAGAGGATGACATACACTTCGCCTGCTGGTACGAAGCTGCCACTCGAGAACCTTTATACCCTTTCGGTCGTTGGTTCGTCAAGTATCTTTACATTAGGATCATATCCCGAACCATCTCATACCAAATATTTATTAAAAAATAATTATATTAGTAATTAGTTTTATCTCTTTTTAAACAAGATAATAATTTCAGCAAGTCTGACGCTTAAAAAAACACATATCTTAAATAAATTCGGAGAAATTTTATTCTTCTTAAATCATTACCTGCTACATTAAGGTGGGTATTTTTAGTCGTAAGCCCCACTTGACCTAGCCAAGTGAAGCTTACAAACGTGCAAGTCCTATTACCGTATTTAATCCTCTTATGAAAACTGACCCACTTTTCTTTGTACCTCACGAATAAATAAGTATTTCTTAAGTTTCATATACTTCTTCATTGTCATTATATCTTTTGCATTCCGTTAAAAATATAAAAGCTGATCTATATTTTCTATATTTTAGAAAAAAAAAATCAGTGAGTATGAGTTTTATTTAATTGAAATCAAGAGGTAATATTTTGTAAAACTGTTAATATTTCGCTCCTACAATTAGGGACCGTTTTCTTATCATCATCATGATTACAACCTATCAAAGTTCATGGCTGAACAAAAGTCTCAAATTGCCAAGAAATGCCACAAATCACGGTCTTAAGCCATTTGCATCCATTGACTTGCTTTATTTCTTACCAGATCGTCAATAACCTCTACTATGGGGAGGAGGGGATATATTTCGCTTACCGGTACGAGGCTACCACTCGAGAACATTACTTCCCCATGGGTTGGTGGTTCTTCCGGATATCTTTTTTTTTTTCTCTTTTTTAGGTATAAGAAACAATTTTACAATATTTTTTATCACTAAACGTAAAACAGGCTTACTTGCTGTAAATTTCACAGTTCGACAGCAATTCCTGTTTGATCCCCGCCGAAACCAAAGAAATTGTTAATTGCAACTTTAAGTGCTGATTTACCACGTGCGCGGCGATGAAGGAAAACATCGTGAAGAAACCTGCATTACCGAGAAAAAAAATTGAAGTTCGCCATCACGAATTGGGTCACCGCGGTGGACATTTTCTTATTCTAAAACCCTCCCAGAAACGAAAGGAGGCCTGTGCCCAGCAGTGGCACGTACAGTCTGTAACTTTAGGCTCCTCTATTTCGTTCATCCCGTTTGTGTATGCTCTCCTTATACATACATGATATTGGACATGCATTAAATGGGAGTCAACATCTTTATGGTGATGATGCCAAAAGATATAAAAATATTTAATTCAAGCGATTACTGTCTCGAAATGCAGCAAGATTTGTTTGCTATAAAAAATAATGTGTTGCTAATCAATTATATCTCAATAGTGACAAATGTCAAGTGCTATTTTTTACGTAAAGTTATCCAAACAAATTTTAAATACTTGTACTTGTTATGCCGAGTTTGGGTATCGTTTTGTTAGTTATGATGAAACCTTACCACCGGACTTGATGGAGTGACCTGAATGTATAATTCAGTGATTATAACTGGAATCCTAGACTAGTAGAACTAGGTGTGCCGAGTTTGGGTTCGTTTTGTTAGTTATGATAAGAACTTACCACCGGACTTGATGGAGTGACCTGAAGGTGTAATTCAGTGATTATAACTGGAATCATAGACTAGTAGAACTAGGTGTGCCGAGTAAGGGTTCGTTTTGTTAGTTATGACGAGACCTTACCTCCGGACTTGATGGAGTGACCTGAAGGTGTAATTCAGTGATTATAACTGGAATCCTAGACTAGTAGAACTAGGTGTGCCGAGTAAGGGTTCGTTTTGTTAGTTATGACGAGTCCTTACCTCCGTACTTGATGGAGTGACCTGAAGGCTTAATTGGGTAATTACTACTGGAACTTCTAGACTAGTAGTACTAGGTGTGCCGAGTGTGGTTCGTTTTGTTAGTTATGATGAGACCTTACTACCGGACTTGATGGAGTGACCTGAAGATGTAATTCAGTGATTATAACTGGAATCCTAGACTAGTAGTACTAGGTGTGCCGAGTTTGGGTTTGTTTTGTTAGTTATGATGAGACCTTACCACCGGACTTGATGGAGTGACCTGATGGTGTAATTCAGTGATTACAACTGGAACTCCTAGACTAGTAGTAATAGGTGTGCCGAGTTTGGGTTTGTTTTGTTAGTTATAATGACACCTTACCACCGGACTTGATGGAGTGACCTGAATGTGTATTTCAGTGATTATAACTGGAATCCTAGACTAGTAGAACTAGGTGTGCCGAGTTTGGGTTTGTTTTGTTAGTTATGATAAGACCTGCTATCTTTATAGAGCTGAAATTCTTTGCGTGAGGGTCTTAAAAATATTTCTAGTGTCGTCGATAATATTTTCAATAACTAAATATCATAAAAATAAGAAAAACGAAAACATATTTCAGTCCAACTTATTTTCGAAATAAACTTTACCGACAATTTAACATTTTTCGGTTTTTGGGCTTCAGTAATTCACTCAGAAGCCATTTAAAAGCATAAGTGAAATCGAATCTTTCAAAACATGCCCAGTTATATGAAAGTTTAGAAGAATTACTAAATACTTGAAAAATTGTTTTACTTGAACGTACACTGAAATTAAATTACTTCTTCGAAAGACATTTTAGTATTATTTAATTGATAGAAAATTTAATAAGGTTAAGTAACAGCCTTTAAACGGTCCACTCCTGGGAAGAGGCATTCATTCATTTCCAAGTAGATTTTAAGGAGGAAGAGGCCCGTTATATCCCAATGCGTGTTAGCAGACTTCACAGTTCTCTAATAATTGATACAATCCAAAATAAAAGTTGCAGCCTATAGACGTCCCATGGTGTGTACAGCCCTTCTCTCACTTCTGAGAGGGTTTTAGGGCAAGGCAGTGTCCGCCGCCCCGCCCTAATGCGTGTAGGCGGACTTGACATTGTCGTCTAAATATTTTTTATTTCTCAGACATGGTGGTTTCTTCACGACGTTTTCCTTAACCGCCGAGTACCTGGTAAATCAGCACTACAAACTGAAATTAACAATTTAATTGATGCCGGTGGGACTTTAAGCACGGGTTGGTCGCGTTCTGTGAAATTCACAGCGAGCGCTAAGCCTCTGAGCTACCACGGATAATTGGTATGTGAAAATAATTATTATTGCTATGGAAATAGCAATTGTTCCCGTAGAATAATTTTCCGGCATTTGTTTTTCCAAATTTGATATCAAGATGGTGTCATCATGATTTTTTTATAAGATATTGATAAACGAGCACACAGTCCACCTGATGGTAAGTGGTTGCAGTGCTTGCGTTATCAACCGTGAGGACTAAGGTGGAATGCCTTGTTTCCAGTAAAGAAGGTCTCCGGTTCTCTACACTCACCATGCGAAACACAGCAGCATTAAGCTGCTATTTTACACTGCTATTCTGTGAGAGCGTGGTCCTTCCCTAGTCGAGCAGACACATTCGTGCTACAACTATATTACCAATATTTGGCTTTTGTCAAAAGCTAAGTCAGTGTGCTTTACTGATAAAGTGATAGTAGTTAAGCACTTGCTTACTATTTATTAAAGTTTTTATCATCACACAAAAGCAATACAACAAACCAAATAAAACAATAGGTTTAAGAAATATCCTATATAAGTTTACAAACGGGCTTCAATAAAAATATTTTTACTTTATATAATTAAAATGCATAATTTGTTCTTGGACATTCAAGTTCACGACATTTTTCTTTTCCCTTAACCATGGATCATGTGAAAAATTAGCACATATTATAATTGAATAAACAATTTTTCTGGTGTGGTCGCGCATGGAACTCGAGTTGTTTGCGTATATGATATTTAGGCAAACACTTATTTCCTAATTTTAAGTTCAATCGGAATCAATTTCCGACTGTGCGAAAACAAAAACCGGAGATAGAAATTAAGCTTTAGAAAACGAGCATAACGCTATTTCAAAACCAAATAAGATCAAAGTGATTTGCACAATATGTGAAGTTGAAGATAAAATGCACTAAATAGCTCTTAAGCTTCAGAAGCTATTTAAAAAATATTCCTATTCAATTTTGAAGTTGGTTTTTACTTTGTTTTTAAATACTTATTACCATGTTTCTAAATAAGGCAACATGATAAAACAAAATGATTAAAAAAATGTTGTTTTAAAAAATAAATTTTTACCCTTTTGAGTGGACTAAGGGAATATCACAAGTGCAAGGCACACTATGTTGTTTTTAATAGTGACATCAAAAATTAAATCCCCTATTATTCAAACCTTTGTGATGTTTCCCTTAAAATTTATATGAGAATATATTAAACCGGGTGCGTTGTAGGCGAAAAAGAAGACTCAGTAAGATCGGTTCAGCCGTTTCCGAAAAATCGG
Organism: Parnassius apollo; assembly: GCA_907164705.1. Lineage (NCBI taxonomy): Eukaryota > Metazoa > Arthropoda > Insecta > Lepidoptera > Papilionidae > Parnassius > Parnassius apollo. The sequence continues at coordinate 8,059,491 of CAJQZP010001697.1, forward strand.
TGAACGTCATTAAAAAAATAACGCGTCGAATATAGAACCGTCTCGTATTTGAAACTCGATAAAAAAACAAACAAATATTTAAAACCGTATTTTTTTAACACGTTAAAAATAATAGGAAACAAAAAATGGTAGTGGATAGGCCATATAGATTACTGACGAGAGATCGATAGTAGTAGTATTAGCACATGCGCAGCGACTTGGGAGATATGGTGGGTAAGGATTTAGTGTTTTAAGGTAGAGTAATTTATTTCAGTGCTGGAGCTTTTTTTATAAAACTGAAGTGAAAGCGAACTAACAGCCTACCTGATGATAAGTGACTACTACAGAGCATGGACAGCCTCTGCCTACTTCAAACAAAACAGCGACAATTGCATTTTCACCTCTGAGGTCCAAGATGGAATACTTCAGTCTGTATTTTACTGGCTATATGTACCCTTCAGAACAGAACACAACAGTGTAGGCGTAGCTATTTGGTAGCAGAAATAAGTAAAAAGGTGATACCTACGCGATTGACTTCTAGGCATAAAATGAGTCTTAGGACATTTAATATAGCAGCCCTTGTGAAAACGTCTATCTTCTGAATGGATTGAAGAAGGCTCATGATCATATCTAATAGGTATTGGCGTTGTAATTCAAGGTTATTTTTTTAAATTCATTAGTCCATATAAAGCATGAGTAGAACATGAACTTCTCCCTTTGTAATGGTCACTTTCAGCAAATGGTTTATATTTATAGTATAGTTGTAGCACTAATGGGTTGGCTCGACCGGGGAGGACGCTCTCACAGAATACCAGCGTAAAATAGTAGCATGCTGCTGTGTTTCGTATAGCGCGTGTAGAGAACCGGAGACCTCTTTTTACTGGAAACGAGGCATTCCATCTTAGTCCTCACGGGTGATAACGCATCTTCATTTCGATTCGTAATCGAGGATAGATGTAGAGGTCTATGGGCCACAGCAACCACTTACCATCAGGTGGACTGTGTGGTCATTTGTCACCCTATACTGTAAAAAAATGAATTGATGACCGCATTACCAGATACCTCGTACCTTTGACATTGCTGCCCTCAATCGGAAGAGGGACAGAATATTAAAAATCGTATTTTATTTTGTTAGTGAGGTGTTAAAGAGCAGAGTAACTATAGCAGATTTTAAATTTTTTCGTTTCGTTTTTGCGAAACTTTATTTATTCGCACAGTGTCCCGCTAAATAATTTCCTGAAAATGAAACATTAAAAAAAGAGAGCCTTAAGAGTTTTCACCGTGATTATCTTGAATAAACGCAATTAATTTCACGTACCCTAGCTGGCATCCTTAATTACAATCCCGTAGAAAGAAAGGCGCGTTGAATGAAATTTTCCAAGAGTCCTTGCTCGTTGTTAGGTCGGGTGTTAAAGGTCTAATTTTGTGATTTCATTTGTAGTTATAATTCATCTGACAAATTTTTAAGAATATAAATGGAGACATAAAGATAAATATTTGGAAGTAATTTAGTAATATTTTATACCATGTAGTGATGTACGTGTAAGAATATTTACTACCCCATATCAATTCGTGGGTGTCGTACGAGGCGACAGAGCCAAATAAGCCAGGTGATGGGGAGCAGCGTCTTTCTGATATCAACTTAAATAAAAAGTTATCATTATCAACCCCTGAGGCAATCCATGGTGGAGGCCTAAGTCCAGCAGTGGACTTTGAATAGGCTGTAAGCGTAAGTCGTATTTATTATAGAATAGGAGTGAGAAACGAGCACACAGTCCATCTGATGGTAAGTGGATGGTGTGACCCACTGACATCTACATTTATCCTTAACCAAGAATCAAAATGCAGAAGCGTTGTCATCCCAGAGGACTAATATGGAATGCCACATTTCCGGTATAAAAGGTCTCCGGTTCACTACACTCACCATACAAAACCCAACAGCATTAATTGCTATTTTATGCTGATATTCTGTAATAAACCTTAGTCCAATTGATCCATTAGTGCTGCAGCCATAATATAGCAGCAGTATTTATTTTATTTCTTATTTTATAGTACAGGGTCACAAACGAGCACACAGTCTACCTGATGAAGAATGAAGATGAAGTGGTTGCTGAGGCCCATAGATGTATCCTCGATTACGAATCAAAATGTAGACGTGTTTTAACCCGTGAGGACTAAGATAGAATGTCTCATTTCCAGTAAAAAGGCTCTCCGGTTCTCTACACTCACCATACGAGACACAGCAGCATTAAGCTACATTTTACGCTGGTATTCTGTGAGAACGTCGTCCTTCCCCAGTTGAGCCGACCCATTCGTGCTACAACTATACTACTAATATAAATGCAGCATGTCTCTACCACGTATAGACATGTTATCACGTATAAATATGTAAGCATTTTATCAGAAAAATTGATTAGTAAGAACATGACGTTCCGTCAAACAATCTTTACTTCACCTAATAATTAAGATAAGAAACACTACATACTTTATACTCAAATCACTTTATTTGCAAACAACAATAAACTTACACGCTTTACATAACAATATTGCCCGTGTAGTGGCGGGCAAGAATACCTACTACCCGTGTCTTTCCGTGGGTGTCGTAAGAAGCGACAGAGGGAAACTGAGGTAGAAGATGGGCAGCAGCATATTTATGATAACAGCAAGATAATAATAAAAAAATATCCGCAGTAGAACTAGAGCAACCAATGTAGCTCTACGGATTAGTAAGCTGAAGTGTCAAGTGAAGTCTGAAGTGTCAATGGGCCGGCCATATAGCTCGAAGAACCGACAACCGATGGGGCAAAATTTTTTTCGAATGACAGCCTCGTACCGCTAGGCGAAGTGAAGGGCGATCCCCCACTTGTTGGAGTGACGACCTGGTAAGACTTGCAGGGAGTCGATGGATGCAGGCGGCTGGGACCGTGCTTTATGGCATTCCTTGAGGTAGGCCTATGTTCAGCAGTGGACTTGTGAAGGGCTGTAATGATGATGACACAACAATAATAACATACTACAGTCTGTTATTTATTCTGTGCTACAGTTCTATGTCTATGTAAATGAAATAATAAGTTAGTTTGTTGCAAATATAGTTAATATTGGCTTCTATTTAGTTAATTTTAGCCAGAGTGGAGTCATCTGACAAACCGCTTGGAAGTAAGTTTTTAATGTTATTCATTTCGGGAAATAATGATTCACAGGCGTAAGTAGATGAAAATATCGTTATTATGTGAGAGCGTGGTCCTTCCCCGGTCGAATCGACCCATTCGTGACAGCTATACTACTAATATAACTGCAGCATGGCTCTACCGTGTATACCATATTATGTAAATCACAAGCAATACTTAAAACTTTTGAGAACAGTCCTCCTCTCATATTTTTATAATAGGCCAATGCTTGTTTAATAACCCTGGAATGAGGTAATGTGTTTATTTATTTACGACACCAGTAGTGCACATATTATTGAATTTTTATTAAAATAATGCTAAATCTAGTGACTTATATGTGCACCCTTATAGGTGTCATATCATTACAAAATACTATAAAAATTAGGACAGAGCAAAGTTACATTAGCTTATGTTTAAAATGAAAAGCTAGACAAGACAAAATAAAGTCTTTAATAAAGGGTAAAGACCTTAGCGCACACTGTGACACTACTAAAAAACGAATGGTATGGCTTACTTCCTTTCAAGGTACATAATTGCCAGTAACAACTTAAATTATAACTTACAAATCATATTGCCTTTTAAAGGTACAGTTTTACTACAAATTTACAATTAAATTTTTTATGTTCATGTATTGAACATAGTTAGGGCCAGGCGAGATTTTACAATAATAAATTTTGCAACTCATTTTCTTTATTCTAAATATCAGTACAATAATAATAAAAAGGAGCATGTAAAAGTAAAAAAATATACCTTAATAATAATTAATTAATAGGTAGAGAGCACAATTTTGCAATGGACCTTAAATACACTTTATTATTAAACCTTACCTCGGCTACTCTTACATTCTTATCCTTGACTAGTAATCTTAACAATACGAGCTAGAGGCCATTCTAAAGGTGGACTTAGAAAAATTTTCTTTTATACATAAACTCCTTCCATGACTTAGACAATTTTTAACAAATTTTCTAATTATCTTATAAATGTTATTTATCTTTATTTTTATAATATTTTCGACTTGTGTTTCTATTATTTATCATATTTTTAATATTTTTACAAGTTTTTAAATAAATTTATTTATTATGAAAGACAATATTTTGCCTTTAATTTACTATGTTATTGGTCTAATGTCTGAAATGTATTTATAATAACTTTATGGTTATTAATGTAATTTTTATTGCTTAATATATATATTAAAATATTTTGATGCCCCTTTATATTGAATTTAATTATTAATAATAATATTGGGCCGTCACAATTAGAACAATCACAAACCGTGGCACAGCAAACACGTGTCGGTGGATTTTATATGGAAAAGTAAAATCCTATCAATGTAACGTAATTCAACAATATAAATGTGATTCAACGTTTTTGACCATACATATCAGTAAAGGTGATATAAGCCAACCAGAAGAGATCGAACGACCAATCCATCAAATGAAAAAGGAAGACCTTACTACACCACTATGTCGTTACCTACGTATTAATGTGAGCATTCGGAGCAGCGGGAGTAGCAGTACTCTGGAGGCGAGTGCAACAAGTACCCCGGTGGAGCCCGGCACCAGCGGCCCACCCGGAGCGTGCACCATTGCTATCTCTTTAAGAGATTCCCAGTGCTTATGCAAGTGATACTCGTAGTGTTAGTGCCAATCAAAATACATCAGTACAAATTGCGCCAGGGCAAAGCAAAGGCATACCCACCCATATTTGCGAGAATGACAGACATAAAACAAGTAAAATAGATATGTATATGGACCTTATTTTTATTGAATAAAACTATTTATAAGTATTCTATCGCGTTTAATTAACTTGTCTTTAATTCCCAATGCCTATTGTCACGTGCGAGACTGAGATGTTTTTTGATTGTAGAGGCAGCACCCATCCATCTTCTCTATTGAAGTTAGGATGTTTTTTTAATTTCGATATCCTCGCGTATCATCCTTGGTAGGAATTAGTGTTTTTTGCGAGAATTTACGGTTTATGGGATTTGAGGTATTTATGGTAAATTATGGACAGGCAGGAGATGGGCAGCAGCATCTTCCTGATAACAGCAACTGTACGATAAAAAAAAACTGCGGTTGCCAACCCGCTCGCCAAGCGTGGCAACTATGGCAATATACCCCCCATGAACAATTACACAAATAGACGGCCCCCAGTCCCCGGCGGCTCCGCTATTCCTGGCTACGGTGGCGACCATGGTAACGGCGGGGCAGGGGGTGCTAAGAATCTCCGGTGGAGGTTCGGTTGCCATCTACGACGACTCGACCTGGCAACATTTAACGCACGCACACTGAGGACTGACGAGAAGATCCTGGAGCTGGAAGAAGAGATAGACAAGTTGCGCTGGAGTATTATAGGATAATCCGAGGTCCGAAGAGAGGGGGAGGACACGGTGATTCTCGAATCCGGCAACTTGTTCTATCACCGGGAGGGCGACCATCTGTCCCAAGGAGGTGTCGGATTTATCGTCCACAAGTCTCTCGTCAACAACGTTGTAAAGATTGGGAGTGTGTCGACGAGGGTCGCGTACCTGATACTCAGAATCACCAAACGGTATTCGCTGAAGGTCATACAGGTTTACGCACCAACCTCGGCACATTCCGATGAGGAGGTGGAGGAAATGTATGAGGATATTTCCAAAGCCATGCATTCCTCCAAAACCCACTACACGGTGTTGATGGGAGACTTCAACGCAAAACTAGGCACAAGAGAAAACGGTGAGCTGAAGTTAGGGAAATTTGGAATAGGGCAACGGAACCGAAGGGGCCAGCAGCTGGCCGACTTTATGGAGAAAGAGGGACTCTTTATGATGAACTCTTTCTTCCAGAAGCGGCCCCACAGGAAGTGGACCTGGTCGAGCCCCGACGGTTCGACAAAAAATGAGATTGACTTCATTATGACGACCAGACGCCAACTGTTCAGTGATGTCTCAGTGATCGCAAGGGTGAAAACTGGCAGCGATCACCGAATGGTTAGAGGCACACTGAACCTAAACGTTAAGTTGGAGAGGTCTCGTCTAATGAAGTCAACGCTCCGTCCCCCTCGTGCTCTAATCCAGAATCCCGAAAACTTTCAGCTCGAGTTACACAACCGCTTTCAGTGCCTACAAGATTGCAATGCAGTGGACGATATGAATGACAAGCTCGTGGAAACTGTCCATGCGGTCGGAGCTAAGTTCTGCAAGACCCGCCGCAGAAGAACACAAAAACTCTCCGATCACACTCTTAATCTCATGGCTGTTAGACGGGAGATGAGGCTGCAATCGTCAACAGATTTGACAGCATACAGGCAACTGAACAGACAGATCTCCAAATGCATGCGGCGAGACTTACCGCAGCTTTAATACTTCTCGTATTAAAGAAGCGATCGAGCGGAACCAGGGCTCCAAAGTCTTTGCCAGAGATCTGTCTGCCAGAAAGAGCCAACTGTCAAAGCTGAAGACTGAGTGTGGCAACATCGTTTCCGGGACACCTGAGATTCTGAGTGAGATTGAGAGGTTCTATGGGCAGCTGTACACATCATCGTTGGAGCCACACTCAAGTGTGAGTAACGATCCAAGAGCAAGTCTTATCCGACACTATTCCGATGATATCCCGGACGTCAGTCTGAGCGAGATTAGAATGGCTCTCCAACACCTTAAAAACGGCAAGGCCCCGGGCGAGGATGGAATTACAGCGGAGCTTCTGAAAGCGGGTGGAACACCGGTACTTGAAGTCCTTCAGAAGCTCTTCAATTCCGTCCTCCATGGTGGCACTACTCCAGAGGCGTGGAGCAGAAGTGCGGTGGTCTTGTTCTTTAAGAAAGGCGACAACGCTCTCTTGAAGAACTACAGACCGATTTCCCTTCTGAGCCGCGTCTACGTGCTGTTTTCGAGAGTCATTACGAATCGTCTCGCAAGCAGACTCGACGACTTCCAGCCTCCCGAACAAGCCGGTTTCCGAAAAGGCTTCAGTACCATAGACCACATACATACCCTGCGGCAGATTGTACAGAAGACTGAAGAGTACAATTTGCCACTTTGCCTGGCGTATGTGGACTATGAGAAAGCCTTTGATTCCGTCGAAATTTGGGCGGTGCTGCAGTCCCTTCAGCGGTGCCAAGTTGACTGTCGGTATATCGAAGTGCTGAAGTGTTTGTACAGTTGGGCTACAATGGCTATCCGAGTACAGAACCGGAGCTCGAAACCTATCCAACTGCAGAGAGGTGTAAGACAGGGTGACGTTATATCCCCGAAACTCTTCACCGCTGCTTTGGAAGACGTTTTCAAGCTACTGGACTGGAAAGGATACGGTATTAACATCAATGGCGAGTACATCATTCACCTTCGATTTGCCGACGATATAGTCCTTATGGCAGAATCGCTGGAGGACCTTAGCACTATGCTCAATGACCTCAATGGTGTCTCCCAACGGATAGGTCTTAAGATGAACATGGACAAAACAAAGATTATGTTCAATGTCCATGTCACACCTATGCCGGTAGTTGTGGGGAGCACTATGCTTGAAGTTGTTGACGAGTACGTTTACCTGGGACAAATAGTCCGACTAGGTAAGTCCAACTTCGACCGAGAGGTCAATCGACGGATTCAACTCGGCTGGGCAGCGTTCGGGAAATTACGACACATCTTCTCGTCAGGTATACCTCAATCTCTGAAAACTAAAGTGTACAACCAGTGCGTGTTGCCAGTGATGACTTACGGATCAGAGACGTGGTCCTTCACTGCTGGCCGTATGAGGACGCTCAAGGTCGCTCAGCGAGCTATGGAGAGGGCTATGCTCGGAGTTTCTCTGCGTGATAGACTCAGAAATGAGGATATCCGCAGTAGAACCAGAGTGACCGACATAGCCCAACGGATTAGTAAGCTGAAGTGGCAATGGGCCGGCCATATAGCTCGAAGAACCGATAACCGATGGGGAAGAAAGGTTCTCGAGTGGCAGCCTCGTACCGGTAGGCGTAGTGTAGGGCGACCCCCCACTAGATGGAGTGACGACCTGGTAAGATATTTTTTTTTTTTTTTATAGAAGAGGGGGGCAAACGAGCATGTGGCTCACCTGATGTTAAGTGACTACCGCCGCCCATGATCAACCAAAGTTTCCCTCTAACAGTCATGGTGGTAGACTTTGAGGAGGAGAACTTCAGTCGATTCCTTAGCCCCCATTCCCGTACAAGGTCCAGAGTGACCCGGGCCCTGGATTCAATACCTGCTCTCGTTTCCGATTCAACCAAGATTGTGACATCATCGGCATAGGCAGTCATGGCAACTCCCTCAGGCAGAGGGAGTCGAAGCAAATCGTCCATCAGCACGTTCCACAGTGTTGGGCCCAGCACGGAGCCTTGAGGACATCCCATGGTCGAAGTCTTCCACTCTACCTGGTCCCCGATGTAGAGGCCCACACGCCTGGAGGTGAAGTAGTCCACCAACATTTTATAAATGTTAGGTGGACATCCACCCCTCTTAGCTTTGACCATCATCATCGGCCACCAGGCATTGTCGAAGGCACCAGAAATATCCAAAAAGATAGCTTGCACGTAGCATGCCCGAGAATACTTTGCCGTGCTGAGCAATACTCGCAGCGCTGTTACCGTAGATCGCCCCGGAGAAAATCCGTGCTGGTGCTCGGATATCCCGTGACTAATCACAGGGGCACCCCTTAGGATTATGCGTTCAAGTAACTTACCCAAAACAGGCAGGAGCGTTATGGGACGATACGCCTTGGCGTCAGTGAGTGGCTTGTCATTACCCTTGGGAATGACAATCAATCTACCGTCCTTCCATACCTGAGGGAAAACTCCCTCTATTACACACTTGGCATACACCGAGTGGAATTCACTCGGTGCAGCCATCCAAACATTCCTAATGATTCTCGCACTCACTCCATCGAGACCCGGAGCCGTATTGGGCAAGGCCCTGACTATGCCACCCAGGTCCTCAACCGCAAGTGGAGGTGCAGCTCTACCAGAGGGCATAAACGCCGCCAGCATTCGAACCTGCCGGTGGTAAGGCTTGTCACAGCCAGGGTCGTCATCCGGACAGAGCGCAGTCATCAGGCTGTTCATGGCAACTCCCAGACTATCTGGGTGCCCACCCGCGAATGCAATCCCATTGATCACATTCGCAGGCGGACGCACCCTCCCGCTGGCCAACCTGTATGCCAGGCCCCAGGGGTCCTCATTGCCAGTATTGGCGACCCTCGTGTGATGCGCCTGCTGCACCTCCACCATCATCTTTCTATATCTCGCACGCACGCTGTGAAAAGCCATTCTGGCTATCTCCTCTGATCTACCACCCAGACGCCTTTTACTCTGCCATACACGCCTGAGCTTGCATTGCAGCTTCCGAGTTTTATCCAGTTCAGAATTCCACCATTCATACCCCGCGGAACCCCTAGGGCGACGCTCCCCTAGGCCTTCCTCCGCGGAGCGATGATGACCCCTGAGAACTCCTCCGCCAGGAGGGCCGCGGGTTTGTCCACATGCAACCATCCCATTCTTAATTTTATGATCGCCCGGAACCTGTCCCAATCCACCCCCCGGTCACGAAAACGTGGGGGATCCCTGACGGGTGCAGCGCAAGTAGTCGGCCTGCTGGTAGTGGCCGTGTATGTAATTAAATTATGGTCGCTGGCGCAGATTCCCTCATGCACTCGCCACTCAGCAAGGTATATGTCCCCAGTCGATAATGTGAGGTCCACATTAGATTCTACACCTGGCCCAGAGAAGGTATAGGGCTGGTCAGGCTGGTTCGCCAACGTTAGTTCCTGTGAGAGTATGAACGCCTCCACTTGCTGCCTCCGGTGTTCTGCAGTATGTCCTCGTCCCACGTAATGTCGGCGATCGCAGTGCCAGAGTGGCGAGTGCGCATTTGCGTCGAGGCCGACGATGACCCTTCTGCCCTTTAGGCAACTCAGGGTGACCTCCAAGTGGTGCAGGTGGTCATCAATGGTGTCACTGTATTTAAAGTACGCTGACACCATGTAGAGGTCCCTGACACCACGTAGAGGTCCATGACTGTATTCCATGAGCGGCCGAACCTGCGCCTTGTAAAGTTGCAGGCGGTGTGCCGGCATGAAATACTGTCCCGCTCTGCTGAGCACGCCAAGCTTTTTTAGAGGCCAATTTGGCCTTCCCTTCCAAGTGACCACGAAACTGCACGTCACTCGATATGTCGACGCCGAGGATTCCGATACTGGCTGAGGCAACAAGGGGAGTGCCTTGAAACTGAGGGGATACGACAAAGGGGTTCTGTTTAGCGGTTAACGCGCAAACTTGTGTCTTCTGGGGGTTAAACTGGACTAGATTTAGTCGCCCCCAATTCGAGACTCTGTCCAGCAGAGACTCGACTTCAGACACAAGTTTGTCCCGGCACTCAGAGACGTTTTCCCGAGAAATATTGGCTCGGCCGGTGTAAAGAGCATCACCAGTGCTGTCATCTGCATAGCAATGAATGCTACGGGTTTGCAACATATCATTGATATGCAGAAGAAACAGCGTTGGCGATAGCACGCAGCCCTGTGGAACACCAGCATTAATAAGCTTGCAATCGGAGCTTGCACCGTCTACAACGACCTTGATGCTCCGATCTGCAAGAAAACTGGTGATCCAATCGCACAATTTCTCGGGAAGCCCATAGGAAGGGAGCTTCGAAAGAAGCGCTTTGTGCCAAACCCGATCGAAGGCCTTCGCAATGTCCAAACTAACGGCCAATGCCTCCCCCTTGGACTCTACTGCCTCCGCCCATCTGTGAGTTAGGTAGACCAGAAGATCACCAGCTGACCTACCACGGCGAAAACCGTATTGGCGGTCACTAATCAGCTGGTGATCCTCAAGGTACCTCATGAGCTGGCAGTTTACAATGGATTCCATTGTTTTGGAGAACAAGGAGGTGATGGCGATAGGTCGGTAGTTGGACGGGTCTGTGCGGTCGCCTTTTTTAGGGATCGGGTGGACGAAAGCCGTCTTCCATGATTTTGGGACTACGCCTAGGGAGTAGGAGTACCGAAAAAGACGCGTTAAAACCGGTGCCAACTCTGGAGCACACGTCCTCAGCACAATTGGGGGGGATTCCATCAGGCCCACTCGACTTATAGATGTCCAGGGAGAGGAGTGCTTTGCGAACCAAGCGCTGAGTGAACTGCACTTCCGGCATGGAGCACTCACACCGCGGGATGGTCGGCGGCGTACTCCCCCCGTCATCGAGAGTCGAGTTAGACGCAAAGAAAGAGCCTAGAAGATCGGCTTTCTCCTTTGCGGTGTGGGCCAGTGAGTCGTCCTCCCTGTGCAGAGATGGAAGAGATGGCTGACAGAAATTCCCCTGGACAGCCTTGGCGAGAGACCAGAATGCACGGGTTCCAGAAGGAAGACGAACTAGTCTCTCGCCAATTCTGCCTATGTGCTCTGACTTTGCCTTGGCAATGACTCTTTTGAAGGACCTAGAGGCGGAATTATACTTCTTTTTAGAGCGCTGGTGTTTACATCCCTCGACGCTGATGCGTCAGCCCAGGCTCGGTAGCACTCCTGCTTATAGCATGATGCTATTTTACAGGGGCGACCAAACCATGGCTGAGATTTGCCTCCAATGGGCACCACAGAGGAAGGAATAAAAAGTTCCATACCCTGAAGTACCACATCAGCGACAGAATCCGCAACAACGTTGGGATCATCCGGCGAGAAGCAAACCCGCCCCCAAGGGTAGGATGCAAAGAAAGACCGCATCCCATCCCAATCGGCTGACCTATAGTGCCAAACACGGCGGCAGCCTGCAGAATGCAACCGCGATTTCAGCGTGAGTGGCACCACACTCCGGACAAGACAATGGTCCGAGGAGCCTAAAGGGGCGTCGACGGAAATCTGATATCCGTCCGGGTGAGAGGTCAGCAGAAGGTCCAACAGGGAAGGTGCATGATCCTCCACATCTGGAATCCGCGTAGGCGAAGTAACCAGTTGTGTCAGACCATATGCCAAGGCAAAATCATGAACAGATCTCCCCGCATGATCGGTTAAACGTGAACCGAGCCATTCGGCGTGATGATATGCAGGAAGTCGATGGATGCAGGTGGCTCAGGACCGTGCTTTGTGGCATTACTTGGGGGAGGCCTATGTTCAGCAGTGGACTTGTGAAGGGCTGTAATGATGATGGTAAATTATAAGAAATTTAACGCTGCTGCCCGTCACTGGTCTCGATTTGTTCTCTGGCCCGTCACTGGTCTCGACCTTACTTACGCTTGCCACCATATGCTTGCATAGACATGCTAAGATTATTGTTCGTTAAAAATTATCGATTTTTGGTCGTACTCATAACTAAGAGAGAAAGAGGGACAGAGAGAGATGAAAAAAGAGAAAGAGAGCAAAATAAAGCATTTCCTAAATTTACGTCGATTTTATAACTAAGGTTGTTTACGCAAATACTGCATATTTATTATACTAGTTCTATAAATTACATCACCTTTTCCTGCATACATTTTTCTTTAATGGTTGCTTTTTTACAATAAAAGAATACGTGATAGCGAAATGCAGTGATGCAGTTTACGAAGCACGGAATCGATTCGAAGGTGAAACGTGAATTCAATTTCGAGCTCACGATTTGCCGAATATCTACTCTTAATTTAAAACCAAATTTGGTTTTAGTGCTATAAATTTTAAAATAAAACGAATTCAATTTTGCATTTAAAATTAAGACTAGATCAAATACATTAAAAATTAAAGTAAAAGCAGACACATCCTTGATTACTGTTTTTAAAGATGCTGTTCCAAGAAACTTGTACCAAAGAAGGTCTGTGCTCTGACGACACCATTATCTATCGATTGGACTATCATGTATATTAAGCAATTTTTTGTAATTTTTGAGATATTAATTTTTTTCTCTGATTAACAGTGTTTTTTTTTGAAATTTTGGATGATTTTAGCACAAATTTTTTCCGTGAAGTAATTCTTAGAGATTTTTGTTAGTATTATGGCTACCATGTGTGTTCGTCTATAAAAACACTAAACCAAAATTCTACCTACTAGTAGCTCTGATTTAGCTCACAAAATTAAAATTTACGTTTGAAAGAAATTTTTATTAGATTTCAAATTGAAAAAAAAGATTACTTAGTCCTGAATCAATAATTTCCAATACTTTCCTTAGCTCTCAAAATACCACAAAAAGTTAGTACTTTATAAGACATTTTTTTATAAAAAGAAGTTTAAAGTTGATGCAGTCGAAAATAGTGAAATTTATTTCATGCATTTGAAATGAATTTTCTCACACTTTTCCGATTAATATGATAAGTAATTATAAAAGTTGTATAAAAAGATTTAGAAGAATTTTACTCGCAAGTGCAACATTTATTTCAAGCAGCTATGTGGTGCAAGGAACAGGTAGTGTTCAAAAAAGACATCAGTAGTTATGACAAAAGCACGGCCTACGTTTATCTAACTAGAAACACGCTTTTTTCTTTGTCATCGTCACAATGATCAGAAGATTATCGCCTACTCTTGCTCTCGCTCGTACGTACGTTACTGTACTATTATTACTAGTACCTTGATGACCGAGCTTTGCTCGTTATTTTTTTTGGAAATTGTGTTTTTTGTAAATTATAAAGCTGGGGCAAAAATTATTGCACTTTTGAAACATGAATAGAAATAAAACTACAAATGTTATTTTGTTGATAATTTATTTATCGTAATAACCATTTAATGAAATTTATTTTTTAAAAACGACATCGTCCAAATGTGCGCCGTCTCGTTGTTGGCACTCCTGAAATCGACAACGCAAACTTTGGAAAACTCGCTGACACATGCTGCGGGGGATCGCGGCTATCTCCTCGTGGATTTTTTTGTTTTAATTGGGATATTGTCGTCGGTTTATTAAGGTACACTCGACTTTTCAGGTATCCCCACAAGAAAAAAATCGCATGGTGTAAGGTACGGGCTTCTGAGAGGCCAAGAGATATCACCTCTGCGAGAAATCAATTTGTTCGGAAACATTTCTTTGACTACCGGTAAACTCACATTTGTCGTATGGCATATTGCTTAATCTTGTTGCATCCAGGTCCTGTTGTTGTACCCTTGAAATTCATGCAACTGCGGCGTCAAAAAGTCTTGCAACATCTTGACGTATTCCATTGAATTCACAGTTACATTATTTCCTTGATAATTTTCAAAGAAATACGGACCAATTATGCCCTTTGCTGATATGGCAGCTCATACTGTCGTTTTAGGTGAATGAAGTGGCTTTTGGTGTTTAAGGCGAGGGTTGTCCCTGCTCCGATATCGACAATTGTGCTTATTCACGTGCCCATTGATGTGAAAATGGGTCTCGTCCGTAAACAATACATTCTCAAGGCTAGAGAATTGCTCCAACATAGTGTCAGCCAATAACTTACGTTGAATGTAATCATTTGGTTTCATCTCCTGTACAATTTGAAGCTTATATGGGTGTAGTTTGAGGTCCAGATGCAAAATCCGCTATAGATTAGTTCTTGGTATTGCCAGAGCCGCCGAACGCTTACGCGTAGATGATTCTGGATCGTTCCGTATGGATATTTCAACCTCTCGAACGTTCTCATCACTTCTTCTTAAACGTGGCCGCCTTGTTTGTTTAATATACGTTGTTGATCCCGTTTGCTCGAACTTCTCGACCCAAGCTTTGATCAAATTAGCACTTGGACACGCACTTATACGGCGTAATCCATATTTAATTCTAAACATAAAAATTTAATCCTTACTACATTGTTATTGTTAACTAGCCAGTAAGAAGTTGTGAAGAGATCAATAAATAAACACAAAAAGCACGCTGTTGTCCCGTGAAGCGCTCCATTTTGACTAAAATTGCATGAAGTGACGCAGTTTCCCGCCACCCGCGCACCCCTACCTTGAACGGTTTTTCAAAATAATCTAGTGTTGCTATTTGCAAAAATTTTTGGTACTTAGATACAAATTACATACTGATGAAACATGAATAAAACTTTTGGATTTTCTCGGTCATTATTTTTCGTGTTTAAAAAAATATACTAAATAAAAGGGCTCCTAATAATATATTTTCTCATAAAAGAAGGAACTTGAAAAAAAGGAAAAAGAGTCAGACCGGAGACATTTGTTCGAACCGGTGTTCTATGATTTCAGGACCGCCCGATATCCCATTTGAGCTGTTATAACCTTTTAGGCACCGGCAAAATTTACTTTCGTATTCTAATGATATTGTAGCAGTTTTTCATTGCCTAAAAATATGAATAAAACAACATTCTCTAAAAATA
Organism: Parnassius apollo; assembly: GCA_907164705.1. NCBI lineage: Eukaryota > Metazoa > Arthropoda > Insecta > Lepidoptera > Papilionidae > Parnassius > Parnassius apollo. Next base: position 8,074,867 of record CAJQZP010001697.1, read on the forward strand.
AGTTCTAGCTAGATCGATTTATTGCCCCCCTGTATTGAAGTAATATATATATATATATATATATATATATATATATATATATATATATATACAAAATTTTCGTTTAAAGGTACTAGATTATTGGATTTTGTGTACTTGGCTTGTAGTTTAGACTTTGATTGCATACTGATTTGGACATTTTAATTCCCTGGAGCAATAATTAGGCACGTTTACTGGATTTAGATATTGTGCATTGTTATTATGGTGTACTGCAAACGGGATTATTCAGAGATGAATAATTATTATTATGGATAGGCACGTGGAAATGCCGGACTTGCTGCAAGATTGTACCGGGACATGTTGATACGCAGAGGAAGGTGAACAAGTTCCTCCCAGATCTCGATACTTGCACTCGCGTTTAGGTAAATAAAACACGGAAGTATGATATGAGAACATCATCTTTAATAAATCGAAGCGGACCCTATACTATATTAAAATACCGATATGCTAGCGTGTTGTATTTTACTGCGAACGCCATCTAGTGACGGCGGATTAAAACATTTGAATGGACATTATTATAATTTTTGGTTCAACATCACGCCCACCAAGAACGTATCTACGTTACTTTTTTTATAAATGATTTAACTAAATATAATATTTAACTATATTAACTAAATAATTATACAACATTCAAATAATGAAAATATAGGGTGCTTACAAAATATAGTATCAATTTGTTAATGGTAAGATACAAATTTTAGACGTTGGCCTCTTTATTTGAGACCCATTACATTTCAGAGTGACGACTCGAGTAAGATTGTCTAAACCAGGATGCTTAGCAATCACCCTGCCCAGTAATCATCGCGTTGGTGGAAGATTATCTTCTTTCACTAGTACAACGTCCCCAATGTTAGGTTCTGGATTAATAGTTGACCACTTGTATCTTTGAAGTTAATGCACAAGGTACTCCGACGATCATCTTCGCCAAAAATCTTGCACCATTCTTTGCGTCAATTGCCACCTTTTCTGTGTACTAACGTTACTATGCTCGTAATTACGTTCCGGTACTACAACCAAGGGCTCGCCAAATAAGAAATGTACAGGTGTTAAGGGTGCAGAGTCCCTAAGATCAGAAGAGGGCATCGATAAAGGCCTTGAATTAAGATACGCCTCTATTGGACATAAAACTGTTGCCAACTCTTCAAAAGTGAGAGTGGAATTGCCTACAACTCGTTTTAAGTGAAATTAGGTAGATTTTATTCCGGCTTCCCACAAACTTCCGAAATCTGGTAAATGTGGGGGAATAAAATGCCATTTAGTGCTGTGGTTACTTAACCACTCTTTGATTTCCACGACGACGGACAAATGTTCAGCGGTGACAAACTTACAAAGTTCTTTGAAGGCTCCAACGAAATTCGTCCCATTGTCACTTCGAATTTCACTTACATGGCCTCGTCGCGCAACAAGCCTCTTAAAAGCAGCTATGAAACTCTCGGCTGTGAGATCACTGATAACCTCTTAATGAATAGCCTTTGTAACCATGCAGATAAAGAGGCCTATGTAACCCTTGTAGGATTTGTTTCCACGTCCCTTAGATACTCGAATATTGATGGGTCCAGCAATATCCACTACGCTGCGTAGAAAAGGTCTTGCTGGTCTAACCCTGCATGATGGCAATTGGCCCAGGAATTGGGTTTTCGTTGCAGCTGCTTGACGAACACAAGTAACACATTTGCGCATATACCCCTTGACAGCACTGCTGACAGTATCTAGTATTTTGTGCGCAAATAGTTCAGCATAAGAGTTGGACCGCCTTGCATGGTTCTTTAGTGAGCTTCATCAATGACTAAGTGCGTGAAATGACTTCGGTGGGGAAGTATAATAGGGTGTTTGGTGTCTTCGGAGAGACTCGCGTGTTGGATCCTACCTCCTACCCTCATTATTCCCTTGCTATCCAGAAAAGGGCTCAATGGTTTTAGTTTGTCCTTGTGGTCTGCGAGATATATGGCTTGACAATGTTTAATGCAAGCTTCTAGTGGGTCATTGATTTCGTCACTTGACAGGTAAGTTACAAATTTATTAGTCCTTTTGTATCTGATATATTGTCGACAACAAGCAAAAGCAGTTACAAATTTTCGCAGGGAAGAAAACTTTGTCAAGAAAGAAGAATCGGGAATCGCATTGTCGTCGATGATTACGTGTGCCTTTAGTTTTCTTTGCTCTACGTCAGTTGATATAGACTTTGGTCTTTGATAATTAATTGACGGGTTCTTTAACCACGATGGTCCCTGAAGCCATATGTCATTTTGAGCAAGTTCTGAAGGAGAACATCCTCGAGAAGCAATATCGGCTGGATTTTGAGCTGATTGAACATGAGCCCACTGATCATTATCTAACCTTGACAAGATCTCTGACGTTCGGTTACCGATGAAGGTTGTCCAGCGACTGGGCTGGCTACTAAGCCACGATAACAACACAGTAGAGTCAGTCCATCCGTGTATGTTAACTTGACTGATGCGCAGTACGTTTGCGATTTCAGTAATTAATTTGGCTAGGAGAACAGAAACCATTAACTCCAGTCTAGGAATGGAGACCTGCATGGTTGGAGCTACCTTAGTTTTGCAGCAATCAAATGAACATGAACACCACCATTTGCGCCACTGTATCCACAGTCATGATACACTTTACAGTCCGTAAGTAAACTACGGCTGCATATGCAGTGTTTGATGCGTCACAAAATCCTTGAAGTTCCATATTTAAACCATTAATTTTGGCTTCAACCCATCTTGGAATGCGTAAGTTAATGATATAAATCAATTCCGCCTGGTAAGTATTCCATTCGCCTAGTAAGTCTTCTGGTAGTTCCTCGTCCCATCCTATACCGGCTAGCCACAACTTTTGTATAAGAACTTTGGCTGTAATAATGCAAGGTGCTGCCCAACCCAAGTAACTCTTCTTGTGACAGTATTTTGTCGTTAAATGAATCAGATTCCAATTGCCAGAATTTTTTGAGTAACTTATAGTCTTCTATGTGAGTGTGCATGTTTATTATCTTGTTATGATAACAGTGTGTGGATGAGGTTTGATTTACACTGAGCTGCTGGTGTGTAAGACCTGAAAAAATCCATCCTAAGGCTGTGTTTTGAGCTGTTGGTGTGCCATTAGGACCTCTGATTAAATCATCCCTCATCACCTGTCTATGTTGTTTGGTTTATTAAATTGTGGATCAGCTAGAGTAATATCAGCCAACTCCGGCCAATCTATCGGCGCTATTTTCTTCATTGGAAGGAGGCTGCTTATAGCCCCTAGTACATGAGCTTGTATTAATAGATAAAAATTGGGATCATGGCGAGATTGAATGCTTATTTTGACCACATATTTAGAGGCCAAAATGATCTTATCTCCACCTAATCCAGACACGTCACTTCCTTGAGGTATTTTTCTTAACCCTAGCAATTGCACTATAGATTCTATCACAAATGATGCCTGTGAGCCCTGATCTAACAGAGTCCTTATCAGGCATGCATCGCCACTTCTTGTTTGAGCATTTAAAAGAGCAGTTGCTAACAAAATTCGATTGGTTGCAATTTGTTTTGAGAAATGTGCTGATATGGTTGAAGCGGTTTTGGGACTTTCTAATGATGTCTTAATTTCAGATTCCTTGTCATTGACTTCTAATGCAAGATCTGGTTTGGAACATCCACTACTTTGACACGGTAATTTTATCTATACAGTATTCCAACTTCATACAAACGGACGAAGCGAGAGTCATGCCTACGCGCCTCGATCTTGGCATGCGCTCGGCATGCTGACAGTCGTGACTGTGCCGCAGTGATAATTTTGTGGAATATATAAAAAATGGAGGAAATAAATAATAGAATAGAAATAAAGAAATAATAAATCTAAACTTCATTTAAAACCAAACATATAAATTGTAAAGTAGCTGCAGGTATCTATAACCAAGTAAAAGATATTCCTTTTCTCCACCTTGTCCATGTTCCCCAAAACAATTTTTAATTAAGCTTTATATTAGAATGTGGATTGTTTATACTTAAAAACTTAATAATAAAGCATTTCGTACGTCTCAGCCGAGGCGCAAATATTTTTCGGTCGCAAATTTATAATACCGCTTTTTTATTCAAACATAAACAGGTTTTTTATTTGAATCTACCAATCAAAAAACGACACGCATTTTTATTGAACACTTCCTATTTAATTCACAAAGTACCTATTTTATTGTTTATATAAAAAAGTATATTTACAATCATAAAACTAAATAGAAACACAAAGTAGGCAAATGTAAAAATGCTGGAGGCAGGCAGCCCTATAGCATGTTTACGTACCGCGCGTCTGTAGGCATTTATTTAAAAGATACGGCCGAGTTAAAATACTGTATAGATAATATTACCGTGACTTTGAGATTCTGAGGTAGACTTAGGGTGCAGAAAAGAGTGGTGCTTATGTTTGCATATGCGACATTTATTGTTGGAATGACAAATACTGGCAGAGTGATTGCGGCCTAAACAGTTAAAACAGAGTTCGTTCGTCGATTATCGTAATCAATTTAGCAAAATTCCTTACAGTTAGAAATTTTGTGATCACCTTTATTACAGTATGAACAACTGGACTTTATAATAGCGTTGTTGTTGGTAAAAGTGTGCAAAACCTTGGGTCTATGGGTTGAAATATTTGGTTTGGTCTTTTGCTTAGTATCTAAAAACTCTAGAGACCTGAAACGAGATTCCAAATACTCACGCAATTGTCTCAGAGTGTCGAGAGTGGTAATTCGTCCGTGCTGCTAATTTTTACTTCCCAACCTTTACGAGATTCAGGATCTAATTTTGAGCAAATTACGTAAATGAATATAGCATCCCAAGTGTCTACATTTATGTTTATAGTTTTTAAACCGTTTAACGATCCGTTCATTACATCTAGAACATCTTTTATTGCACTACAAGATTCGGTTACAATGTTAGGTAAATTAATAAAACAGTTTACCAAGTACTTCTTATTATTATATTTACTGTTTAAAGTTGACCAAGACTCCATATAATTAGATGATGCAATTGAAATATGTCGCAGCAGTTGTCTGCTTCACCAGTAAGATGGGCTTTTAGATAGCAAGTGTTATCGAGTGATGAATTATTATGCACTAATGAAACATATAGATCTCTAAAAAATATCCAATCCGAATATGCACCAGAAAAATTAGGAATGGAATTTTTTGGCAATTTTACATTGTTTTCATTCTTTTAATAAATGTTAGAAGTAGCTGAAGAACTAGGTTTTGGTTTTACTAAGGCTAAATATTCCTTTAATTCTGACTTATAAATAATATATGTTTCTTCAATTACTTAGTACATGTCGTGTGTAAAAAAATTATTTTCGAGTAAAGCGTCTGTGGCTTCTGCAGTTAATTTTCTATGTGTATCATTAACTATGTTCCATTGAGCTTCTAGCATTTCTAATATAGTTTGTAACTAATCTTAAATAATCTGTCTTTAGGAGACTTTTTAAAATTTTCATAAGCCTTTTCTATAATTGCCTTTGAACCAAGCTGATTTTTAATTAAAGATGCCATTATGTAAATTAGTTGATTCACAAAATAAAAGATTACAAATATGAAATGTTTCTAATTCTAAGATAAAAGTTAAAATTTTTATAAGTGTTTGAAACTTCGTATGTTCGAGCGAATCGGGCGTAGGTTCCCCGTTCGTTCACTATTAGTAAAACTATTTTTCTAAGTTGAAATTTAAATATGCAAATTTTATAAGTCTACTTGAATAAAACTATTATTTACGGATTTTATCGCGTTTAATTACTTTAATTTATTTTTATTATTATCCCGACGTTTCGGGTGCTTTACAGCGCCCATGGTCACGGGGGGGACTGAAACGTCGGGATAATAATAAAAATAAATTAAAGTAATTAAACGCGATAAAATCCGTAAATAATAGTTTTATTCAATGTGTAGTGTTCGCGTAAATTTATGAAATTTTATAAGTCTACTTATATTTGAAAATATTGTTCTAATGGAAGCTAAAAATATTTTTTAATGTTTTAAATTCACAATAAATTTCAAAATTTTTTAAAAGTGTTTGACACTAAGTATATTAGGGCGAATTGGGCATAGGTTCCCCGTTCGTTCACTTTTATCAAAACTATTCTAAGTTAATATTTTAATATGCAAAATTTTACAAGTCTACTTTTATTACTGTACAAGTAAAAATTCTTAAAATCTCTAAGTCAAAATTTTGAGTTTTCGACTTGCTGCACTAATATTAAAACACAAATTGTACTCACAGTTTTGTCTTCAAACCATTAATTCCACTTTAGTTTCGCAGTTGATCACCTTCGCTGTTGTCTTCGATTCATGACGTCACTGGTCGTATATCGTGACGTCGATGACTACGTCACCCGCTGTGTTTTCCCGATGCGATGTTATGATGACGTCACCCCCTTTTGCCGACTACCTTGGATTTCTCTCTGCCTCCCGTCGCTACTGCTCCTCGGTTGGTGGCTGCAGACTTCGTGCTTGCTTCCGGCACCACTGCACCACACTTAACCAACTGGTAATACGACCTAACGGAGACGTTCACCAGTGCGCACCTTCAGAGGCGATCCACCTCTGGTTTCTAGTGCGAGTTACGCGCGAACGGATGATTCACTTAGATCCGACTACGAAGGACCGTGAACAAGTTCCTCCGAGATCTCGATACTTGCACTCGTGTTTAGGTAAATAAAACGCGGAAGTTTGATTTGAGAACATCATCTTTAATAAATAGAAGCGGACCCTATACTATATTACAATACCGATATGCTAGCGTATTGTATTTTACAGCGAACGCCATCTAGTGACGGCGGATTAAACATTTGAATAGACATTAAATGAGATTATAATTTTTGGTTCAACTGTGGTACTAATCAGACACTTATCCAGACTGACATCTTTTTCTACGCGTACACAATTCCTACATGGAAGGATTGATCGGTCGACAATCTTATTGAGATGAACTGATACGTCCTGACCACGTTGACGTTGTGTTTGAAGAAGTTACAAGAGATCCTTCGAAGAGTACGAGAACGAATTCAGCACTAATCAAAATTACCCACTCGAAATTTAAAAACATATTAATAATAGTAATAACGGCTCGGTCATGCCTATCCTCATGTATACCTTTGGCATACTCAGGTGGACTCAGACGCTCGCTCTGAAATACGGTCTCGTGGATCGGAAATTGTTGTATTACAAGTACTTGCCGAAAGCCGTGCTCGAAAATAATCGCGCCCAGCTCTATTGGGACCGTGCCATCATCACAGACAGGACTATTCTGCGAATAAGCCTGATATTGTGCTGATGGACCGGGCACAGTCAAGGATATTTTTGGTCGACATTACCATTCCGTATGACGGGAACCTCGTGAAAGCCGAAACAGATAAGCAAAATATCTGGACCTGGCTCACGAGGTGACCGACATGTGAGGTGGTCTGCCGACCGAAATTATTCCTGTAGTCGTCTCTGCAAACGGGCTAATCAGCCTCTCGGGTCATTTGAGGCGGCTGGGACTAGGTGGCGGACCGCTCCAGGCTCAAATGCAGAAGGCGGTGCTCCTCGATACCGCCCGCATCGTCCGCCGGTTTCTTTCCCTTTCCCTCTAACCCTCGGCCATTTGGCCCCCCTGCCGAGGGCCTCCATCTGGTTGGGCTTTTATTTATATATGTATTTTTATATTTTTATTTTATGTTATTGATATTTATGTACATTTATTTTTTAATTTTAATTTATAATTATATATTTATAGAACCCAACCAGATGAGAAAAATATATTGATACCCTCCAATAATAATAATGGAGGGCTCCGGGAGAGGATTTCAGCTACGAAAGGGAGGGACAAAAGTGACCCAACTTTTCTATGTGGATTACCTCAAGTTATTCTCCTCCAGTCGCTCCCATCTTATGGAATTTCTAAACATCACTTGTGAATTTAGCAATTCTATTGGAATGGAGCTGAGGACGGATAAGTGTGCGGTCCTCCATGTTGAAAGGGGAAGGATTGTTAACTCTGAAGGCATATACTCGTGTATGCCCGTCAATTTAAAGACCCTTTCCGAGGCTGAAACATAACGATACCTGGATATGTCACAGAACATTGGTATCGATGAGGAAACTGTTTTATTAGATATGAGAACTGCACCACTTCGAAAAAGTGCAGTATTTCGACAATATTTGCTGGTAGGACCAGTACCATTAAGTATAAAAGTATTAGATTTTTATTCCGAATGTTTTTTTATTTCTTCTTTCCTCATTTTCCTCCAAACTCAAGGGCCATAGCAAAGTATCATAAGGTTGCCTGATGATGTCAAGCCACGTTGAATGTGTGTTAGTGGGCTGCGGTTAGAGGAGATTCCTGTCCATGTACCGCTGTAGTTGAGGTGGACTCGTCGTGACCCTTCGTGACTTTGGTGAGGCTGAACCACTTGATGCTTCCAAGTGCTCGTTTTTTCCTGGCTCCATTCACATATCGGGCTCAGGGAGTACGTAGGAGGTGGAGTCAGAGGTCGCAAAGGGCGGTGTGCCTTGTGTTTCTGGCGCGCGTTATCTGAGAAGAAAAGCGGGGGGAGAAAACAGCAACTAAGGAGGGGCTGCCATTGGGTGACTGGCACCGGAGGGGCCGCGGATGTGCGTTAAAGTGTTTCTGTGGCCCTATCAATTTGCAGCGGAGGTAGAACACCATGGGGTTTTAGTAAGTGCGAGTCTAGAGATTTAATTCTCTCTCTAATCTCAAGATTTAATTTGTGCTTTAACTTCGTAGTGGCCCTATTTTAGTTTATTTCATATTTACAAATTCTGGCCATCGTTTACATTCACGGTTTTTGGCAGCTTCCTGTTCCGCAACATTCAGGCTTCGATCAAGAACCCATGGATTGCGATATGTCAAGCCCCCTCGAATACGTGGCACTGCCGAAGCTGAAAAGCTTAGGGGGATAAACTTAGGAATGAAGATATCGACAGTATAACCAAAGTGAACGACATCGCCCAATGGATTAGTAAGCTGAAGTGGTAGCTGAACGGCCATGTAGCTCGAAGAACCGATTACCGATAGGGAAGAAATTTAAGATTCTCGAGTAGCAGTGTCGTACCGGCAGGTGAAGTGTCAGAAGTTCCCCCACTAGATGGAGTAAAAAACTGGTAAGACATACAGGAAATTGATGGATCCAGGTGGCTCAGGACCGTGCTTTATGGCATTCCTTGGGGGGTATGAGGAGGAGGTATGTTCAGCAGTGGACTTGTGAAGGGTTTTAATGATGATGAATGATAGTGGCATTATATTAATATTGGTGGAGCCACGTGTTTAAAGCTGCCGAAGTCTAGTTCCCCGGTCGAACCTTAAACCTATTACGCGAGATATTAATCTAAGTGGACTGTATCTACTAATGCTTCTACACTTGTATATGCGGTACAATGCACTCGCTCTTCCCAAAAAAACGAACTATTATTTGCCAAATCGATGAAAGGAATCCTGCTTGATTAGGAAAACACAAAATTGGAGCGGGTTAAAACAACTATATCAAGCAGGAAAATACTATTAGGAAAATGTTGACTCACCGGGATGTTTCTTCTATGCGGTCGAGCACTATAACTGCGACTTCTGGAACACTCCGGAGAGAGGCGGTGCGCGACTATATCTCACACGAGAAGAGGCGGGTTTCCTGGAGCTTGACTGCTTCCAGGCTAAAGCGGTTTCTACTAATGAAGTGTTTCCAACAACGAGCGCGGCGGTAAGAGAGCTCTTTAGGACACTATTATCCTAGGCGGTGTGGTTTCAACGGCGAGCGCGGCGGGAAGAGGAGCTCTTTAGGACACTATTATCCTAGGCGGTGTGGTTTCAACGGCGAGCGCGGCGGGAAGAGAGCCACGCGTCGGTCGCGCGTGTCTTATATATCCTCGGTTCCGATGATTACGTGATGTTCTAGAATCATCTTCTTTCCCCTCGAACCCCACCACCCCGATGTGTCGATAGGAGGGTACGAATGATATCGTTTTGGAAAGGGATAACCGATTTGGCAGCCTAGCGTCAAATAAAATAAATACGAATGGTTTTCCGCGCAACCAAATATGATACATGAATAGAATGGACGTTACAAGTAGAGTCCATCTATCCATAGAGTCCATTCTATTTATTTGAGTATAAGTAGGGTATAGAATTTTTATCGATATATTTTTACACACTGTCTTATCCCTATTATTAGTTCCCTGGACGTGCACTTCTGCTATCAGCGCCAAAATGGCGCAAATCAAATTGTTACTGGCTATACACCGTGACTTATCATGTCACAGTGTATAGCCAGTCCAGCGTACTTCTATAGAGGTGAGTGTTTCAAATGCATGAAATAAATTTCACTATTTTCGACTGTATCAACTTTAAGCTCCTTTTCGCACAAAAAATACACTATAAAGTATTAAAGTTTATAGTTTTTGAAATTATCAGGAAGTCATTCAGGGCTAAGTAATTTTTTTTTCAAGTTGAAATCAATTAAAAATTTCTCTCAAACAGAAAGTTTCATTTTGAGAACTAAATCTGAGCTACTAGTAGTTAGGATTTTTGTGTTTAGTATTTACACCGACGAACACAAATTCTGGTTATAATACTAATAAAAAATATCTTTACTAATTAATTCAGCGAAAAAGTTATAGCTTAAACCGTCAAAAGTTTAAATAGAATCTGAAAATAAGACAAAAAATAGTATTTCGAAAACTACAAAAATTGCGGAAGATACATGAGGGTCACTGATAGGTATTGGTGTCCCCAGACCACAGACTTTCGCTGGTACAGGTTCCCTGGGACAGCTTGTATAACACACTTTGATAACAAAATTGAAACAAACAACGATAAATTAAAATAAATGGTATTAATTAAAAGGCCTTGGATCTAGAAAAATGGAAAAGGGGTGTTATATTGCTTGAGTTATTAAGGTCTTAAATTGCCATTATTATAACTCACCGACTTACTCATAAAAAAGTAGGCCACTTCTAAGATAGTTATAAACTTAAAATTTGGCATTCAGGTAGACCAGTAGAGCCCGCCTGACGTCCGCCATGGAGACTCTCCAGAAGAAGAACGAGAAGCTCCGCGCAGACCTGGCCAGTCTACGTGAGCCTGCCTCTCGCGCGGCGCCTCAGACGCAGCGCCCAAGCCAGCCCGTGCCGGTGGAGAACCAGGTTCTGAACCTGGTCCGGCAGGAGCTGGATGCCTTCCAGCACCGGTTCTCCGTGCTGGAGGGCATCGTCCTGCGCCCCCCCTAGGGGCAAACAAGACGGTGGCGAGGCCAGCAACAGTCTCGTACGCGGCGGCCACGGCTACCGCATCCAGGCCGGGGCCGTCCAGCCAGCCCTCGGGCGGGCTGCAGTTGCCCCTCCCCCCTGAAAAGCCGGCTCCGGCAAAACCGGTACCGGCTGAACCGGCTCCGGCTAGTCCGGCGACGGGAAAGAGAGGCAAGACGAAGGCGAAAAGGGGCAAGGCGGCAGCACAGGTGGTGGCTGCACCAGCCCCAGTGCCTGCGGTGAATGTGCCAGCGCCAGCGGCAAGCCAGCTGCCGCCGCCTTCACCGCCCTCCCAGCTCCCTACACCTCCCACGGCTGATGCCGGTTGGCAGGTGGTCGGGGACAAAAAGAAGGGGAAGAAGGCAGCCAAAAAGGCCAAAGAGCAGGAGCGGCAGCGCCAGTTCAGGGCGCGCAAGATCGCGGCTAGGCTCCGCGCTCCGAAGACCGCAGCTGTAGTGATTACACTACAGCCGGACGCGGAAAAGAAGGGCGTTACCTACCGCGATCTGCTCGCGAAGGCGAAGGAGGCGGTGGATCTCGGGGAGCTCGGGATCACCAGGGGCCTCCGGCTCAAAGTCACCCAGACGGGGGGCTCGTATGCTGGAGGTCCCCGGGGGAATCCAGTGGCGCGACCGCGGACGCTCTGGCTGCGAAGCTCAGAGCGTCTCTGGATGCGGACGAGGCCCGAGTGTCCAGGCCCGTCAGATGCGCAGACCTGCGCATCATGGGTCTGGACGACTCGGTATCGGAGGAGGAGTTGGTGGCCGCCGTCGCCAGGTCCGGGGGTGCACTACGGACCAGGTCAGGTCAGGCGCCATACGCCCGGACCAACAGGGTATGCATGCCGCCACGGTGTGCTGCCCTGTTACGGCGGCCAAAACCATAGTGGAGGGCTGAAGGCTTCTGGTGGGCTGGGTCTCAGCGCAGGTTAAGCTGCTGGAGCCCAGACTTCTGAGGTGCTATCGCTGTCTCGTGGGGCACCCCCTATCAGTGAGATGCGCCTCGGAGGTTGACCGCAGTGGCCTTTGCTTCCGCTGCTGTCAGACCGGATACATATCGGCGACCTGCTGCGCCTCGCCGCACTGTGATGCATGTGCGGCGACCGGCAAGCCAGCCGATCACCGGACCGGGAGCAAAGCCTGCGTGCCACCCGCCAAGGCCAAGGCCACGGGTAGGGGAGGGCCCTCCGCCGCCACCGCCTATGTGGCCTCCGCCGCAGTCGCAACTGCCGCCGCCACCGCTGTCACTGTCGCCGCCGCCGCCGCCGCGACACCGCCGCCCGCCGAGAGGCCCCCCGTGGAGGAAGCTGAAATGGAATGCCTATAACGGCCCCATTAAGCTTCCTCCAAGCGAATATCAACCACTGCGCCTGCGCTCAGGATCTGTTGCTTGAGCATGGCACAGTGGTCGATTAACATCGCTGTGGTCGCTGAGCCGTATTTTGTCTGGCCTAGGGAGGACTGGGTGGCGGACCTTAACGGCTCAGTTGCCATCATCTCTTCGGCCGCCGCCGGTACCCCGACTCTTGAAGGTGTCAGGAGGGGTCAGGGGTGCGTAGCAGCACGAGTGCGAGTGGTCCGCGTTGGGCGCTGAAGCAGCTGGACCGGGAGCTCCTCCTGGAAGCCTCGATCGTGCAGGCCTGGGTGTCATCACCGGACAGGCCTGCCGACGTCAATGATGAGGCAGGGTGGTTCCAGGAGGCCATGTCCGAGATATGTGACGTGGCAATGCGGCGCGTTCGGCCAAGAAGCGCCCGGCGTCAGGTGTATTGGTGGTCGCGTGAGCTGACATCTCTGCGCGAGGCGTGTGTCGCCGCGCGGCACCTGTACGCCAGGCATCGCAGGCTCCGCATTCGTCCACCGAATGCGGCAGCCATTGAGGCGGAGCTGTACGAGGGATACAGAGCGGCGAAGACCGCCCTCCGGGAGGCTGTCGGATCAGTCAGTCAGGATCGGGCCCGTGAGGAGATGCTGGAGACTCTCGACAGAGATCCGTGGGGGCGCCCTTACAAGATAGTGCGGGATAAACTCCGCACCTGGGCCCTCCCGCTGACGCAGAGTCTCCGGCCCCAGCTCATGGAGGACGTGGTGAGCGCTCTGTTCCCTGCGCGAGGGGAACATCCGCCCCCGCCTATGGCTCCGCCACCTGCGGTGCCGGAAGCGGACCACCAGGACGACGACGGCGATATCCCGGAAGGGACCGGGGTAGACCTGAGAGTGGCGGTACGTAGGCTCAAGGCCAGGAATACCGCCCCAGGACCCGATGGCATGCCTGGCAAAGCCTGGGTCCTGGCCTCGGTGGCTCTCGGGCCCTGACTGGAGGGGCTCCTAAGCGCATGCTTGGAGAGAGGCCAATTCCCGCTTCGTTGGAAGACGGGGAAGCTGGTCCTCATTCGGAAGCCGAGGCGCCCTGCGGACTCTCCGTCCGCATACCGGCCCGTGGTGCTGCTCGACGAGGTGGGCAAGCTCTTTGAAAGAGTCGTTGCAAACCGCCACGCCGAGCACCTTGGGGGGACGGGGCCGGATCTTGCGGAACACCAGTTTGGTTTCCGCAAGAGGCGCTCTACGGTGGACGCCATCATGCGCGTGAGAGCCCTCACGACAGGGGATGCAGTGGCCAGAGGGGGGAGGGGTTGTCTTAGCTGTGTCTCTCGACATCGCGTTCAACTCCATGCCCTGGAGCTGCATTAGGGAGGCACTCCGGTATCACCGGGTGCCGACCTATCTCCGTCGTATAGTCAGGGACTATCTGACGGACAGGGCCGTCATCTACCCCGGTCGCAACGGTGAGTGTAACCGGCGAGAGATGTCGTGCGGTGTCCCACAGGGTTCGGTTCTGGGGCCACCTCTGTGGAACATCGGTTACGAATGGGTGCTGCGCGCCGACCTCCCTACTGGCATCAGCGTAGTTTGCTGCGCTGACGACACGCTGGTACTGGCACAAGGGGGGTCGTACGAGGCGGTGGCGGAAACTATGACACGCGGGGTTGCGATAGTCGTTGAGAGGATTCGGCAACTGGGTCTCGAGGTGGCTCTGCACAAGTCCGAGGCCATGCACTTCCATGGTCCTCGGAACAGGCCACCACCGGGATCCTCAGTGATGGTAGGAGGGGTATCCATCTGCATCGAGTCGACGCTGAAGTACCTAGGACTCGTCCTCGACGGCCGATGGAACTTCGTTGAGCACTTCCGACGTTTGGCTCCCAAACTGGAACGGACCGGGGCTGCCTTCAGGCGGCTCCTGCCAAACCTGGGGGGGGGGCAAACGCCTCCTGCCGGAGGCTCTACGCGGGGATAGTAGGTCCATGGCCCTTTACGGGGCCCCGGTGTGGGCGCGTGGTTTGGCGCGGCTTGCCGTCCACCACTTGAACGCGCCCCAAAGGGTGGTTGCCGTAAAAATGGTTCGCGGCTACCGCACGATCTCCCGCGAGGTGGCGAGCCTCCTTGCCGGATTGCCGCCATGGGATCTGGAGGCGATAGTCCTCGCACGCCTGCACGAATGGCGCGCGGAGGCACTATGCCGGGGGGAAACCCCGCTGCCGCAGCAGGTTGTCGCGCAGCGGACAGACTTCCGGCACGATCTCATGGCGACATGGAGAGAGCGACTGTCGCAACCCCGTGCTGGGCACGCCACTATAGCGGCGATAAGACCCCTCTTTGAGGAGTGGCTTGAGAGACGCCACGGCATCCTCACCTTCCGCCTGACGCAGGTCCTCACCGGACACGGTGTGTTCGGGATGTTCCTGCACCGAATCGGGCGGGAGGAAACGCCCGGGTGCTCCCACTGCGAGGATGGACCGGAGGACACGGTGGAACACACCGTGGAGGTGTGCCCTGCTTGGGCGGAGCACCGCCGTGTCCTCGTAGCGGCGATAGGCGGCGGCGACCTCTCGCGTCCGGCCCTGGTCGAAGCCATGGTCCGGAGCGAGACGGAATGGAATGCCATCACCATCTTCTGCGAAGCAGTGATGCTAGCGAAGGAGGTGGCGGAGCGGGAGAAGGAGAGAGCAGCAGCTTTCCTCCCCGGCCGCCGCGGGAGACACCCCGGACGTCGGGGGCTACGTCGTGGCCCCCGGCTACCGTAGGCGTGGGCTTGTGGACGGCGAGCAATGGATAGCTCGCCGTCCGTCCGTCTAACGACGACAGGCCGTGTCGACGGCGCGTTTTGTTCCACGCGCGCCTCAAAGAGCTGTCAGCAGCGTGAAGGGGCCCGCAAGGGCCGACGCCTGCCGGGGCTGCGGGCTGTTCGAAAGAGATACCGCGGTTCCGGAACGTAAGGGCACTGAAGGAACACGGATGGTTTTTAGTCAGTAAAAGTCTGACACTCCCTTACGCTCCACCCAGAGCGAAAGGCGTCATTAGATATTTTCCATCCGCAAAAAAAAAAAAGGTAGACCAGTAGAGAGACAAATTTGGAATTTGGTGTCTACATCTGTTGACAAAGTTACTGACGCGGTTAGTTTAAAGTATAGTGCTTGAAACAAACTGTACCAATAACTTTTTAATTAATGTAGTTTATAGTAAAAATAAAAAATAGAAAGGCGTAAACGCCTTATTACTACTAATATTTATAAAAGGAAAAAACTTTTATCTAAACCTTATCATATCTCAACAAAAACATATAAGTTAAAATAGTCTTGAACGAAGTACAAAAAACGTTAATGCCCTTGCCGATAAAAGAGTGAAAATCTGAACGGGCTCAAAGTTTTATAGCAGCTTTAGGAGCGATGTATATTTCTAAAGAACTATGATTAAAGTAACTCAACCCCCTTTTCACATTTATGTTTTTGGTGAGAAAATATTCAATGGCAATTACTCTTATAGAAAGAAGGTTCTTAATCAAGTTCTTAATGTCATATTGATTATGTTAAAACCGTTTTATGATTATTCAAAAATTAAACACTAACGACACTTTCAATTACAAGAAAATAAAAATAAACTCCTTAAAACATATAGCTTGTAGGTTTCCGAGACGTTAACAGCGGTTTAAATAACGATCAAGCTGTAATCGTTCCACTGAGAATGCAAAGTTATTAAGTTTCCGAAAGAAATTACTTTGTAAGGTTAATCTATAACATTAAACCAGTCAATATGTTACAGTTTCATGTATTTTTAGCAAGTTGTATATTTTCCGTGTTAAATATTTATTTCATAATTTTCATAATCATATAGTGTGTGGCCGAGGTAGGAAAAGGGGAGATCTCCCGCCGGGCGAGGTTGTTGTGCCCGGGGAGCGGCCAACGCTCCGAGTGATAGTTCGGAGAAGCTCTATATATACTGTCTATGATTCGGAATGTTAATAGCGCGATTTAGGCTTCGGTGTGTTTCGGTGTGCTAGTGGCGCGACGACAACGCCGCTACAAGTGTAAATAAATAAATTGTTTTGCGATAGACTAACTTAAAATAAACGCAAATTTGTCTTGAAATTCTTAGTCAGATTATCATCACCATCACAACCTCTTCCTATTTAGTCCACCGCTGGACAGACATTTTTAGCAATATGCCAACTGGCATGAATTTTTTGAGGATTTCCCAATGGTTACTACCTACAGTCACCTACAGTCACGCCAATACTAAGAGAAGAGAATCACTGTAGAAAATATCGAAATAATTTGGTGCGAAACTTGTGTGATAAAATAAAAAAAAAACACAATGTTATACAAGATACCCATTACGTTACGGAAAAAAGATATCAAATAATAAATTAATGAGTTTCATCAGTTATTAAAAAAGATTGAAGATATAACAAAAAAATGAATTTCAAAAAAGTTCACATCCTGATTGACGATATACAGCTGATAGTTAATCATGCTTTTGGAAACTACACCAGTTTTAAACTATACTTTTGTGAAAAATGGTGTACACAAAAGCATTAAAAACTGACATCTTTCTTTGCAAATTACGACCGAGCTGTTAGTAGATAGCCAAATACGCCATGTGCCAATTTAATTAAAGATACTTTAAATAATGCTGACCGATTTTTGTTTATAATATTTGTTATACGTATATTTTATAACTTAAGACACGTCTCTCTTCTTTGACGCTGCTTGTGGTTGCCGTTCTTTGTAATTTACATCTGGAATACACAAAATTAATTCCCCATCTACGAGGAGCGAGATAATTATGGCGTATTCTGAAGATAAAATAGCGTATTAGATTATTTTAATGCGCCGCAGGCAAATAAACACGAAAACGAACACGAGAATTACGAGCAGAATACGAGTCTCAATTTATACGCACTGTTTATTTTTAAAAAAACTTAAAGTATTTTTAGCTCAATTATTTATTTTCGATATTTTATATTCTTACGTTACATTTATTTTTTTAACAAACGTAGTTATTTATTATATACATTGAAATGGAAACCGGATAAGTGCGAGTAGGACTCGTGTCCTGAGGGTTCCCTAGAAACTTAATTATGAATTACGGGTTAGGCAAGCACCGAACATTGCTCTAAAAAAAGTTAAATTAAAGGAAGAACTTAACTACGCGGAAGAATAAAATGTAAATTTATAAATAAAACAACAAATGATCGCTTTTAGGATTTTTAATAATTTTTGCTTTAATACCTCCGTTCCAAATTTAAATTGCTAAATGATTCTGATGAGATAAATAGAAAGTACCATAGAATATTATAATTCATAATAGAATGGTTATCACCATTATTTTGTACCACGATTGGCGTCACCGGGAGCACACATACATGCAATTACGTCGTATTTATCACTACTACAAACCCGATTCGAATTTATACATTTTAGACTTTTCGTTAATGTTCGAGATCGTCATTAAAAAAACAAATCGTAAATACAATCGCAGTAAGAACCATTTTTTTCTTATTGTAAATAAAAAGTTTCTGAACAGATTTAAGATGCATCACATTAGTCTACGTTATAGTATGTAATGGTATCACCGCTAGGGATGTAGTCTTGTTTAGTGACTTACAGGTAACCGCTTAGCACCGGTAAATCGGTGTACTTATTTTCAAATATTTCCATAATATTTTTTCTTACAAATTTTGTACAATTTTATACTAAAATATAAATACTAAAGTATTCACTATGTAAAAGTTCAATGAAAAAAATATTTTGTATGTTCCAAATACACGATTATTTGTAAATTCATCGATTAGAAAATCCAAAATCTTAATTTGCTGCCAAAATGTATTAAAGATAAATGAATGGAGTTGCTCGGAATCATGTGTATGAGAAATCTGTACTTTACTATTACTTTACAGGCTTTTATGGCTAAACCGCTGAATATATTTTGATAAAATTGAGATAGTTTAATGTCTGGTTAAGTAAAAAAGTGATGTCACAGATAAGTAGGCTTTAAAGCCTAATTTAGTTTAGTCTATATTAACCATTAAACCGCCAATGTGGATAAAAACGGTGAAATGGTTATAAAACTTTGTACTCATATAGGAAATGCTAAGCTACTCAACTAATTTTGACGAGAGTTTTCAGATAGCTGAAAAGATTAAAAAGGCTAGATTTCCTTTTATCCTCAAAGAGATAACGTAGTAATTCCACGTGGACGAAAACGTATTCGTATATTTTTTTAAATTAGTATTTCTTTACAATTTGTTGTCTTTGAAACGTGTTGGACTGTTTATCTACATAAGTTAATATCCACTAATTGCGATAATTTGCTATTATTACAAAACTAACTAAAACTATATGTTGGTCTATTAAGAAGGTTACTATTTCCTTTAATGAATAAAACAGTATTTACGGAATTATAAAATTTATTAAAATTATTAAATAGTAACATTTATTAAAAGCTTGCTAAATCGTAACAATTCAACCCATCAGTAATCTTAAATCGATATTGTGTATGTCTACTACCTACGTATTCTTTAATTCCAGATCTCCAGGAAAACTGCAAGAATGGTTTAAGAAAAAGAAAAATATCAAAAAAGCTCCAATAGTACTAAATGGTACAGTATTGGTAGGCCAACACAAGGTAAGCGCGAAATTGGATGAAAAAGTATGAACACACATATTTTTTTTACTTTTAACACAAAATGTGTCTTCCTAACCCTTTGTGGTTAACGAGACGTGAGGTGAATATGTAGTATATTTTTATGAAATGAAACCAGAAGATGGTGCCTAAAAACTTTGTTGCAAATTTTTCATGTTATCCCATAGAGTGAACAAATTTAAAATTTGATAAAAAATGTTAAAATTGAGTTTATTCGTAAGTTATTAAATTACTATTTCTCATCGTATTTTAACATATCTATTTAGCTTTTCATTAAGCCAAGTACAAAACTAAAAGCGATAATGTTTTCCGGCTTATCGGTATCGGTAAAATTTTGTTACATCTCTAGTACTTGCAATATCAGTTGCGTGTGACACATCAATATTTCTTTATTTTTGTTTCTAATGTTCACAAAATATAAATAGTTTCAACTTACTGGTTGTAGGATATGCCTCCTTTATTTTAATTCCATTTATGGCTGTTCTTTCGACACGTAATTATTGCACAATTTGACATTTTTTAATAATTTACATGTAGCGACGCTTGACACGAAAATTGTAAACGATTGTTAAGTCAAAAGTGATGCGTTGACATTTATAGTTGTGAATTGACATGTTAGTGGTTACACTAAATAACCCCGAAAGTACCCGGGCGAAGATAAGATGATGAGCGGAATTTTAGAAAGTGGGTGGAAAACCGGTACTTGAAGTCCTACCGGAATAAATATTTCTAAGCCACAATAACATTTTTTTTCTGTAGTCTGCAGTGATTACACTTATAAGAAAACTATTAGTTTTAAAAGTATATGAATTTATCGTAAGTTAAAAGAGCATGCGCATGCGTGAAACAAAGTGGGACCTTTAATTTCGTACTCCACGGTGGCACTACTCCGAAGGCGTGGAATAGATGTGCGGTGGTCTTGTTCTTCAAGAAAGACTACAACGCTCTCTTGAAGAACTACAGATTGATTTTCCTTCTGAGCGCCGACTACGTGCTGTTTGCGAGAGTCATTCCGAATCGTATCGCATGCAGACTCGACGATTTCCAGCCTCTTTAACAAGCCATTTTCCAAAAAGGCTTTAGCACCATAGACAACAAACATACTCTTCATCAAAATGTACAGAAGACCAAAGAGTACAATCCCTATGTCTTGCGTATGTGGATTATAATTTCAATTCAGCCTATGGTTCCGACAAAATTTGGGCGATGCTTCCTTCAGCGATGCCAAGTTGACAGTTGGTATATCGAAGTGCTGAAGTTGAAGTGTATGCACAGTAGGGCTATGATGACTATTCGAGTACAGAACCAGAGGTTGAAATATATCCAACTGCAGAGAGGTATAAGACAGGGTGACGTTATATTACCGAAACTCTTCATCGTTGCATTTGAAGACGTTTTCAAGCTACTGGACTGGAAAGTATTAACATAAATGGCGAGTACGTCACTCAGCTTTGGTTTGATGACGATATAGTCCTTATGGTAGAATCGCTGGAAGACCTAATAATTATGCTCAATGACCTCAATAGTCCCTCCCAACGAATAGGTTTTCAGATGAACATGGACAAAATAAAGATCATGTGTACGGTCCATGTCACATGTAGTTGTTTCGAGCACTAAGCTGGAAGATGTTGATGAGTATATTTACTTGGGACAAATAGGTCGACTAGCTAAGTCCAACTTTGACCGAGATGTCAACGGATTCAACTTGGCTGGTCAGCGTTAGGGAAATTGCGACACATCTTTTCGTCAGGTACACCTCAAGACTTGAAAACGAGATTGTACAATCAATGCGCGTTGCCTCTGATGACTTACCCATAAGTTTGAGTCGTGGTTCTTCACTGCTGGCCGTACGAGAAAGCTCAAGGTGGCTCGGAGTTTCTCTGCGTGATAAGCTTAGAAATGAGAGTATTCACAGTAGAACCAGATTGGCCAACAGAATGGCAATTGGCTGGCCATATAGCTTCAAGAACCGACAACCGATGGGAATAAAAGGTTACTGGGTGACAGCATCGTACTGGTAGGTGAAGTGTAGAGCAATCCGCCACTAAATGGGGTGACGACCTGGTAAGACATGCTGAAAGTCGATGGATGTAGGTCGCTCAGGTTCCTTGCTTTATGT
The DNA here is from genome assembly GCA_907164705.1 of Parnassius apollo. NCBI lineage: Eukaryota > Metazoa > Arthropoda > Insecta > Lepidoptera > Papilionidae > Parnassius > Parnassius apollo. The sequence goes on from CAJQZP010001697.1 coordinate 8,096,270, forward strand.
CGTTCCTTGGGGGAGACCTATATTCAGCAGTGGACTTATGAATGGCTGTAATAATGATGAAACACTTACGCTTGCAACACAGAAGAGTAGGCATAGACAATGGACTTCCATTTAGGGTGATTTTTAGATATCTCTCTCGCCTTATTTACATCTATATACATATACAAACATGCTCGTCAATTAAGGGTACTCTGAATTTTACCCATCTTCAATATATCACCGATTTTTTTAAATTGAGTTGTTACCAGGAAGACGCTGCTGCTCATCTCCTGATTATGACCCTCTGTAGCCGTTTACTCCCACGGGATTATATGGGGCAGTGGATTTTCCAAAAATATCATAATACGTCGGTTAGGGATTAGTATTTAAAATTAACTTCCTCTCGATACCTTTACCTACTCCTGAGAAAAGAAGCCTTTACAGAAGGACAGGCGGACGAACAAACACCAAACTAATCCTAAAGGTCCCATTTTTTCCCTTTGAATTACAGAACCCTAAAAAAGAGAACATCTACAAAACTTTAATATTTTAACGTTGAGAGCTAGCTGCGTTCATATTTAAAGCACATCTTGAGTCGACTGTAATGTAAATATAAGACTGTCGTTGTACGTAGAATATACTTTTGTGTGTGTGTGTGTGTGTGTGAGTGTGTGTGTGTGTGTGTGTGGGTGCGTGCGTGCGTGCGTGCGTGCGTGCGTGCGTGCGTGCGTGCGTGCGTGCGTGCGTGCGTGCGTGTGTGCGTGCGTGCGTGCGTGCGTGCGTGCGTGCGTGCGTGCGTGCGTGCGTGCGTGCGTGCGTGCGTGCGTGCGTGCGTGCGTGCGTGCGTGCGTGCGTGCGTGCGTGCGTGCGTGCGTGCGTGCGTGCGTGCGTGCGTGCGTGCGTGCGTGCGTGCGTGCGTGCGTGCGTGCGTGCGTGCGTGCGTGCGTGCGTGCGTGCGAGCGTGCGTGCGTGCGTGCGTGCGTGCGTGCGTGCGTGCGTGCGTGCGTGCGAGCGTGCGTGCGTGCGTGCGTGCGTGCGTGCGTGCGTGCGTGCGTGCGTGCGTGCGTGCGTGCGTGCGTGCGTGCGTGCGTGCGTGCGTGCGTGCGTGCGTGCGTGCGTGCGTGCGTGCGTGCGTGCGTGCGTGCGTGCGTGCGTGCGTGCGTGCGTGCGTGCGTGCGTGCGTGCGTGCGTGCGTGCGTGCGTGCGTGCGTGCGTGCGTGCGTGCGTGCGTGCGTGCGTGCGTGCGTGCGTGAGTGCGTGAGTGCATTGGTGTGAATGTTAAGATCTCGCCGAGTACGAACGGACGGTGATTAGCGCATCCGCTCCAAAAACGATTTGTTTTTGAAGCAGACGCGCTATACTTAACATGTATCTTATTTTCAAAATTTTATCATTAGTTCAAACTGTTGTATCAAAATTAATAGTAACAATAATAATAAGTTCTCTTAAATTTACGCGAACACTACACATTGAATAAAACTATTATTTACGGATTTTATCGCGTTTAATTACTTTAATTTATTTTGGGACATTGGGACGTCAAACATCTCAGTCCCCCCCGTGACCATGGGCGCTGTAAAGCACCCGAAACGTCGGGATAATAATAAAAATAAATTAAAGTAATTAAACGCGATAAAATCAGTAAATAATAGTTTTATTCAAATAATAATAAGATTTTTTTTTTCAGTTTCAAACTCCATACATTGGTTGCAATAAGAACAAACTTTAAATTAATGTTAATAAGTACACAAATATGTAAAAAACAAAATACACAAATGCACATTACCAGTTCCAATGCCACACAACCGGGCAATCAAGCCTTCCCAATACGGTACATAGAAGTCTGTTGGCACTGTCTCACTCACGTCCCATCAGGGAGGCCACACTCTTCGCTAGCCTCAGCAAACATACGTGATGCACTACATTAGCGAGGGAGTCTCATCAGTATCCACAAAGCCATTACTGTACTGAACACGTAGAGCATTTACACATCCGTGATTATACTTGACCTACAGGCTGCAGGTGTAAAATATTTGACAGTACGCCTGAAAAGGGTTATCTTGACGGCTTTTGTACATTTTGTAAACCAGCATGTTACACTTCACTGCTAAGGCTCTACGTTCTCGATCAATATCCAAGTCATCAAAGAACCCAGTGGCATGTGTATTTAAATTTGGTGACTCTTTTTAATGGTGCGACTACTTCACGCCTGACCAGTGGGATCGCCTTGATTTATTTGTTCCCTGCCTTTAATAAAAGTAGTTCACTCTTTTTGGAATTATACTTGAGGTTATGGGCATCTGCATAGTCGTATCTCTCACATATATTTATTAATTTCTAGAGTGCCCTGATTGATGGGCTCAGCATCACCATTCGTTTGTGTATGCTGTTTACAAAGTTACCATCTATTGAGCACTTTCAGTTCTGCTGAGCGCATCGATAAAATTAAATACCGTATATATTTTTAATAGAAGTAGTTTTTCCACAGATTTGCATCATTTATTTTACCAAATTGTTTTGTTTGAGTGCAATAAAGAATTTTCTATCTCTTTATATCTTAATAAATATTGACACATTATATTTTTATAATTTGATTGTATTATGTTTTTGCATGAATAAATGAGAGAGGGAATAAACGAGTATCTGGCTTATTTCTGATAGTAAGTGACTTTCGCCGCCCATGTGTGGGTTATTTTATATTTTTACCCAACTCTAAGGTAATGTTTATCGTATATGCACGTAATATTTGTTTTCTTGTTTGTAATGGATAAACTCTGAAATTACTGAATCGATTTTTAAATTTCTTGCATCCATATAAGGGATTATAGGGAGTCCCTATAGAAATTTCAATAATGAAAAAAGGTATCAAAAAAATTGCAAAAAAAAATTAAAAGCAAATTTAAATCAGAAACTGCTTACAAAACGTTTGCTTAAAACTACGAGAAATGTTTTATTATGGGAAATTTCATATATTGGTCATTTGGTTGGTATGCATATAGTTATAAAATATATAAAGATTTACTATATACTTGTACGTAAGTTACCTTGTGGTAGCGGTGTTAGAATATCCACTACCACGTATCATTTCGAGAAACGCAAAAGAAGAAACAAATCAAGAGATGAGAAGCAGCGTCTTCCTTATAACGACAAAAATTTAAAAACTGCGATGCGCAACCCGCTTGCCAAGCCCGGTAATTATGGCAAATATCCCCATATTGGGCAAATATGATGTAGTAAGTTAAAATATTCCGTTACATACATACATACAGTTCAAGCTAATAAAGCGTGTTAAAAATATAACGTAATGCGTATTATAACGCTTTTATTTCTTTTTGGCTATTATTTTCTGATTCACTTATTAAATTTGTGCATATTGTAAATTTAAATTAAACTCCTTTTTCGAATATCTTATTTGTGAAATGTCCTTTAGCGACGAAAAATTATGTTATTGTATTTCTATAAGTGCGAACCAGTTATTAGCTTCTTTTAATTAAACATGTTATTTACTTATAATATGATTTATTATCTGTTGGATTTCCATATCATAAAAATAAATAAATAAAATGACTTTATTGTTAATATAGATTTGAAGACGGATTTTTCTTCTATAAAAAGTTTAATTCAATCAAAATATATTCCAAAATGAACTATCGTGAAGTCTATAAAACCCAGAGCACGTGATACTACTCAAAAATAACACAACGAAATTTCATACTTACAGACATTAAATGGATAAAGTTTTTACCACTGGCACCCCTACAGAGTGTAAAACTTGGTCTCGCTCACATAATTTATTATACTTTGTCTCGAATGATTGCGTTTGATTTTGTAAATGATTAACGTTTTTTGAATTTATTGTAGCTGTTAACAGTATTATAATTAATTAATTGTTACTATTACAGCCTATAAAAGTGCACTAATAAAGTTAGGTCTCTAATATATTGCCTAATATTTGAAATAAAAAAATATTCTAAAGAGTTTTAATTGCAATACAGCTAAAGATCTTTTGCATTTTTAGTTTATAAGTCAAATAATTTATTAACATTTTTATTTTCAAAGCATCGAAAGCATCTGTTCCAAACATCAGCGAACCAATTATTCTTCTCCCTTTGCAAAACAAGCGAGACAGTTCAATTATAAAGTCGAGATCTACGATTCCAGTCGCTGTTTCCGTTACGATCCATCCTATATTTGTTAAAAATTAATAATGAAAGTCGTGATAATAACCAATTTAGTATTAGTTTTATTTTTTATTTTATTTTAATAATACAATATATAAGAGTATTATAGGTTAATTAATTAATGTATAATGAAAAGTCCTAGTATCGTATTCATAAAGGTTATTTATATACAATCTTACGCAATTTTATATACATTACATGAATTTGTTTATTTGTGCAAGATGGTGTTGTGACCAGGATTAAAGGAATGCTTCGGCAGTTTGGTCATGTAGAAAGAATAAACGAGGAAAGAGTGACAGAACAAATTTATATTCCAGATGTGAACGCCAGAATTGGAAATGGAAACCCAAGACGAAGGTTTATCGATCAAATTGATGATATTTTAAGAATGGGCCACTGTAGGAGTAACCTTAACTAACGAGCGTGTATGCCTAGATATATGGATGTAAGGAGTTAAGATAGGTGTGTCAGGATCTTGCCAAATGGAAGTCCGTAGTCGCTCCCTGCCCCTCTGGGAGACAGGCGTGAATGTTTATGTTTTTTATGTTTATTTATTTAATTTATATGGATGAAATGTTAGGATTTCTGTACAGAAACATAAAGATTTCCGCAGCAATAAAACCAAAATAATACTCTACAACAATTTATTACGAAATATCTTAGAATACTGTTGTGTAGTTTGAAGACCACATTATGCAACGCATTCTTTACGCTTAGACGGGATACAAAAAATTTCATATTGTGGCATTTAGTATAATTAAATCGAATTTCAAAAAAGAAACTTTATTCGTATAGAAAACAGGTTTCTTTTTTCAACATCCTCTTATTAAGCAAATTATTAAATAACTAAATGCCTTCAATTTTTTAATGATAGTAAATTCGGGTACCTATGAGGTACGCGAAATTTGCGTAGTAGAATAATTCCACCATTCTTAGACCACCTCTTCGTAGAATGGTGTTAGGCACAAATTCCACGATCTTTAGGTAGAGTGAATTCATCAGTGAACTTTCCTATGCATTTGATATTAATTCCAAAGCACCTAACAAGCTAAAATAGGACTACTCAAACGTAATGCAAATGTAATAGTTTATGTTTTTAGATTTTTTAAAGTTTTAGTTTTCTGTAAGTTGTATTATTTTGATGTTTTTTCCAGTGCATATTGTAATCACCTATAATCGTTTGTGGTTTTTGAAGAAATACCCAATTTACGTAGGTATGTAAATTATAATTTTAACAATAGAAACAAACGCTGGTGATGCTTTAATGGAACAAAAGTTATACAGGTATTGTCCCCGCGCCATAAAAACACATGAATCAAGCAGAAAACTAACGCTAAGACTTGCTATTAAAGGCTATTGGTTGTGCCACAGACTATCCCTTCGAATTCTGCTCGAAGGAACCAGAAAAATGGTGGAGCCAATTGCCCGATTCTAATCCGGCTCGTAAGAACCAGAAAAATGGTCGCGCTAATGACCATATCAATGCGATGGTTGAGATCTCGGGTTTGATTCCCGGGTTGGGCCTTGACCTTATTATACGAGATGTTACTAGGTGGACTATATGCGTGGTTCTCTATAGCCAATGCAAGATGGTGGAAGTGGCACGTGGCCGGCTTTTGGACAATGCACTCGGTAGGACCTAATGTACCATATTAGCTAGTGCATTTAGGAGTGTGAGCTTTTGTAAGGAAGGAGTGGTAACGAATGAGAACAGCTCATGCTAGGAAGAAAGGAGGTGCACTTAATTAGGCGTTGGTCTTCTGGCGGCCCTGTACTCAGGCCTGAGGTTGACGTTGCAGTTGCGGTGGTGCGCGACGATAACCTTCACTATGCGAAGCGGTTAGCGGTTCTTCCGTGGCGTCTTCTCTCCCACAGAGGTGCGATCACAACCAGCGGCTGTCCTCGACTATATGGTGCAGCGGCGGCACGTTGACAACAACAAGCCGGACGGTAGCGTGTTTCGATCTTTCACTTCGACCAAGCGCATCCTATTTGTCTCCCGAAATAACGCCACTTATCCAGCCTCTTATTGGAGGCGTGCCCATGCGAGGAAGGAGATAGAGTGATAGCAAAAGGATACCAGCTAACGTAGTCTACACATATGCGTTTGGCGCAACCAACTATAAAATATAAACAAGCTTCATACTACCACGAGAATCGTTAACCACTCTGAAGGCTGCAGATCTTTCTCGGGGGGAATTTTCAAAGAAGGAAATCTACAGATGCGATTTTTAGGATGTTGATGGAGTACCTCATACCCTTCAGACTAAAACGCAGCAGTGCAGGTACTGCTGTTTTGGGTTTCTACTTGCATGTACCAGCTCAAATGGTCTATCAGAAAGGTAGCCCCATCTAGTGACTGTTGATTTATAAACTAAACTAATTAATGAGGGTGAACAAAATGTTACTCCCCGTTTCAAGTACGGGTACAGGGTACTTATCAAATCAAGGTTTAAAACAAACACTCCATAAAGACGTACTTTTGGTAGCTATTATCTATTACGATAAACGTCCATATTAGAACTGAAAGACTAACAAGAAAGTTGAAAGTTAACTAAATAATTTATAATGTTAATTTAAATAATTTTAAAGGTAGAAAAAGTTATCCAAAATTTAATTAATGCTAAAAACAGTAGATATATTTGTGCCATGTGATCAATTTTGCTCAGTTTCCTTTTAATGGCTGCATCTGTGACAAATCTATAAAACTCAGTTTTCTTTCAATTCAAATATATATATATTACTAGCTGTCATGCATGCATGGCATGGTCACTGGAATATGAACTATCCATTGCTTTTTGAATTGAAAAAAAACTGAGTTTTATAGATTTGTCAGAGATGCAGCAATTAAAAGGAAACTTAGCAAAATTGATTCATCAGCTTATTTAAATGTTTTGAAACGCACTGTATAGGAAGGCATGAAAATAGCCTGTTTATTCCAAATGGAAATGGGATGTTTTTTTAATCAAAGGAAACTGAGTGTAATTATCCGTCAGGGATGCAGACTTTTGAAAAGAAACTGAGCTAAATTGATTCGTCAGAGATGCAGTTTTCTGAATTGAAAGGAAACTGAGCCAAATAAAAGCCAAATAAATATTACTTACTCTCAATAACTCAATGATAGTTTATTGGTTCTTCTTAAATTTGCATTTATTGCCAAAACAAATATTTTTTTATAATATTCGAACAATTTGAGCAATCAGCTTAACTACTATAAAACCTTTGATGCACAAATAAGGTACCAACGCTTTAAACCACAGTCCTAGAATTTATGTGGGTCTCAAATTTCTTATTTTCTACCTTTATCGAGTGAAATGGAATACAATAGTTATTATCTCCAAAAAAGTATAATATGATAATGATATAACGAGAATGCGTTAGAAACTCTTTTGCAACAATATTACAAGTTCTATTTATTCATAGCTATTAAACTTTTATTAAAAACTTTTATTCGGTAAGTAAAAATGTTTGGAGAAAATTAATTTTAATGGCACAAATATATCAAATGTTTTTAGCATTAATTAAATTTTGGATAACTTTTTCTACCTTTAAAATTATTTAAATTAATATTTTAAATTATTTAGTTAACTTTCAAGTATATATATATATATATATATATATATACCGCATAATCTGCAGTGAAGGAAATCTCAGAAATTAATGTTAAACGAGGATTTGCCTAAATTACTACGTTTGGCTGCGGATAGGGATTGTAGCACTAGATACTTTCACTCTGATCCTCATCGCCGGTTTGAGTATTTTTTATAGAATGAGTGTGACGAGCGAGCACACAGTCCACCTGATGGTAAGTGGTTGCTGTAGCCCGCAGACATCTACATCTACTCTCGATTACGACTCAAAATTCAGATGCGTTGTAACTCGTGAAGACTTAAATGGAATGCCTCGTTTCCACTAAAAAGGTTTCCAGTTCTCTACAATTACCACATGAAACACAGCACCGTTAAGCTGCTATTTTATTTATTTATTTTTTTTATTTATATATACTTTATTGTACACCACACATATACAACGAATAAATACATTACAGAGGAAACTTAATATATACGTATGTACAATAAGGCGGTCTTATCGCTAAAGAGCGATCTCTTCCAGACAACCTTTGGGCTAAGGAGAAACTGGAATTAAGAACAGTAGGAGGTGGTGCGTTTTATGTTACACTTACATTCTAATATCTAAATAAACTAAACTATATATTGTTAAAATACCACAATAATACATAAAAAATAATAATAATAAAATAAACATACGTATTAATAAATAGGTTTATATATATAAATATATACACATACATATGTATACATAGATAATAAATAAATAAATATAAATCTGTTGCTAGAATTGGTTATCAATAACCACAAAGTGTTAGGTAATGCTTCTTGACGTCACTTTTGAAACTTTCCAAAGTTTGTGCTCGTTGAATTTGGAGTGGAAGTTCATTCCATAACCTTATGGCTTGGCTCGTAAAAGAATATTTCATAAATTTTGTTCGAAATGATTTTACGCTGGTATTCTGTGAGAGTGTGGTCTTTCCCTGGTCGAGCAGACCCATTCGTGTTATAACTGTACTACTAATATAGTTGCAGCATGACTCTACTACATAAAATGGCTGAGTATTTTACGTCTGTTAAAAGCGATGGTTATATCGCCATCTATCAGAAATCTTTATATATGCTATTAGTTGCCTTTTGATGTACTTAAGAGAAGAAGTATGCAAATGAATTCTTTTAAGCCGTCAGCATATGGAAAAATAAATAGTTAATAAAATAACAACATATTCTTTCTTCCTTACTCTTAAAACTTTAAAAATACAATTTATTCAAAACACATCTCTTTCATGGTTCTCCAAACGAATTTAAATCAATGTTTGAGTAACGCGTCGTGAAGGCGCAACATTATAATGTAAATTTCTTATTACGTAAGTCATTTCAGCATTGCAGATACCTGAATTTAAAAAAAAAACCATGATAACTTTATATATCAAAGACAGGTGTCTCATCACCATCATTTTCGACCAACACAAGTGCACTCCTAAACGTAGGCCTCCCCATATACTACCAAAAACGAGGTCTTGAGCCCGCATACATCAACTCATCGACTTTTTAATTGGGTTGTCACTTCTGTTATCACTAGTTGGGTTTACCCAAAACAGCTTAAGTCACAATATTCTTCTTCATCAGCTAGTAGCAATTTACTCTTCTGAAATTATACTTCCCCAATTGTAGAATGATTTACAGTAATATCGAAGCTTCTGGAAAAACAACTTGAAAACAGTTTATTTTACTTCTAGTAAAATTTTTAACAGGTAACTAAGTGGAAGGGTCGGTTATATAGCTCAAAGAACCGACAATCGATTGGGAAGAAAGGTTCTCGAGTGGTAGCCTCGTACTGGTAGGTGAAGTGTATGGCGGCCCCCATTAGATGGAGTGACGACCTGGTAAGATGTGCACAAAGTCAATGGATGCAGGTGGCTCAAGACCGTGCCTTTTGGCGTGCCTTGGTGGAGATCTATGTTCAGCAATGGACTAGTGAAGGGCTGTAATAATAATGATAATGATGAAAACTGAAATTATATATTTTTTAATATATTGGTGTTTTGATTTTTTGTATTCTATTAATTGCACATATGTGCAAAAATTATAATCTGACATTTTATCAACCTTGAGAAGAGATATTACAAATTTTAGATTATTTCATTTGTGGGTAATTTATGAGATGACTGATTTGTTTATCAGTGTTGAAGTATGCAATTTCAGTTAAACTTATGATCTCTATCCGAATAGAGAACCAAAGCACAAAACCCTTCCATTTACAGAAAGATGTAAATTGAAGTAACATCCCAAAAATATAACCACTCATTTTAGATTTAAATACGATATTGCCTTTAGAATAAAATTGTTTACCAACGTATTTTTTTCTATTTTTTTTTATTTCTATTAATCACCCACGGAATCGATGCATCTTTGCAAACGCATTCACACTTTATTGATGCCCTTCTTGAAGACATGAAGACGGGAGGCAAAAATTTTTCAAAGGCATTTTGTACTGCCTATTTGGTGTTTTGATGCTAAAGTCGAAAGCTGTTGCTAATTCATTCGTAGATGTAGTATCATCAGCTTCCAAAATTGCCTCTATTTTGTCAGTGTAGGACAAAGTTTTCGGATGACGGCGGAGTTAATTTTTCAGATCGAAATTTCCAGAACGGAAGCGGGCAAACCAATAACAGGTGGTTCGTTCGTTTGTAATATTAGATCCGTAAACGTCGTAGATGTTGTGCGAGTGCCGCTTGTGGCGCATTGCTGTCACGACGTTACTCATATTCCATAATTACTTGAATTTTTAACGTATGCATGATAACAAAAAAGATTCAAACGCGGTGAAAACAACAAACGCTTATCAACAAATAACAACTGACTAATTTTGATATTGAATTTAATAAAAAGAGTTCCAAATTAGAACGTTAAAATTTATTTTTATTTCTTTTACCGGCCCTATTACAAATTGTAGAAATTTATATTCCATTCATTTTAACATTTTAATACTGATTAAATTTTAATGTACCATCAAAATGAAGCCTTAAAATGGATATATATTTGCAGAAGCGAAGTATTTTAAATTAAGTGCTCTGTGGTTCATTTGAAAGCAGTTCAGAAAGAAGCCACATCATATACAATTCTCTTTAATAAAGTTCATTTCATTTACAAATCAAACATTTAAGGAGATTCTTTCTAAGCGCTTTTGATAACGTAGTGATTCTGTAAAGTATATTAAGATGTAAAAAGAAAGAATTTATTTTTACGATAGTTTTTTTTGCAGCTTTTTCGGCAACGTCATTCGACCAAATAAACAATACTTGACTAATGATTGCACCAACGTTGATTGGTGTCCGTAATTGGTTTGTTTTCAGTTCTAGATTTCAATCAGTACTGTTTGCAAATAATAACATTATTTTAAATTTATTGTTAAAGAGTGTACAGAACAGTTTCACTATAATAAGGTGGTGCTAAATTCGAATATTTATTGCGACACTGTTTTCATTATTCGTTAAAATAAATTTCACTTTTGTATGAGTGCAGGGAACCACAAAGTTATTGCTTACGCCAAAAAGCTTTAGAAAATATATTTGGACTGTATGTACTGGGTGACCTTTTTTACCGTCTGGTGTAATAGAAGCTATTATCCACAGTATTTGTAAAATATAACCGACAGGCAAAATTTCTGAATATACACGATACCATCGACTATGAGAGAAAGTTGTAAGCGCGTGCGAGACGCATGCAATTTTTTTCGTTAAGCATTCATCATCCTTATGTAGATGTCAAGCGACCGAGTGCCTCTATTCATTTGGTGATCGCTGCCAGTTTTCACCTATGTGATCACTGAGGCATCACTGAATAGTTGCCGTCTAGTCGTCATAATGAAATCAATCTCATTTTTTGCCGAACCGTTGGTAGCGTGCGGATCTTAACACAGCGGTGGAAGCACTGTTATTGGGCTAAAGAAATAGGCAACCATCAACATGTGATAATCTAGTTCAAAATCTTTTCTTCTACTTCATCAGCCTATAGAAGTTAACTGCTGGACATGCACATCATCCGTTGTAAGGAAGATTTACATATATGTACATCTTCCTTACAACGGAGGAGAATGAAACACGGAGGGGGGCTATCAATCGCAGTACTAACATCTTACACATTTGACAATGTTCCTCTTTATCATTTTAGGCATATTATATTTGATGGAAACGCAATGAATGCTTAAACTACCAACCATAGCGCCGTGAGATATCTTTCTCGGTTTTTACATAGTCGCCTTTTATGATCCCAATGAGAAAAATCCTTTTATTTGTTTCGATTGTCTGCTCATTCTTGGCACTTCTAACAAATTTGTCGCTGCCAATTTTTTATGTTTGTTGAAAACAAATTTGTTATACCCCTAGAAAGTAAAAAGTAAAGTTACAGCTTATATACGTCCCGATGCTGGACACAGGCCTCCCCTTATTTCTGAGAGGGTTTTAGGGCAAGGATGTGTCCGCCGCGCTGCCTCAATGCGTGTTGGCGGTCTTCACATGTCTTCGAAATATTTTTTTTCTTATTTCTCAGACATACAGGTTTCTTCACGATTTCCTTCACCGCCGAGCACGTGGTAAATCAGCGCTTAAAATTGCAATTAACAATTTCATTGGTACCAGCGGGGTGCAAACCCGGGTTACTCGCGTTCTGGTATATTTACAGCGAGCGTTAACAATCTGAGCTACCACGGCTCTGTTACACCCCCTACCATGTAGCAATGCTTCTGAATTTTCACATAGTCACCTCTCAGGTAGGTATTTTAATTTTTGGGGAAAATCTTATCATTTGTGCCGATTGTACCTTATCCTTTAGTATTTTTACCCTTTCCAAATCTTCTTTATTCTGGACTTGGAAAGAACTTAGTTCTAGAAACGAACAAGCTAGCTTTCATTTAAATGTTCGTTATTATTGATTTAAGTCCGATAATCCACTTAGCTCATTGTTGATATAGAAAGTTTACAATACTAAAGTGAGGGAAAAAATCTACATGCGTTCTTTTTCGATATTGACCAGATGTAATATTATGTACCTTGGGAATCACTTCGAAATTGCGGTGTTATGATAATATTTTGTAGTGAAAACAGAATATTAATACAATGAAAATATCGCCTTAAAATCAATACGGATTCGTTTACAAAATACAACGAAACCAATCGTCAAGCATCAAAATGAACTCAACCGTGATTTCCAAAAGAGTTACACAAGCGTATTACTGGTACAAATCGTTAATGCGGAATTTTACTCCTTTAAAAGATGCATGTAATACATTTGAGCAACATACATACATTTAATACGATACTAATATATTTTTTTATAGAAGAGGGGGCAAACGAGCATGCGGCTCACCTGATGTTAAGTGACTACCGCCGCCCATGATCAACCGCAACACCAGGGGAATTGCAGGTGCGTTGCCGGCCCTTTAGAAAAGAGTAAGCTCTTTTCTTGAAGGTCCCCAAGTCGTATCGGTCCGGAAAAATCGCCGGTGGTAAACTATTCCACAGAGAGGTTGTACGCGGAAGAAAACTCCTTTTGAAACGTACAGTAGTGGACCACCAAGCATCCAGATGGTGTGAATGGTATCGGGACGTTTGCCGCGTAGTGCGTTCACGAAATTTGGCAGTTGGGATTAATCCGAACAATTCCTCAGAGCACTCTCCATGATATATGCGAAAGAAAATGCAAAGGGATGCAACATCTCTTCGCAGTGCCAGTAAATCGAGCCGATCGGAAAGCACTCGGTCGTCGACGATTCGAGCCGCTCTGAGCTGGATGCGGTCAAGTGGAAGGAGCTGGTACTGGGGAGCCCCAGCCCAGAGATGGGAACAGTATTCCATGTGCGGCCGAACCTGCGCCTTGTAAAGTTGTGTTGTGCAGTGTGCCGACATGAAATACTGTCCCGCTCTGCTGAGCACGCCAAGCTTTTTAGAGGCCAATTTGGCCTTCCCTTCCAAGTGACCACGAAACTGCACGTCACTCGATGTGTTGACGCCGAGGATTCCGATACTGGCTGAGGCAACAAGGGGAGTGCCTTGAAACTGAGGGGATACGACAAATGGGTTCTTTTTAGCGGTTAACACGCTAACTTGTGTCTTCTGGGGGTTAAACTGGACGGCGGCGTACTCCCCCCGTCATCGAGAGTCGAGTTAGACGCAAAGAAAGAGCCTAGAAGATCGGTTTTCTCCTTTGCGGTATGGGCCAGTGAGTCGTCCTCCCTGTGCAGAGATGGAAGAGATGGCTGACAGAAATTCCCCTGGACAGCCTTGGCGAGAGACCAGAAAGAACGGGTTCCAGAAGGAAGGCGAACTAGTTTCTCGCCAATTCTACCTATGTGCTCTGACTTTGCCTTAGCAATGACTCTTTTGAAGGACCTAGAGGCGGAATTATACTTCTTTTTTTAGAGCGCTGGTGTTTACATCCCTGGACGCTGATGCGTCAGCCCAGACTTGGTAGCACTCCTGCTTATAGCATGATGCTACTTTACAGGAGCGACCAAACCATGGCTGAGATTTGCCTCCAATGGGCACCGCAGAGGAAGGAATAAAAAGTTCCATACCCTGAAGTACCACATCAGTGACAGAATTCGCAACAACGTTGGGATCGTCCGGCGAGAAGCAAACCCGCCCCCAAGGGTAGGGTGCAAAGAAAGACCGCATCCCATCCCAATCGGCTGACCTATAGTGCCAAACACGGCGACAGCTTGCATAATGCAACCGCGATTTCAGCGTGAGTGGCACCACACTCCGGACAAGACAATGGTCCGAGGAGCCTAAAGGGGCGTCGACGGAAATCTGATATCCGTCCGGGTGAGAGGTCAGTAGAAGGTCCAACGGGGAAGGTGCATTATCCTCCACATCTGGAATCCGCGTAGGCGAAGTAACCAGTTGTGTCAGACCATATGCCAAGGCAAAATCATGAACAGATCTCCCCGCATGATCGGTTAAACGTGAACCAAGCCATTCGGCGTGATGGGCGTTAAAGTCGCCGAGGATCACGATCTCTGCGGAGGGGATCTGCTGTAGCAACGAATCTGCAGCCATTTGGACGTGGTCGAAGAGTCGGTCTTTTTCGGCATTACCGCTATGGGACCTATAAAGGCACCCGTAGACGCGCGGATGTACGTCGCTGTCTACGCGTAGCCAAAGGATGGACAGGTCCGAACCTTCAAGTCTGCCGTGGCGTCGAGAACAGATGTCCTCTCTGACGTAAACGCAAACTCCAGCCCGAGGCACAAAGGAGTGTTCCAGTTTGTACCTCGGGTAGGATAGATACGAAACATCAGCCGGAGAGGACACCTGCGTCTCGGTCAGAAAGAGCAGAGCCGGCCTTGCCATCTCTAGATGGTAGTGGACGGCGTTTAGGTTAGAGTGAAGTCCCCTGATATTGCAGAAATTCACGGACAGCGTGGCAGGGGTCGCCTTGGTCTTGTTGCTCCGTTTGCCCCGAGCAGTTGTAGTCTTGAGCGGAATTTTGCCCCCCCCCCCAGAATACGCAGGGCAGCCTGAGCACCCACGCTCAGAAGTGGAGAAACATGGTAGTGGATGCTCAGAGAGGGATTCTCCAGGGGTGCTGGTACCCTCCTGGGGTAGTCTATCATTTAATTCCGCTACCATGTTGATGGGGGGGGGGGATTTGGGCCTCCGGCCACCTGCACTCACCAGACGAAACGCGAAAGCAGAGCTTCCACTTCACGCCGGTATTCTGTGAGGTCGTGGTACCACCCCGGTTTGAGCCGGCCCATACGTGCAACAGCAAAGCTGCCGCGTGGCTCTACCACTGTAAAATAAATGGAAGTAAATGTAATATGAATTTAGAATTGAAATTCGAATGCGTGAAATCCAACATTAATTCGGCAAATATTAGAAGAGGAATAACATACACTAGCAACATAGAAAATGACAATTCCTAAGGTAAGGATCGGTTATAATGTAGTATTTAATCCTCGAACAATACTGATGCAATGAAGCTCAATATCACAGTTGACAATAGCCAGCTTACTAGTCGAATGCAAATGTAAAGGCTTTGAACGCAGCAAATACGTCGTCTCCTTGATACATAAGCGTAGTAAAGCATGTTCCTGTATTATTGCTTAGTAAATACACGTACAATTTACTTGCAAATCAAGAACCGTATTGTATTCATATTCAATACAAATGAATATTTAATATTTAATAATAATAAAAATACTTGAGATTGAAATTAAAGATTTTTAATATTGGAGTAAAAAAATTTTAATTTTGTTAGTCGAGTGTGATTTTTAAAACGACTACCGTTTCTATATGAATTTTCTCTGACCAGAAAATAATAAATGGCAAAAATCTTGGCATCTAATTACTTGATATTATACAAAGTTTGAATAAAATAATACTATGCAATGAAATTATAAAAAAAAAAAACCGGCCAAGAGCGTGTCGGGCCACGCTCAGTGTAGGGTTCCGTAGTTTCCCGTCCGTCACAATAAGTGTTCCCACTTATGAGTTTAAAGGTGGGTATCCATTATGTTCGCGCTCCAGCAGCGCTCCGCGCTCCTGCAACTGCTCCCGGTAGTGTTGTTTCCATCCAAGTTCAAAATGATTTTCCTAGAAAGTCCTTATAAAGTAAATTTTCTAAACTTATGGTTCAAAAGTTAGAGGGGGGGGGGGGGGTACACATTGTTTTTTAATTTTGGAGCGATTATTTCCGAAATTATTGACATTATCAAAAAAATGAATTTAGTAAACCCCTATTCATTTTTAAATACCTTTCCAACAATATATCACACGTTAGGGTTGAAATTAAAAAAAAAATCACTTCCCACTTTACATATAGGGGGGCTATCCTAATAAAACATTTTTTTCCAATTTTTATTTTACCACTTTGTCGGCGTGATTGATACACATATTAGTACCAAATTTCAGCTTTCTAGTGCTAACGGTCACAGAGATTAAGCGAGGACGGACAGACGGACAGACAGACATGGCGAAACTATAAGGGTTCCTAGTTGACTACGGAACCCTAATGAATGAGCTCATAGGTAGGTATTTAACATCATTTAAAAGCAAAGACTAGGTTAGTGTGAGTGAAGTGATTAGTCACTATACCAATCGGACCATTTTCAATATTATTTTGTCCGAATGAAACCTTATCGTTTTAAACATAATGTTTTAAATGTATTTCAATATTGTGAGATAGTATTCAAATAATTGTTAAATTCTCCTTTGTCATCAAAATATACACTCGAGTGAAGATAAAAATACTACTATATTTTTTGATCGCTTAATATAGAATAATATTATTATTAAACACAAAAATTTTCATATACACCTAACCTTTCATATACATAATAAATGACATACGTCAGAAATAATTATTCCTTTGTGTTGAACAAATGAAGAACCATTTTATTTATGTGCATAATAATAATATTTCTTTTTGTAATATAAATACCACTTTCTTTAATAATTTCATTAATTTTTTTATTATTTATAATTGTTTAATATATTTATTAAAAATTTAGTCAAATAGAAGAAATTTTACCCGAGACTCCCAAGAACGAGTTGCGGCAGATTTTTTTATACGTAAATACATACCATACGAAAACACTCACGCCTGTCACCCTTTGGAAACCCACTTTAGGAAAGCTCGCAGGAAATAAATTTGCTCTAATCTGTACTGCAGTAAGAACCAGACAATACTCAGCTGAATTTCATAGGTTAGTTGTATACCTTACTGCTTATTTAGCTAATTATTTCCAGGAAGTGCTGTTCCTAATTATTGGAAACATGAAATACAGGCTAATTGTAATATTGCAAACAGATTTTGACAAACAGACAAACCGTGTTTTCTATATTTAAAAATAACAATTTGTTTCTCAATGCCTTGTAAAAATTCACTCGTAAAATTGTCTATGCAAAGAAATATTAATTTAATTTCTTCATTTTTGAGATTATTCTGAGAAAAAAAATCAAACATTAAAAAAATTATCAAGTGCACGAGAAGTTGTTAAAGCGGGCTACATACGACATGATATCGGTGGCGATCTAGGGTGGAGTAGTGGGGATGCCTCCTAGATTAAAACTAACCCAGACAGATGAATTTATTGCATTACAATTCAGAAAATCCCAAAAAACGGATCGATTTGATTATTCGGCAATGTATTAAATTAGCAAAAAAATTACCAAATAAAAAGTCTTAGAACTAAGATTACTGGTTTTAAATAAAGGAATTAAGGTATACAAGCTTTTCCATATATTATATCATTAATCCCGTGTACGTCTGCGTTGATATTGTTGAAGCCAAGTTGAATTTGTTCGCCGCTGCTGCTAACCGTGAGTTTACCTATTTCATTTACCCTTGCTGCCGGGCTAGCATGGGCAGGAGAGAATATATCCCCGGGGACGGGATAAAAATTTTATCACTTGCTAAGTTTTATCCACCCTGCGAGCATGGGCAGGAGACAAAAATTATATCCGCCTATTATATCTACTGACAAGAGATAAAATTGTCTTATCCCTATAGTATATCCCCGTTTGACATAACGAGTAGACATGTATCTACCCGTCCGTAGCATGGGGCCAAAGGAAAGAGAAAAATTATTCCTTTTTGACATTTGAAAGGGACAATTTTATCCTCTTTCGTGGACGTGGGTTTAAGTTTAACTTCAAACCATTTTAATACAAAAAAGATATCACGAGATTATAGCAACTATATTTTCGTATTAGAAATTGAAAAACAAGAAAGTAAATTACATTAATCTATTGGAATTACCCGACAATCGAATTTCTCCGCCGGTTTCGGATGCTCAAAGATTGTGTTTTGTATCTGTGTAAAGAAGTCTATGAGGCTTTAAAGCCTATTAATGCTGTGAATGGACTACCAGTGCATATTGAAGTAAGCATCTATTACAACCACCTTGTACAAAAACATCGTATATTTGCAATCAATACATGTGGCTAACTTATCTTAATATTTTTTATAGGTAGTTTACATCTTTCAGTCTCTTGGCGGATGGTAGTTTCCAGAGAGGCACAAGTCAAGGCTATGGAATGGCTGTTGTTTAAACAACAAATAATCAGCAAATACTTGACCTAAGTTATTGGGGTCATCATTGAAATGTGGGGAACAATATACTTTACCCTCTTGTGTAGGTAAATACAAGTTTCAGTGCATCCACTTCTTTCATTTTATTTTTGACTAATACTGAAGTGAATATGATATCCGGGCATATAACAAGCGAGGCAAAATGGAGCTATAGGAAACCTAGCGTAGCATGGTCTGCCAGATATTTTTAGGG
The DNA here is from genome assembly GCA_907164705.1 of Parnassius apollo. Lineage (NCBI taxonomy): Eukaryota > Metazoa > Arthropoda > Insecta > Lepidoptera > Papilionidae > Parnassius > Parnassius apollo. Next base: position 8,115,289 of record CAJQZP010001697.1, read on the forward strand.
CTATTGACTGCACCCATGTTGATATATTTCACCTTCCATCCCAGACTGGGGTTTAGTACAAGAAAAGGGCGGCCTACAATTCTAATCTAAATGGTTCAACTGGTAATAGCAAACAAGTTATAGTTTTTAAAAAAACCTAAAACCTAATAATCAAGTTTTTTTTTCTAAATAAAGAATAGAAGTATTATATTCATCTAATATTCCCCTTCCCCCCAGAAATAACTGTAATGCATATGTGCCACAATAGTCTTACAGGTAGTCCCATGATACTATAGTTGTCCCGGTTAAAGATTCTACAACCTTTCAGATTGTAGTCACCCCCTAAATATAGAGTTATTGAGTCTCAATAGCTCAATGCCATGATTTAATTACATAGGTTGTGTCAACAATATCCAAGACGAGTTCATGGTCGTCATATTTATTGATAATAGAATCGGTCTATACTATATAGGTATAATGTTTTTAAAATAAAATTATCAAACTTTCATGTTCGAAGTTTCAATTCGAAAGTTTAAATTAAGAAATATGCTAATTCTTTAGCAAAGCTAATATACATAATATTATGAATACAAATAACACAAGACTCATGATCATAAAATTATTTATTCTTTGTTTTGTTTGAAATCATTACATTTTCATTCTTCATGTTTCATCATTTTCAATTAAAATTAAATCTTTGTGACTTAGAGTAGACATCAATTTTGATGTATTTTGTAATTTTCTTATAATGGCAGTAATTGCGGGGATAAGATTTTTTTTAATTTCCTCCAGAAGTTACACCACCTCCGAAGGGTCTGTATTGTGCAGTTTCACAATTTGACTTAATTCTAGACACATATTTTATAACAAATACAATCACAAACGAAGTAATTATATAATACGAATTAATACTAGCAATGTATACTTATGGTAACTTAAATATTATACAAAAGAAAATAAAGAAATAATTAGAATAATAGAAAAAATAAAAACGAGGAAAAATATTCCTAAATTAAATATAACAATTATTATAAATGACGTCTTGTTTAACATAAATTATTAACATTTTAGCGATATAAAAAACAAAAGATAAAAGAAAATATAAGTTAATGTAAAGCAACTTAATCTTAAAACTAAACAAAACAAAACAAATTAAAAAATAAATAAAAACATAAGTAATATAATATTTATAATAAATATAATATATTATATAATATAATTAATAAAATAAAAGCACTGGCAGGACGACTTAAGAGGTATGACGATATAAACAATAGAAATTTACAAAATAAGCTTTTTCAAGAAAACCAACATAAATTTTTTAGAAATATTGATGGTCAGCAACAAATTCCAACACAAATTCCATTAAAAATGATGTACAACGTTTTTGCGAATCCATTCTATCAAAAACAGTATCATACAATACTGAAGCTCGATGGATTCAGGAAATAGAAGAGTCAATGGATGAAATAGTAGAACACACGTTTAACGAAATAAATGAAAAACATAGGTCAAACAAAGAGATCTATAAAAACCCGCGTGAAGGAACATATAGCTGATATAGTGATAGCACCGACGCTCCGGGAAGTCTGCAGTCTGCGAACATGTTCAAGATCGTCCCCACCATTACATTAGATTTGATAAACCACAAGTTTTTGCAAAAGAACACCAATTTCTACCAAGGATGATACGCGAGGCTATTGAAATTAAAAAACATCCAAATTTCAATAGAGAAGATGGTTGAGTGCTACCATCTGCTTGGGATCCTATAATTAACAAAATTAAACCCAAACCCAAGCATATCACTGCAAGACTTCATGATACTATAAGCTTGTTTTGCGTAAATTGGACCAAAAATTAATATTAAAAAAACTGAAGGTAGCCGGACTAACTATGACATTGGGACGTCAAACATCTCAGTTCCCCCCGTGACCATGGGTGCTGTAAAGCACCCGAAACGTCGGGATAATAATAAAAATAAATGAAAGTAATTAAACGCGATAAAATCCGTAAATAATAGTTTTATTCAATATGTAGTGTTCGCGTAAATTTAAGAAATCATTATGAAATAAAGGAAGAAAAAGTAAAAAATGCTATAAGCGGATTACATAATTGGAAAATGCCGGGTATTGATAAAATGCATAACCATTTTCTTAAATATCTTACCAGTACACATATACATAATATTATGAATATAATACATTGCTCAGTTACTTGATAGTATTTTGAAAGGAATCGAATCTGTTGAACAATGGTTTACAACTGGAGTGGTAATTGATCCCTAAAAATGAGAACACCTTACATCCAAAGAACTGCACAACAACAACTTTACACGCACTGTGACCTGAACAATATTATAGCTCCTCAATAAAGAGATTGCAGGCGTTACGTTAGAGGTTGCAAAGATCATCTCATGATTAATAAGGCTATACTGGAAGATGCCCAACAGAACCAGAAAAATTTATGTATGGGATGGATAGACTATCAGAAAGCATTTGACAGTTGTTATGTGGCAGAGACAAAAACTCTTTTAAAAATAAATTTATTTAATATATTTAACTATAATACAAAATAACTTAAAATATAGAAGTTGAGTCAGAGAGTTTGGAAATAGAATTGTATTGTGGGATCGAAGGACTTGGTTTATATAGTGTAGGATCGTGGGAAGCTAGGAGGTAGGGGTAAAGATAAGGGAATAACATTATGCTTGTTTGTGTTTATCGTTAACTTATTCTAAGATACAATTAAGAATGGTAAACTTTGGAACAGTAAACATTAGTATTTAAATATTACAATCTAATTAGTTTGGTTTCTAGGTAAACAATGTAATTTAGTTTTAAAGTAAATAAGTAATATAAGAATAACAATATAGGAGTATAGAGGACTTATAATATAAAGTAAATAGTATGTAACACAATAATATAACCTATAACATAACACCTCCCCCCTTAGAACAAAGATTGAGCGGTTTTGCTCGATTTTTGAATGTAGTCAGCAGCTTCGTCTTCGTCTTCTGATATGCAGGATGTTGTACTCGTAGCAGTGGTGTTTATTGATGACATGGGAACTTCGACGTGTTGTTGGCGACGAGAACGGTCAAAGCAGTTATTAAAAATTTGTATGCAGTTGCCATGTGGATTTATGGGCATGTTATTCCATGGCAAGCACTTGTAACATTTGTAATAAAAATATGTTAGCATAATGATGCCAGTAATCAAACCAAATATGGAAAATTTTGTTGCATGTTTTTCTGAGAATGTAGATCTATTTTCTTTAAGTAATTTTGAATGTATTTTTATTTGGTCTCTAACCGAGTTAAGAGAGTCGAGTTGGATGTTGTTGAGCTGGATTGGTGCAAGTTCTGGTTGTTGTAGTTTAATTTCTTCTGGGAGGCAAATGTGTTCAAGATCCACAGAAGTAAAAGGATGACTGATGTTGATCGTTTTAGTGTCCTCAGCTAGGAGTGTAACAAACGCGGTGTACATTTTACATCCTTGTTCTAGAGTGATGATACCTGCTCCAGAGATTTCGCCGTGAGTTGTTTTGCTTTCGCACTCTAAAGCATACGGAGTCTTGCGTTGGAGTATGTAGATCCAGTTGTTGTTTCTAAGAGCTTGAAAAGTATTGATATGAGCTGAAAATGTAGTGATATCACAAACTTCAGGAACTTGTTGACTCGTTGTTGTTAGGATGACAACTTCGCATATGGGTCTGGTGTTGATGTTGTAGATGAGAAGATCCCTGCAGACTTTGGATTCCGTTGCAAAGTCTTTGCATTTGTCCAGTGAGCTCATAACGACGTATTGCTGTCTAGTGGTACTCATGGCAAGGTATGTTTGTTCGGGAAGGATAGTGGAATATAAGGAGGAGTCAGGATGTAGCATAGGGATAGAATATAAATGGTATAATATAAATTTTTCGTTTTTAACTAAAGGGAATTCTAAGATATATATAATTTTAATCATATAAATATAGGAAATAATAGATGCAGATTCGAGAATTTTGTGTATATTAGGTAATGTTATTGGGGCAACTAAGTTTTATTGAGCTTAGCGGGATTAGAAGACAGTAATTCTTTGTATAGGCGCATAGTTGATATTATTGACGGGTGTATTGCATTCGATTTAATAAAAAGTATACTTGTGGTGACATCGTCAATATCTCGTTCTAAAGAAACTATGGCTTCAAGAATTTGAATTGTAACGGTCGATATTTCTTCAAGAATAGTTAAATTAAACGTAAGTTTATTTGTCGATTTGAAATATGGATTTATTTTTCTATGTTTAATTTTATAAATGAAGTATAGAAGTATAGAAGAATAATAACGCTAGGTAGATTTGAATGTGTCGCAATTAGAGAATGATAGCTATTTGTAAGATTATAGAAAGTCGTTTGATAGAGTTGTGAGCTAGGAATAAAAGAAATTTCAAATATTAGTATTACGAAATAATTTTAGAAATAGAATAGAGTAAATAAATTTATGTGGGTATCCTTATCAACAATAGTTGTGGAATACCTGGTAATTAAAAATAAACCTAAATAATTGTTTTAATTTATTTTAAGCTTAGTAGTATAATAATTATTTGAAGATACGTAAACTTTGTAAAAGGATATAAGTAATAATTTTATAATAAAACGAATTGTAAAATTAATGTATGTGTTGTTATTAAAATATAAAAGATTTTCATTTAAACCAAGAGTTATTATATAAGTCTTATTGTTTCTTGTCTTATAGTTATATATAAGTCTTATTGTTAAAGGTACAAGGGTGTGCCATTATTTGAGCCACCCTGCAATAGAAATAAAGTTAAATACTTATGAATAATTACGTTCTAGTCTTAGAGTAAATGTTACGATGATGGAGTAAAGTCATGCAATGGTCTTAAACGATTTGCATGTACTAATTGGTTTTTTCCAGATTTTTGTATAACATAATTTTCATTAAAACCTATTCTAACAATAACATGAGGGCCGTCCCAAAGACTATTTAAGTTGTTTGGACTTGGGACTTTGAGCATAACTTTATCACCTACGTTAAATTTGGCTATATTTTTAATATTACTGTCGTATCGCTCTTTTGCCTTTTCTTTCATTGATTCAACGTTTTGGCGAGCTATGTCACGGGATACCTTGAGTCTTTCGTTTAAATCTCTTAGGTAGTCATGAGTTGTATAGTCGTCATTAGCTTTTAGAGAATAAAGCGAACGCGGTTTGTAGCCAAAGAGTAATTCGTGTGGTGTGAATTTTGTGGATTGATTTATTGATGTGTTATGGCACATAACGGCGAATGGTACGATTTGATCCCAATTAGATTGGTTACGTTTGTGGTACATTCGGATGTGGTCGCGTAATGTTGCATTGAATCGTTCTAAAGAACCGTTAGTCTGAGGGTGATATGCAGTACTAACTGTGTGAGTGGATCCTAGTAATTTCATCAATTGTTTGATTACGCTATTTAGAAATTCTGTACCTTGATCGGAATGGAAACGTTTAGGTACGCCGTAATGTTGACAGAAAATTAGAAGAGATTTGGCTACTGTTGTTGCTTGTTATCTTGAATAGGGTACGCTTGAACAAAACGAGTCAAGTCATCTTGTAGTGTGAGTATGTATTTATTAAAGTCATTAGTTATATCTGAGTAAGAGACTAAGTCAATAGTTACGCGTTCAAAAGGTTCAGAGGAAGAAGAAGTTATAACCATGGGAGCTTTATATGTCTTACGTTGAATTTTGTTTCGTTGACATATTTGGCAATTATCTATATAATTTTTAATAGTATCGGTCATTCCTTTCCAGAAATATTCAGATCGTATTTTGTGTGTCGTTTCGATAATGCCACGATGTCCTGATAAGGGATCGTCATGGAAGGTTTTAAGGATTGATTCTATCTCTTCTGGAGCTGGAGTTTTAACTTTATTTTCACATATGGTGATCTTTCATTCGTAAAGGTCGGCTAAATATGCTGTTATGTGTAATTGTTCGTTTCCTTTAAGTTTACAAGTGGGGTCGTTTTTTAAGTCCGGAACGTAAAGTGATTTTAATTTATGGTTGTGTAGACAAGCGAGTAATACTTTAAAATAGCTCTCAGAATCCCAAGGATCGAAGTGAGTGGGTCTCGAACAGCCAAATATAATATTTTGTTTCTTATCTGAAACTAATAAATCTGTTTCGTAAAGTGTTTTGGGTTTACTTAAAAATGGGTCCACTTGAGAGCAAGTGGAAATTACTTGTTTGAAAAGGGTATTTTTATCGGAAGGTTGACACGAGATTGGGATAAAAATGTTTTTGTGACGTTCGTTTAAGAGGCAGTCTGGGGAAATATGGAGATTGGTGGAGTATTAAACGTGTGAGAGTCGATTTCTAAGTAGTGTTGAAAGTTTAATTGTAAATAGTCTTCCGAAGTGTTTGGGTCGAGATGTGTGTTTTTGTCGCTTTTTGTGGGATGATTTATGTTCGTGTGGAGAATTGGCGGGCGTGAGAGAGCATCTGCATTAGTGTTGTTCTTACCTGCCTTATATACTATTTCATATTCGTATTCTTCGAGTTTAAGTCGCCATCGAACTAACCGACTACCAGGGTCCTTTATCGAGAAAAGCCATGTTAGCGGTTTGTGGTCAGTTACAATTTTAAATTTTCTACCAAACAAATATGGTCTGAAATGTTTAACCGCCCAAACGATAGCTAATAATTCTCTTTCGATAGTGGAATAGTTTGATTCTGCTTTATTTAGTGTCCGAGATGCATACGCTATAGGCAAATCCTTGCCTATTTCGCCTTGCGATAACACAGCACCTAGGGCGTTTATAGAAGCGTCGGTGGTCAGTATGAATTCTTTTGTGAAGTTTGGATATTGCAAGATGGGAGGGTTAGTAAGAAGATGTTTGCATTCATTGAAGGATTGTTGTTGGGTTTCACCCCATATGAAGGTAGTGTCTTTTTAAGAAGGCTAGTTAAAGGTTTAGTAAGTTTGCTGAAATTAGGAATAAACCGACGATAGTATCCTGTAAGGCCTAGAAATGCCTTTATATCTTTACATGATTTAGGAATAGGGAATTCTTGAACTGCCCGAATTTTATCGGGGTTCGGCTTAACGCCTTCGTTCGAAATGATATGGCCAAGATAAGCAACTTCGCGTCTAAGAAATTCGCATTTGTCTGGTTGAATCTTTAGTTGATATTTTCTAAGTCTAGAGAAAACTTCTTCAAGTTTTTGTTCATGCTCTTGAAGGCTGGAAGCAAAGACAACTATGTCGTCGAGGTAAACGAAACATCTTTCACCTTGTAAGCCATACAAAACGGAGTCCATTACACGCTGAAATGTTGCTGGTGCGTTTTTTAAGCCAAATGGCATTCTTTTATATTCATAATGACCATATGGTGTACTAAAAGCTGTCTTAGGAATATCTTTTTGATCAACTTCTAGCTGATGAAAACCTGAGGCAAGATCTAATGTGGTAAAATATTGAGAATGACCTAATTTGTCTAGAATATCTGTGATGTTAGGAAGAGGATAACTGTCTCCTACTGTGACTTCATTTAACTTGCGGTAATCAATAACTAATCGCCATTTCTGTTTCCCAGATGCGTCTAGTTTCTTAGGAACAACCCAGATGGGGCTACTCCAAGGAGATGAGCTAGGTCTAATAATGTCTTGGTCTAACATCTTTTGGACTTGTGATTTTACTTCTTGTTCGTGTACATGAGGAAAGCGATAGGTTTTCGTGTGAATTGGAATGTCAGTAGTGGTAGGTATTTGATGTTTTGTATGATTGCTAAATGTAAGGGAGTCGCCTTCGATGAAAAATATGTCGGGGTATTTGGAGACAATTTTATCTAATGAGTTCGATTCTTCTTTGTTTAAATGTTCGCGTCTAATGAGGGTGAGTACTTGTTTTTGTCTATCAGTGTCGGATGTGTGATTAAGATTATTAATTGAGTGTTTATTAATGTTGTTAGTTTGTTGATTTGGTTGATAAGGTTGAACTTCGATGTTTGGCATGCTAATTACTTTATCGGATTTGTTTGCATTTACACAAGTGATAATAAATGAGCTGTTTTTGACTTCAACTAATGCGTTGGGAATAACAATACCGTTATCTATTATTTGTTTTTCGACTATTGCTGTCCCGGAATTTATATTATTCGTTCTACACATAATTACACTCTCGGAACGGCTAGAAAGGAATTGGTTATTAGGGTCGATTATGTTTTGAGGATTTTCGTTCAAATAATGTAGGTTGTATGATCTGTCACGTATTCTCATTGTTTTAGAATGAATATGAATGCTGCAATTATTCTTTATCATGAAATCGTTGCCTAGGATACCGTCTGCTTTAATGTTAAGGGAAGCAACATGGAAACGATATTTAGGTAAATAATCTAGAGATATTTCGGTGGTGCCTGAGGTTGTAATTGAATTTTGGCTACCGGAAATACCTACGATTGACACGATGTTTAATTTATTTAAAGGTGACGAACCTATTTTATCCCTTTTTATTACCGAGATCCCTGCTCCGGTGTCTACGAGAAATGTCACTGGTTTGCCTTCTATGTGAAAAGTACAGTGTAAGAGGTTATCGGGTGGTATATCATTTAAGGCAGATATGGCAAAAGATTTTGTATTACATTTGAATTTAGGATGTTTTAACTTAAGCTTTTTAGTTATAGGTTTCGGTTTCGAACGTGGTTTATTGGAAACAGTGGAATTTGTAGATGTAAGAGGTGTAGTGGTCTTGATGGAATCAGTGGACGTAGTAGGTTTAGTAGTCTCGAGAGAGTCAGTGGATGTAGTAGAGATAGTAGATGTAGTAGAGATAGTAGTAATAGAGTCAGTGGATGTATAAGGGATAGCATGTTTTGGAAAACCAAGGGTTTGGAGCTGGCTACCCTGTTCGTAGGTTTCCGTTTGAGAACTGGAATTTTTGAATATTGAGTGATGTGTATGTGATGTAGTACTTAAGTCGCTAGTTTGTGTAGACACATTTTTCAATTGTGTCTTACACTTAAGCGGTGATTTGGAAGGTACGCTGTTTGTTTGCGTTGTGTGATCTCGATGGTTCGGCGGTCGAGGACGCCTTTGAGAAATAGGGCTGGATTTACTAGAGTTCATATTTGCAGGTTCTCGATGTCTTGAGTCGGGATCGGTGAGCAGGATACTGAAGCGATTTCCAACGAGTTGCTCATCTCGTTGGTCGCTTGGCAGTTTAAATGATTTACTGGGATATGAGGCGCAGGAAGTGCGCGTTGGACTTGATTGTTTCTTATATTATTATTATAAGTTCTTTTACGGCATTCTGTAATATTATGCCCAATATTTTTACAATAACTACATAATTTTGTAATTTGTTGCGGTGTGTTGGAATTATTGTATGTGGTTTGTGTATATGGTAGATGAGTTCGATTTATAGGCTTAGTTGTATTACTATTTTTATAATAATTATGGGTAATATATGGTGGTTTTGTAAAAGGTGGTGGCCGCGTTGTGTTTAGCCTAAATAGAGATTGCCTAGCCTTGTTCATCGCACGAATTTTGTCCTCTTGTAGTGCGAATCGACCTGCTTCGCAAAGGGTAGGGAATTCTTTCGTTCTTAGCATTGATCCAATATCGGAGCTAATGCCATTGACAAAAACGTTAAGAGCCGTTTCTTCCGTTGTGGCTAAGCGACCTAGTAATGTCTTATCGCATATTTCGGCGTTTAACTTCTCTATTATTTTGGAGCGACAAAGGTCGACTCTGTGAAAATATTCAGTTAGTGTTTCTGTAGGTTTTTGAAACATAGATTGCAGTTCGAGATTAAGGTGTGCTATGGTTTTAACGTTAGAGAATTTTTCGATAAGGAATGTTCTTAAGTCGGTCCATGAAGCATGTTCTTTACTGTGAACGTCTGCCGCACCCGAACCAGTAATATTGTTCAACGCGTATACTAAAAGTACTGACTTCTGGTCCGCTGAACTAAGATCAAAAGCTGAATTGCATGACCTAACGAATCTATACACTTGGTCGTTATTGTCTGTGTCGAATGAGGGAATTAATTTCAGTAATGTGGTAATGTCTAAAGCCATCTTAGTGTTCTTTGTTTTACACATGTAATACAATACAATAATATGAATAATTGATATAATAGAATAGTATAATATAATAGTATATGACTGAATAGTATGATTATATATAAAAAAAAATAATGTAAAATGAGGTGGTAGATGTAGGAAAAATATTTTGGTAAAAATGGAAAATAGGAATTTGAACAAACAAGTTTAGCCACTTACCACAATAACAATAAAATGTGGAGCTGCATGGTTCGGCGAAGTTCTTCAAAAGCCTTCAGCTACCGTACGTTGTCTTCTTGTTGGGCGATGCTGTCCCGTCGAATTTGGTACGTTCACTTCGTCTTTACGCGATTTAAGCGAATGAATCACGCGAGATCCTACCGACTGCGCCAAATTTGTTATGTGGCAGAGACAAAAACTCTTTTTAAAAATAAATTTATTTAATATATTTAACTATAATACAAAATAACTTAAAATATAGAAGTTGAGTCAGAGAGTTTGGAAATAGAATTGTGTTGTGGGATCGAAGGACTTGGTTTATATAGTGTAGGATCGTGGGAAGCTAGGAGGTAGGGGTAAAGATAAGGGAATAACATTATGCTTGTTTGTGTTTATCGTTAACTTATTCTAAGATACAATTAAGAATGGTAAACTTTGGAACAGTAAACATTAGTATTTAAATATTACAATCTAATTAGTTTGGTTTCTAGGTAAACAATGTAATTTAGTTTTAAAGTAAATAAGTAATATAAGAATAACAATATAGGAGTATAGAGGACTTATAATATAAAGTAAATAGTATGTAACACAATAATATAACCTATAACATAACACACTATACCACACGGTTACTAAAAGTACTGGATATTTATAAATGCTCACCAACTATCAAAAGATTTCTCCAGATGGTCATGCCCAAATGGAATGTTATCATGACAGCCTCTGGTACGAATGGCTCTGTTACTACAGATCCCATATACATTCAGCGTGGAATATTCCAAGTAGATTCACTGTCGCCTATTTTATTTTGCCTAGCTATTAATCCCGTTTCTCAAATTCTCAAAAAATATGAATGTAAAGGATACAAAATAAAAGAAAATACTATGATTAACCATTTATTATATATGGATGATTTAAAAATATATGCTAATGATAAAAATAATCTTAGTGTTAATAGACAGTATAGAATTTTTTACAAGGGACATAGGGATGACCTTCGGCTTAAGTAAACGTAACATTTTGCATATGGTAGCAGGTAAAAGAAGAGAGAATCAAGGGTCGGGTCATATATTACTAAACGGCAACGAATTTGAATATTTGAAAGCGGGAGAACAATACATATATTTAGGTATGAATGAAGCGAGTAAAATAAACCATATCGAAACTAAACAACAATTACAAAAAGAATACTTCCGTAGAGTAAAATGTATTTTTAAATCTCATCTTAACGCTAGAAATCTACTTAAGGCAATAAACTTATACGCAGTCCCAGTACTTCTTTATTAATTTGGTGTTATAAACTACAAACATACTGATTTAAGAAAAATTGATATAAAAACGAGGAAAATTTTAGCAATTAACAAGGCGCACCAACTAAAAGCAGAAATTGAAAGACTTTATTTTCCGATTGAAGGAGGGGGACGGGGGTTAACTAATATAGAAGTGCTTTATAAAACTCAGATAATAAAATATAGAAAGTATCTAGAATCAAGTAATGATTACATTTTAAGAGCAATATTAAAACACGATAAGAATAGAAATAAATACTCAATATTTAAAGAAGCACTGAAATACTTAAGAGAATTAGGACTAGGGGATGATGAAAATTATACAGAAAAGGAAATAAAGAAAGCATTTATTAGAAAAAAGGTAAATAATTGGAAAACTAAACCTGAAGTGGTTTAGTTTCATAAGTGGTCAGTTTTATAAGGATATGATAGAAAGAAACTTAGTAAACATCATGCACTAAGAACTGAAATAACGAGGCTTTGGAAAACACCTACTGAAGTTATACCTATAGTGGTTGGTGCCACAGGAATGATCGCTAAAAGCCTACATAAATACTGCAATAAGCTATACTCCCATATCAACATAAACGTTATACAGAAGCAAGCAGCAATTCATTCGGTAACAATATTGTCAAAAGTTTTAGGTAATTCTATAATTGTTAGTCATGAGTCTGAGCCTACCTCTTCCTAAGGGTCATGGGCGCGCGCTTGGAAATTACCGGGTTTATCTCGAGTATAAAAAAAATTAATATAATATTTCTATAGTTTGCACACTGTCCATATAAATTTTAATTTACAATTTTAATATTTTACAATGACACTATTACGTTAATTATTTACAGTAGTCTCAGTCATCACAATAAGATATTGTAACATTTAATGTATTGTACATTATTAAAGGAAAGGCATGAAATAATAATTTAAGCATTTATGTTAATAAGGCTGGCTTTCCACCATTGGATATAATATATGTTATATCTCGAAATATAAATTATATCCCGGGATTGCCCTTCACACTTTAAGATATATCTTTTAACCAGTGCGCGTGGGAGGGTGTGCGGGGTACAGGAGATGAAATATAATATGAAAATATCACTCGGTCGATCGAAAAAATATTTACAGTTTGGGATGTAATATATTACATGTCAGTGGAAACGGTTCCATTTAAAAGTACGATGGCGATATTAATTTATGTCTCGAGATGTGATATAAATTATACATATTATATCTCATAGTGGAAAGTGGGCTTAATGTTAAAAGAGAGAAAAAAGAGGTAAGTATATACAAAAATAAACTTATCAGCTATATAAAGTCTACTAAAATTAATTAAAAATATAAAGTGAATGATTAAAACTACTTTTTACGGGTTTTATCGCGTTTATTTTTACTTTTTATTTACTTTTATTTTTTAATTCCCGACGTTTCGGGCGCTTTCCAGCACCCTTGGTCACGGGGGACTGATGGGTGCTGGAAAGCGCCCGAAACGTCGGGAATTAAAAATAAAAGTAAATAAAAAGTAAAAATAAACGCGATAAAATCCGTAAAAGTAGTTTTAATCATGTATAGTGTTCGCGTAAATATAAGAAATCATTATATAAAGTGGATATTACATTTTACTTCTTTATTATATTTATGGGATATTACAATAAAATTAGTGTTGACAAGTAAAATTTGTAACATGGGAAGAAAAATGCAAAATTAAAATAGGATAATAAAAAGTGGACCTTCTAGCTATACTAAATCTAATATATAAAATGAACAACGTGCGGAGATGTTATAACAAATATAGAATAAAACAGGTTGGGCATGAAATAAAGTTAAGAGAGGAAAAAAAAATGTAAAATGGATATAAATCAATGTATTCCTAACTATTAAAGTGAACGACAATTTCGTTTTTTTTTTTTTTTTTGACAAATGCTTAGTTTGGCTAGCCACTACACGTAAAACAAACTATCACGGAATGGCGAAAAAGGATATGTTTTACAAAAAAAAATCACTATTAAAAAACTGCTTATCTAAAAAATTTTAAATTTCACCCACAGTAAGGCCATGAAGTGAAATGAAGGTTAAGGTAAAGTCCAAACTTACAAGATGTGGGACACCAGCTGCAAAAGTATGGTTATTCCGAGGATATACACTTCCGGTTGATAATGCATATATTTTCGGAAATAGCTTTGATGCATATATTTTCTGAAATAGCTTTCCGAGACGCCGCAAGCGACACCTTCAATTCCAGCCGCAGACTCCTACCACGGTTCGCGAAACTACCTACCACGTGGTTTTCATTTTTCCTCTAAAAACTCAGGTGTCCTTTATCCAAAAATTCCAAATTTTTGGAAGATGATGTGTCCCTAGGTGGCGCATAAAATCACTAAAAAAATAGCAGGTTGTGGCGACTGATCGAGCGCCGCAAGCGATTTACTGTTTTGCTACTATGAGAAAAAACGGTTTTTCACTTAAAAAAATCACTAAAAATTGTTTTGCGGCTGAAAAACTTTACACTTAAATTACACCACTAGATGAGTCTTGTTAATACGCTAATTTTGACACTAAGTACACTGAAATCTGTTAACTTTTTAACACTTTTCGAATGTTTAACTGCGGGAGTTTCACAGTTTCGTGGCGTTTCGCTTTGTTTCCTTGTAGCCCTGTACTTGGACATGCCCTTTATAGTTTATAGCTTTATACTATGGTATATGATCTATGCGCGGGGATAAGTTTACCTCCTATTTTATCAACTGTCGATATTATATCCACCATAGGCCCATGCTCGCAGGGTGGATAAAACTTTGGCATAGGGATAAGACAATTTTATCCCTTGTCAGTGGATATAATCGGGGGATAAAAATTTTGTCTCCTGCCCATGCTAGCCCGGCTGGTGCGCCAGACTAATTTTCTCTTACTGTAGGTAAATTTGGAAGCAATTCCAATATAAGGTTCTAATTAATTTTATTTCAACTAAGAAGTGTCGTGATTACTACAAAAACAAAAGAAGAAGTTCAATCCGCGCATTTTTTATTCCAACAATTTATCATAATAGTCCTTTGAGCCGAAGGTCCTATGGTATTTTGGATTCAATTCATTGAAAACCTTTAAAATTACAGTTCATAGCAACTCAAATTTAGTTAAAAAAAAAAACTTTCACAAATAAAACGTAAGTAACGTACTTATTTCATTGCTTTAATTTGATCGATGTAATAAAAAGCAATTTACTAAATTTATTTGATATAATTTTAAATTAGGCAGAATTATTCTCTGATATTAATGACATGAATTATAATTGCCTTTAGTAGTAACTAAACACGGATATAGTAGGTAAATAATTATACACCACATATTCAATACTGATCGTTGTTTCAATAGGCGTAGCATAATATATATCTACCTATTAATATCGACATTATTGTTTGGTTAAAAATTAAGGTTCATTATAAATTTACAGTTTTATTATTTATAACTTCAAACATAATGACAGACAGATAAAGTCGAACGCTAGTGAATTTGAGAGACAACTCAAGTTGCTTACTATTCAAAGGGAATATGCATTTCGAGAAATTCAAATACTATGTGATTTATCGAAGAATATCCAAACGGATTCAACTTTTGCTTCTTAATTCAAGGCTAGGTTTAAGCGTATTGATTTAATGCGTAAAGAATTCTTGAATTATACGAATCAAATAAACGATTTTAAATTAAAATTAAAGCCGGACGATATTATTGATATGAAGCCCCTGATCGCGTTTGACGATATTTACTACACCGTCGATGCCACCAGGGCTGCTCTAAACGAGGGTCGCACTCGAGCCCGGGCCGACCCGCAATGCGACCCGGACCCGTGTTTGACATCCGGATTATCATACCATATGCGCAAGCACGCTTACCAAAACTCGAATTACCGAAATGTGATGGAAAAATTAAACATTGGAAAACTTTCTTCGATACAATTGTTACAATTGTACATGAAAACAATAATATCAGGTCAGTCGAAGAGTTTCATTATTTGTTGTAAATAGATTACTTTCAAGTTAATTACTTACACTGTTGTCCTCGTACTATTCAATCGATTACTCAGCGAAGATATTGGATACTTAGCATTCGTAACTTAATTCGGTCGCGTTTATCCAAATGTATAGCATGTTTTAAGGTAAAGCCGTTTGCTTGCCAACCTTTAATGGGAAATCTTTCGTCGCCCAGAGTACAACCAACGCGGTGTTTCCAAAATGTGGGATTCGATTTTGCCGGTCCATTCATAGTGAAGGAAAGTCGTAGACGAAACGCTCGTACGTACAAGGCCTACGTGTGTGTATTCGTTTGCCTCGCAGTAAAGGCTATCCATCTTGAGGCAGTAACCGAGATATCGACTTCTGCCTTCCTTACGGCGTTAGATCGCTTCGTATCACGTCGTGGACTTTGTACCTTCCTAGTGTCTGACTGCCGTACTAACTTTATTGGTGCCCGGCGCTACCTTAACGAACTACAACAAATGGTTTATAAGAATAATGATTCGCTTGAGTCTAGTCTTGCGAAACGAAACATTGTCTGACGACTGAACCTTCCTACCGGGAGTAATTTTGGTGGCATATTTTAGATCGATGTAAAATCAATGAAGTTCCACTTAAAACGCGTTATAGGGTCACAAATATTGACATTCGAGGAGCTAATAACGATCCTTAATAAAGTCAAAGCCGTACTTAATTCGCGACCGTTGTGCTGTCTATCTCCGGATTCTAATGAGGTCGATATTCTTACACCTGGACATTTTTGACCCACGGTCCTCTTATATCGTTACCAAAACCTAAACTCTCTAATGAATATGTTTCCCCTCGGGCACGCTGGCAGATTTTGCAAAAAAATTACTCAGTCTTTTTGGCATATTTCGCAACGCGATTATCACCATAACTTACAGCAACGCGAAAAATGGTTTCGAGAACAACCGAATATTCATATCTGAGATATGGTATTGATTGTCGATAGCAATTTACCACGACTAGAGTAGCGTTCAGGTAGAGTTATAGACGTGCATCCTGGCAAAGACGGTGTAGTGCGCGTGGTCGCCCTACGCACTACTAATGGACTCCTTAAGAGACCAGTAAATAAACTGTGTCCTCTACCATTAAATCAATGATATAACTATACATATATAATTATAACCAAAAGTTTTCAATTTTTTCTCATAATTAATAAATATAGCCTTTTGTTATTTAGCTTATAGATTTCGTTATTTAACCATGTTGTCGTACATATCATTTTAATAGGTATGCAATAAAAAATTAAGTGTTAATACTATAGTAAGTTAGATATATATTATTCTACGTTACTTCCTTTTTTTCAAGTATTTAGTTTTGTAGGGTGAACTGCTATTGATTACTTACTCATGAAATCTGAAACGATTTCAAGTGAGGGGAATTATGTACTGGTTTGCCTTCATTACTTTTCTATCGCATCCTTCTTTCTAATTAACCGCGAAACAAAATTTATGGCTCCATCTGTTGGCCTACAACAAAAGCGTCTTTAAAAGCATTCGACGTTATCGATACCCACACATAAGCAAGACTCAAGACAAACTGAATCGGCATTGGCTGTTCCTGTTTAAATCTTCCAAGATCAGATCATGGTAATAAGCGTTAGTGAGTGTGCCGTGTCATCCCAGAGGTGTGCATAGATTATATAATCACGTAGGAGTGTGGTCAAGGTAGACTGAAGCCTTCCACATCCAAATATATTGTTGAGTGAGTTTACCTATTTAATTTACGCTTCCTGGTGGGCCAGACTAATACTTTCTTATTGTAGGTAAATTTAGAAACAATTCCAAAATAAGGTTCTAATTATTTTTATTTCAACTAAGAAGTGTCGCGATTACTACAAAAACATTAAAAGGAAGTTCAATCCGCGCATTTTCTATGCTAACCATTTATCAGACTCATTTATCATCAAGGGAATTGTACACGTTTTGCTCCCGTGCCATAATGAAATCTTACTGCCTTAAAATTCATGAAAACTGACACAAAGCTACTGCATGATTGGTGACCACATCTACTTAATAATTAGATATCTAATGATTTTACGAACTATTCCATTAAATAGAGTTAAGTGCACTTAATTTTCATTTACTTACGTCAGATAACTTAATAACAAATAAAGCTGGAGAAATTAAAGCTAAGCTGAGAGATACCCAATATATGTGTATTTATATACTGGATATGGTGCTATTTATAAGAAATAATAGTAACTTATTTGTTAAATTGAAAAGCAAGAGACACCCTTTCCAAATAAGCTTCATGTATAACAAAACTAAACTTTTAAACAGCAGTGTATTTTATATGATTCCGAGAGTGTATAATCATTTACCCAACTCTCTGCTTGAAATTTCAAATAATAATTTATTTAAAAAAAAGTGAAGACACTACTTTTAGAAAAATCATATTATTCGGTAAGGGAATTTCTTGAAGACAAATTAATAGATGCAGTATTGTAACCGGCTTAGTGGTACTGTGACATTAATTAGACATTTTATGTGACATTATTTTACAAAGTTGACATTGGGTGCGTTTGGCAGAAAAAAGCGCTAGCAAGCGCTTACAAGCGCTGAAATGGTTTTCGGCCAGGACACGATTACTACTTCAGTAGCGCTGACACAATCCGCCATTTTGCTTATTTAATTTGTTTGTTTTGAAATAGAGTTTATAAGTTGTTTTGTGCAATATTAGTTTTAAGTAATATAATAACGTGAATAAACATATACACGTTATTAAAAATTCATGATTGGTAAGTTTTTAATATGAATACTTTACAAACATATATTTAAATTAGGTTAGGTTCCTCGGTTAAAACTAACATCGTGTCCTGGAGGAAAATAGCTACTTACGATTTGACAGCGTTTACCGCTTACGATCGCCATTTTGCTTATAAGCGCTTGCTAGCGCTTTTTTCTGCCAAACGCACCCATTGTGTATTAATTAGGTAATCTCATTTGACATTATTTTAATAATTATTTAGACACTATGATTTGATATGTAATAATTTTAATTTAATCTATAGCATATAATTAAGAATTTTTGCATGGCATGAGCCTAAATATGGCGATCAACAATGTAAATTGACCACTGTAACACGATATGTACCCATATTGCGCAAATAAAGAATTAATAAATAAATAAATGAAAAATAAATAAATTAATATTCAACTATAGAGCTTCTCTCATAATCACAGTTTTATGTACAGTTGCATGTTTTCATTTTTCCAAACGTTTGTAATTATTCCGTATGGCCACCATTGTTGCATTCCCGCAATTTCACAAACGTAGTAATTCGCGGTAAATTACTCCCAGATAATGAGCCCTCTCGTGCCCCAAACCGGTCTGGGTACCTATTTAAAGTTTTGATTCTAATTGACAAAGTATTTAGCAGCCTCTATTGCTTAAGTTTATCAGTGATTTATCATTAGTTTATTTAGCAGTAAGTAGATGGCGCTATTATTAGATGAAATAATGAAAGCCAAAACTATGCTATCTAGTAATATCAGCGATAGAAGATTGGGGTGCGACTGAAAAGCCGCGAACATTTATTTATTATATAAATAAGGCATAAATTAGCGTTTAATCCGCTAAAAATTTTGGTTGTGTTAAATATTATTTGAGTTTAATATCTTCAAACGATCTCCATTCATTGATACGGACAAGCTATATTATGACATTATGATCAACAAATAGTGTTAAATTATAGTAGTAATATTACTACTATTAGGTACTATTTCACGAAATAACAGACTACTTTAGGATATGATCAGTCTTTGACCTGGCCACGACATATATATCAAAATCTCTTTTATCAAACTATAAGCATAATGAGAATTTTGCAATGATGGCAGATAGACCCGTTTAAATGAGTTTACTTCATCATCATCATCATTACAGCCCTTCACAAGTCCACTGCTGAACATAGGCCTCCCCCAAGTAATGCCACAAAGCACGGTCCTGAGCCACCTGCATCCATCGACTTCCTGCATGTCTTACCAGGTCGTCACTCCATCTAGTGGGGGGTCGCCCTACACTACGCCTACCGGTACGAGGCTGCCACTCGAGAACCTTTCTTCCCCATCGGTTATCGGTTCTTCGAGCTATATGGCCGGCCCATTGCCACTTCAGCTTACTAATCCGTTGGGCTATGTCGGTCACTCTGGTTTTACTGCGGATATCCTCATTTCTGAGTCTATCACGCAGAGAAACTCCGAGCATAGCCCTCTCCATAGCTCGCTGAGCGACCTTAAGCGTCCTCATACGGCCAGCAGTGAAGGACCACGTCTCAGATCCGTAAGTCATCACTGGCAACACGCACTGGTTGTACAATCTAGTTTTAGAGATTGAGGTATACCTGACGAAAAGATATGCCGTAATTTCCCGAACGCTGCCCAGCCGAGTTGAATCCGTCGATTGACCTCTCGGTCGAAGTTGGACTTACCTAGTCGGACTATTTGTCCCAGGTAAACGTATTCGTCAACAACTTCGAGCATAGTGCTCCCAACAACTACCGGCATAGGTGTGACATGGACATTGAACATGATCTTTGTTTTGTCCATGTTCATCTTAAGACCTATCCGTTGGGAGGCACTATTGAGGTCATTGAGCATAGTGCTTAAGTCCTCCAGCGATTCTGCCATAAGGACTATATCGTCGGCAAATCGAAGGTGAGTGATGTACTCGCCATTGATGTCAATACCGTATCCTTTCCAGTCCAGTAGCTTGAAAACGTCTTCCAATGCAGCGGTGAAGAGTTTCGGGGATATAACGTCACCCTGTCTTACACCTCTCTGCAGTTGGATAGGTTTCGAGCTCTGGTTCTGTACTCGGATAGCCATCGTAGCCCTACTGTACAAACACTTCAGCACTTCGATATACCGACAGGCAACTTGGCACCGCTGAAGGGACTGTAGCACCGCCCAAATTTCGACGGAATCAAAGGCTTTCTCATAGTCCACATACGCCAGGCAAAGTGGCAGATTGTACTCTTCAGTCTTCTGTACAATCTGCCGCAGGGTATGTATGTGGTCTATGGTACTGAAGCCTTTTCGGAAACCGGCTTGTTCGGGAGGCTGGAAGTCGTCAAGTCTGCGTGCGAGACGATTCGTAATGACTCTCGAAAACAGCACGTAGACGCGGCTCAGAAGGGAAATCGGTCTGTAGTTCTTTAAGAGAGCGTTGTCGCCTTTCTTAAAGAACAAGACCACCGCACTTCTGCTCCACGCCTCTGGAGTAGTGCCACCATGGAGGACGGAATTGAAGAGCTTCTGAAGGACTTCAAGTACCGGTGTTCCACCCGCTTTCAGAAGCTCCGCTGTAATTCCATCCTCGCCTGGGGCCCTGCCGTTTTTAAGGTGCTGGAGAGCCATTCTAATCTCGCTTAGACTGACGTCCGGGATATCATCGGAATAGTGTCGGATAAGACTTGCTCTTGGATCGTTACTCACACTTGCGTGTGGCTCCAACGATGATGTGTACAGCTGCCCATAGAACCTCTCAATCTCACTCAAAATCTCAGGTGTCCCGGAAACGATGTTGCCACACTCAGTCTTCAGCCTTGACAGTTGGCTCTTTCTGGCAGACAGATCTCTGGCAAAGACTTTGGAGCCCTGGTTCCGCTCGATCGCTTCTTTAATACGAGAAGTATTAAAGTTGCGTAAGTCTCGCCGTATGCATTTGGAGATCTGTCTGTTCAGTTGCCTGTATGCTGTCAAATCTGTTGACGATTGCAGCCTCATCTCCCGTCTAACAGCCATGAGATTAAGAGAGTGATCGAACTGTTTTTGTGTTCTTCTGCGACGGGTCTTACAGAACTTAACTCCGACTGCATGGACAGTTTCCACGAGCTTGTCGTTCATATCGTCCACTGCATTGCAATCTTCTAGGCACTGGAAGCGGTTACGTAACTCGAGCTGAAAGGTTTCGGGATTCTGGATTAGAGCACGAGGGGGACGGAGCGTTGACTTCATTAGACGAGACCTCTCCAACTTAACGTTTAGGTTCAGTGTGCCTCTAACCATTCGGTGATCGCTGCCAGTTTTCACCCTTGCGATCACTGAGACATCACTGAACAGTTGGCGTCTGGTCGTCATAATGAAGTCAATCTCATTTTTTGTCGAACCGTCGGGGCTCGACCAGGTCCACTTCCTGTGGGGCCGCTTCTGGAAGAAAGAGTTCATCATAAAGAGTCCCTCTTTCTCCATAAAGTCGGCCAGCTGCTGGCCCCTTCGGTTCCGTTGCCCTACTCCAAATTTCCCTACCTTCAGCTCACCGCTTTCTCTTGTGCCCAGTTTTGCGTTGAAGTCTCCCATCAACACCGTGTAGTAGGTTCTGGAGGAATGTATGGCTCTGGAAATATCCTCATACATTTCCTCCACCTCCTCATCGGGATGTGCCGTGGTTGGTGCGTAAACCTGAATGACCTTCAGCTAATACCGTTTGGTGATTCTGAGTATCAGGTACGCGACCCTCGTCGACACACTCCCAATCTTTACAACGTTGTTGACGAGAGATTTGTGGACGATAAATCCGACACCTCCTTGGGACAGATGGTCGCCCTCCCGGTGATAGAACAAGTTGCCGGACTCGAGGATTGCCGTGTCCTCCCCCTCTCTTCGGACCTCGGATAATCCAATAATATGCCAGCGCAACTTGTCTACCTCTTCTTCCAGCTCCAGTATCTTCTCGTCAGTCCTCAGGGTGCGTGCGTTATATGTTGCCAGGTCGAGTCGTCGTAGGTGGCAACCGAACCTCCACCGGAGATTTTTAGCACCCCCTGCCCCGCCGTTACCATGGTCGCCACCGTAGCCAGGAATAGCGGGGCCGCCGGGGACTGGGGGCCGTCTGTTTGTGTATTTGTTCATTGGGGGGTATTTGCCATAGTTGCCACGCTTGGCGAGCTTACTTATACAAGATGAGTTTACTTATACAAGAGTAATTGAACAAAAAAAAAACACATCCATTTTCTTATTTTTCATAGACGTCATTATATTATCTATTTAAATTATTACACTTTTAAAATGAAATAACCAAAAAGCTAAAAAATAAACGTTCGGATTTTTAAA
Source organism: Parnassius apollo (assembly GCA_907164705.1). Lineage (NCBI taxonomy): Eukaryota > Metazoa > Arthropoda > Insecta > Lepidoptera > Papilionidae > Parnassius > Parnassius apollo. The sequence goes on from CAJQZP010001697.1 coordinate 8,137,901, forward strand.
TAATTATATTAATCTCATTATTTTAAGATATAAATGTAAGTTATTTAATTATATTTCATATTATTTAATAATATTAGTAAGTGTTTTTTTTTCTATTTGTTAAAAGATGGTGGTTTTTTGAAATTTAAATGTAAAACATATTAATTAGAAACTTTATTTATAAATATGGTATTTATTTGAAAAAGACCAGTCATCTTGCAACTAACACCATAATAGAAAATTAACATCTTAAGGAAGGAAAATACCTAAACTTCTTTTTTGAAGTTCCGCTATCGGATAAAAAATAGACAGACAATTGAATACACAGACAGACAGACAGACAAAAATTCTAAAACTCATTAATTTGGCTTCTTTACCTTTTACTTCTCTCGGACCAGTTTTTTCAAGAATGTAATAAAATTACAGACACGTCATTTCTACAGATTTATTATATGTATGGATTATAATATTAACAAAAAACCTCTTAAATTAAATGCGACTATCGCTATGGCTCGCCGAGAAACTGAAAGTGGTACAAAGCGGAAATATAACGGAAATTAAGACGGTGCCGGAAGTGTATACTATATTCTTAATATTGTAATATCATATAATTGAGAAAAATTCACGTGATCAACAGTGGCGATTACGATTAGTACAGCAATGAGGCATCCAATGTCTTTGTGGATCACATAGGTGAATAACTTTAACCCGCTGTTTTTATTAAGTGGAGAAGAGAAACTCAGAAGCATGTACCTCTCCATAGTACTTTCACCAAACCAAACTGAGTACCATCTTGAGTTTTCTCTTATGACCATATCATGTGATAACTGTCAATGTTGCTACAATTTTATTTTCAAGTTATTAGTTATAGATGATGAGAAGATGTGTGGTAATCCACCGAACGCAGCCCAATCTAGTTGAATACGTAAATTTACCTCTTGGTCGAAGCTGAACTTATTGTCCTGCTATTGTCCTAGGTAAACATATTTGTCGTCAACTTGGAGCGTAATACTCCTAACAAACATAGACCGTGACATGGACGTCACACTGATGATAAAGAAAGTTTTTGAGTGGTCTCCGGTAAGCAAAGTGTAAGGTAGCTCCCTACCAGATTGAAGAACTTAATAAATTATAACCATTTAAGGTCTCAACTGTTCTAAAAGTTATGCCAATATAGCACAGTGCTAGAAAAGTTCTATATTGAAATCTATACTCCAAAGAAACAAAAAATTAAACCAAGTTAAACAACGTGAACAAAAAGTTGGCTTCCACCTTCAATAATGCGAAGAAGTAACTTTTCTAAAGTGATTTATTTTTCTTTAGAAAATATTTTCTACGAGTCTTATTTCAAACTTGATATTAACTTTTATACTCGGAAAACGTTTTGAAGTAGATGATTGGCTTTCTCTTTACTTCGTGGACTCGTTTCACTTAAGGGAAGAAATTGTCTTTTTATATTAATTATTGGGCAATTTTAAGGAGATCTGTCTCCCCGCCGGTTGACTGACTAGCGTGTGGTGATTCATTGATTACGGAAATTCATTTATTTATATATTTACAAACGGAAGACTCAATTTCTATAAACCAAATTTTACAAGGTGTTGTTGGTGGTGTCACAAACTCACTTATCCAGCGTGCGTGTCTGCAAATTTTCTAAATAACATCTGCCACACATATATGCTTAAATGCCATCTGGCTCAATTTTGGTAAGGCTTTTAGTGCAGCTTACATAGTTACATTAGCACATTACATTTTTACATTTTATATTTTTTATAGGATAGGGTGAGAAACGAGCACACAGTCCCCCTGATGGTAAGTGGTTGCTGCGGCCCATAGAAATCTACATCTATCCTCGATTACAAATCAAAATGCAGATGCGTTGTCACCCGTGAGGACTAAGATGGAATGCCTCGTTTCCAGTAAAAAGGGTCTCCGGTTCTCTACACTCAGCATACGAAATACAGCAGCATTAAGCTACTATTTCACGCTGGTATTCTGTGAGAGCGTGGTCTTTCCTGGGTCGAGTCGACCCATTCGTGCTACAACTATACTACTAATATAACTGCAGCATGGCTCTACCACGCATTAAAACTATAATATTAATATTTTTTACATTAGCAAATTTCACATTAATTTGATAAATTTTAATAGAATTATATGTATTTTTTTAAAGCACATAAAAGTTTGAACCATATAACCTTTGTCATCTTGAAATCTTATTTCATAGAGAAAATACAGGAATAGGGTATAATATAGTACAAAATATATTCTACTCCACACCATTGATTCCAAACACATTTAGCACAAACATAGTGCGAGCATTGGCAATTTTCAAGAATTACGTAATATTACTGGGAGGCTATTTACAATTCTCGGGCCATTGTAACTTTTGCTCCACAATAAACCTGAACGTGACCGAGGATTTAAATGTGGTCGTTAGGTTTTGAATCAATTTTTGCGCAGAGCGTGATCACCGTTGCAGAGCACAAGATTTCTCATTTAAACTTATTCGTATTTAATTCACAAGCAGATCTTCTTAGTAACACTAAACATAATGATTTCTTATATTTACGCGAACACTACACATTTAAATAATACTAGTTTTTACGGAATTTATCGCGTATATTTAACTTTTTAATACCCGACGTTTCGAACGCTTTACAGCACTCATGGTCACGGGCGGGACTGAGATGTTCAACGTCCATATGTCATAGTTAACCGCGGTTACCATAGATTAAAATTTAACTTTTGTTCCGATCTATGCAGTATGAACTTATGGTATCTTGAAGTCTTGCAGTTGTATGCTTGGGTTGGGATTTAATTTTATTTATTATAGGATCCCAAGCAGATGGTAGCACCCAGCCATCTTCTCTATTGAAATTAGGATGTTTTTTGATTTCAATAGCCTCGTGAATCATCCTTGGAAGGAATCGGTGTTCTTTAACGAGGATTCGCGGTCTATCAAATCTGATGTAGTGACGGGGGCGATCCTGTACGTGTTCACAGACTGCAGACTTCCCAGAGCGTCGATTCTTCACATCAGCTATATGTTACATATAGCTGATGTGAAGAATCGATAAATTCCGTAAACACTAAACATTTTTTTTTCGCTGGCTAAGAAGAATAGCTGATTAATGTTAGCGCAAAATCGAAAGATGCCATAATTCGAGTAACTAGAAAATAAACAACATTTAATTACGAAGTTGTGCCAATTAAAAATTTACTGCTTTCCGGTGTGTTCAGAGTATTCTATGGGGCTTTTATGGCGTATTTATTTTAAAGATTTTAAAGAAGGTGTAGTAAAACTATTGATATTACTCTGAGAAAAGATATTTAAAGGGTTAAGTATAGTACAAGAGCCAAGTGACCTCGCATGATGCACGCACGCATTTATACAATCAAGTGAACGCCATCTAACGACAGTAAGGTTAAACTAACGGATTCACGAGGTTACGCCCGAGTGTTTCAATAGATAAGATAACAAGTAAGATATAGATCCAATAAACACAAAGATGGGACAGTTAAATTATTTTGAGTGTTACTTTTTTGTTATTTAACTTGACTTGAATGTTACGTGAAAATCTAAGGATGTAGGTGATTTTGAATTAAAACTGATTAGAACTTAAAAACAAACTAAAAAAAAATATTTTAATTTAAGATCTCTGTTAAAAAATGTCGAAATGGTGCCATTTATACATCTATTATAATACTCTTAAAATGGCGCGGACGTATAAATTATTGTTTTTCATAATTGGTTGTTGTGTTTGTATTGCTTGTGTCTTTTTCTAAGATTTTTCAAGTTTAAGTCGTTGAGTTGAGATTAATGTCCTTCGTTTATATGATGTGCAATTTAATCAGTGATTCGTAGTGAAATACGAAATAGTGACTCTAAAAACTACGCTGCAATGGCGGATAAAGAAAATAGAAAAAGTGTTCTAAGTGCAACAGCTCACCAACCGTTGACAACATTAAATTATTTAGGTTTCCGAAACCCGCAATAAAGTATATTTTGCGGTACGTATACAATGTACATATACACTGTTTAATAAGTTCTAACCTTAAAGTAAATCTCTTGTCCAACTTATAGTGAAAGATTATTTCTCTTTAAACATTTAAAAACAAATTATTGTTTTGCAAACCACTGGACCTACTTTGATAATATTTGTATTTAATAATTATATCTTTTGTTTTTAGTTGTAAATTGTGGGCGAAATATTATATTCCTCCCCAAGATCAGTATACTACTTCAGCATTCCAGACAAAGCTACATAATGAGCCCAGAATGCTGTGTGGAAAACATTTTCATGATGGTTAATTTAATGATGCAACCAAGAAAAAGCTCTTAAGCACTGCAGTCCCATGTGATGTAAATAAATATATAATGTATATGGTAATATGGTATGTATATAGTTTCCTTTAAGGATTACTCAAATATTTTACATGGGGATTCCTATATTCAGGAGTGGACTTTGATAGACCGTAATGAAGATGATGATGATTATTCAGATGACATCATCAAGATCTAACATGGATCGACAGAACACATACAATATAGTTTGTATCATTATTAAAAGTGCAACACACTGTGCATATTTCCTTTAACAGACAAAGATTTTTTTTAATAACAACAAAAAACCTTAAGAAAGTTCAGGCATCACATTCTATGAATAATTACATTTCGTCCTTAACCTATCAAATTTAAAGGCACAACTTGTATAACACAGTAGAAATACATGCATCAAATGGTTCTCAAACAATAGATAAACACAAGACTTTTCTTTTTTTCACATAGTTATTGTATTTACTATCTTATTGTGCCCGACGGGCGAAACTCTCCGGAGTAAATGTTGTCGAAGATACTTCGCGAGTCGCTCACGTCCTACACCTATAGGTTCCGGTGGGTACTTTCACTGCCGTCTTTGTGGATGCCGCTGAGATATTGTGGACTGAGGTTCAAATCAAAATGCACGATTAATAAATACAAATAGCAAGGTAGTGGCCAGCGGTTCAACTGATTGATTAGTCGCGAAATTTTATAACTATTGACCACGGTTGTTGAACTACAGTTGTTCACTATTGGTTGGTCACTGTATATTTCAAAAGATTTCTTTAAATTGTGCGGTAGTATCAAATATCTATTGGTAGTAGCTGGTTTTCTAACACTACTGACTAGCAGCTATTATCAACTAAACTAGCTGATTTTATCACTTGTGTAACTGCGGATATCAGTTACCACTTTCACTATATGTAACTGCGAATATCAGTTACGACCTTTTTCGGCTAGCTAACACTTTCACTATATGTAACTGCGAATATCAGTTACGACCTTTTTCGGCTAGCTAACACTCACTATTCACCATATACTGCTACTAGTCACTTCAGCTACTACCGGATACCACTGCTTGTCACTGGTAGTTCTTCACACTACTACTCCTACTGGGTCACGAGCCCCTAAGGTAGAATTTGGCTATTCTTTACAGTGAGCCGCTTGCCATTTTCCGTTTTGCCTCTTTATTGCATAAACTTTTCACTATGCAAATGGCTTAAATTACAATATTTTCTATACAAAACTAATTGCTACACTAACATGCTATACATCAACAAATCGGTAGTCCGGTACTTTATTAGTTTATCATAAAGGTTACTCAAAACATTAACATTGTAAAAAGTTATTAAATGTAATGTCCCAAATTTTCATAATATTTGGGCACATTAATTCTTTGATTTTTCTATAACTACGAAATGCGTTTAATCATACAAAATATTCCTACACTTCCTTAATCTATAAGCCATATTATGCTAATTCAATGTCATATTTACAAATCTTTTAGAACATAAAATTATTTCCATTATTTTTAGTATGAACTATTACGCAGTTAATTAAAAACTTCTAGATACTTCTACGATAAGACGCGCTGCGATTGGTCGATTTTTATTAATACAATAAAAGTTGTTTACATTACTTGTTATCAAAACGACATTCTATACAAATATACTAAGAGTTATAAACATGCTACACAACTATATCAATACAAGTTTTCACCCAGATTTATCGGTAATTTCACTAATAATACAAAAAACAATATTCTTTATAAATTTGTTTCTTAGCGTTGTTAGGTCGTCGCGAACACTTATTTTGTTATATTAGGTGTTATAGTAGGTGTATTATAGAGCAAGTTGGATATACAAGATCCTTTCATTTATTTTGTATTGGTACAATGGTAATGTAGTGCCATGAGTAGAGACTGGTTTACTATGAAAGTAATGTGAATGAATATAATGTTAATTTAATTTTATAGTACCCGGTTGACCGAGCTTTGCTCGGTATTTTTTGCTCGGTTTTTTTTTATTCGTGTGTTTTGGAAATTATAATATTTAGATACAAATTACATATTGATGAAATACGAATAATATTTTTTGATCTTAGCGACATATTAGAAAAACTGAACTGGTTATTTGAAAAAAAAAGCATGAGTGCAATAAGTTTAATTTAAATTTTCGTGTTTTTAAAAAAATACTAAAAAAAGGGCTCGAAAAATAGATTTTCCCAAAAAAAGAAAGGAACTTGAAAAATAATTAAAACAGTCAGTCGGTCAAGTCTGGGCTCGAACCATGATGTTACGATTTTGTGACCGCCCAATACACCAATTAAGCTATTTGTAATCATTAACAAAACTGTCAAAATTTACCTTCTTATTCTAGCGATATTGTAGCAGTTTTTCATTCCCTAAAAACACGGACAAAAAGACATATTCTAAAAATAAATCCTAGCTAGATCGATTTATTGCCTCCGAAACTCCCTGCACACAAAATTTTATGAAAATCGTTGGAGCCGTTTCCGAGATTCCGATTATATATATATACAAGAATTGCTCGTTTAAAGGTATAGGATAATATGTTTACTATACTATAATTTATTTCAGTTTTTATTTATTTCCAGACTAACAAAGTGTATTCCCATTTTATTTTGTGGAATCACAAGCTGGTCTTTCGCAAATTATTGCTGCAAAACCACAAGCAGGATCTGCAAAAAGGACAACATCAGGAGATCAACATCATATCTACTGAAGAACAACCACAATCATCAAAGCATATCAGATAATGTTGACCTGAAAAAGAAAGTACTCTATATGAAAAATTTTAAAATTTCATAAGGAATATTTTTGTAATCTAATATTTAATATGTTTGATAATTTTGGATTAAAATTATTCTATTTATAAACTGCATTTAATACTTGATATATTGCATATAATATAGAGACAAAATTTTTAGTGTCAATTCAGGGAAATACAGCCAAATATTATCAAAACCAAATTATTATTTGTGGATGTTGCACTTTGCACTTGTTTGTTGAAGTTTATTTATTAATTAACTTGTTTTTGATTAAAATATTGATATTTTGGTTATTGTAGACATTCTGCGATTTGTGATTATGTATATCAATTCATATATCAATTCATCCATGATTTTAAATCTTATATATTATATTTACCATTGTTTGAAATATTGTAATCAATATTGATTTTCTTTTCATGTTTAAACCCATCAAATGTCTTTATAGAAAGAACTAAGCTGCTGGAGAAATTTTGTCTTAAGTTATGTATGTTTTTTTAATTTTAATTTGCATTTTATATTATTACATTTTATTTGCATTTTATATATTTTGAATAAATAAATAGAAATTTTGTAAAATTTGTTCTTTTATATTTGGGTTGCCTTGGGATAGGCAACCCAAAAATACCTCAATTAAAAAACCAAAAAAGACCAAGTACAAATTTTCCCGCCACACGAGAAGTGCATGTAAGCTAACGATAGATGGCGCTAGTGAGTATATATCACATTTCTTAAATTTTGTATGAAGTTGTCGTTCTTCTCCGATAGGAGTAATAGTGTTCTGTGCTGCGGCCAGAGGCCCGTTGTTGTATATACGCGTCGCTCTTTTTGCCGCAATATTTACGTAAATATTATTAAATGTATTTGTATGATTTTATTTTTAAAATCATTGTTTGATAATTATTTTTCTATCCTTTCTTTTTATTATTCTTCTTTCGTGTATATGTCGATATAAAATATTTTAATTCAAAATAGCTTAGTAAGGTACCTTGTCAATAATTAGCATTTGTAAATATGGGACATAAAGTGAAACCCGTTACGAAAAGTAAAAAACTTTCATATTATAAAACAAAAACCCAATATATGTCCGGTATTAAAAGGTAGGAACATTTTATTATTACTAAATATTTATTTTTATAACAATAAAACTATGAACTTTAGTAACTTAGTTTATTATATTACACGTATTTGGTAGCGATACACATTTGCAGTTTGCACTCGAAAGTGCCCTGGTTCGATTCCAGAAATATAAAGTAAAATTATCTTTTTTGTCTTTTATATATTAAGATTAATTTATTAAATACTTTTGTTGATAAAAAATTGAAATGTAATAATTTTTTAAACCTATAAGTTTTAGATACGTAGTAGTGTGTTTGAGTATTCAACCAACGGGTACCTATTTGGTGGAGGTATGGATTTACAGTTTGCACTCGATAGTGCCCTGCTACGATTCCAGGAATGTGAAGTCAAATTTTCTATTTTATAATTTAGATAAATTTATTAAAAACTTATAAATAAATAAAAAAAAGTTTGAAATGTAAATATTTTTTACAGAAGAAAGAAAGTTGAAAATATCAACATGGATGTTATTTCTAATGCATAAGTACCTACAAATTTTCTAAGCTATATAACAATAAAAAAAACTAAAATATAATAATATACAATGTTTTAGTTCAAAGACCGTGGCTTAAAGATAATAAACATGACGAAATAACAGAATCATCTGAAAATTGCGATGTGACTTATCTTAAGGAAGAATATAGTTTTATTGATTTTGTTTATTGTAGTAATTTTAATTATGTATGATTATTAGTTCCTTTACTTGTAGCTTAACAATGTTTCAAAGTCAAATACAAAAAAATAAACCAAATGCAAAATTACCAATCTTGTGAACCATGGAACTAGAATATTTTAGAATTGATATTTCTACGTAATTTAAAATCAAAATTTTTTATAGGTCGGAAACAGTGAAACCTCACCAAAATCATCATTGTGAAATTATTGATATAAGTAATTATTTTTAATGGAGGCATGTACTGGAAGAAGCTTATATTACACAGGTCTCCTTAAACTAAATGTGGAATAATGTAAATCTAAAAAAAAACCCTTATGTAAATCATATATTATAATATATACTCATATTGATGTTTTGGTGTTACCAGAAAAAAATATAATTTTCTACTCATTGAAAATCAAAACAAAAAAGAAAACACTTATTTTTCTTTTACTGTAAAGGATATGCTAATATAGTAACGTAGAAAAATACAACAGGCATAGTTATCTTCCTATGGATTATTATTTCTATATTCAAAATTTCAGAGAGTAATTTATCTTTAGCAAACCCTTACTAATTATGAAACAAGGCATTTATCTGACAAATGGCAATAATAAAATTCAGCCCCCATAGGTATTTCATTCTGTCCGTACAGAGTTGACCGGCATACATCCGTACGTATTATTTCAGAAACAAGAATATGATATTTAAAAAGAATCGATTAATTGGACTAAGAAATTAAAACAACAATAAGTTTATATGTAGCTTATATAACAATCTGACAAAAAATCAGAATGATTGCATGTGTATTGGTATGGTTTTTTCTCGTTAAAAGATAGGGGCATCTTTGTGATTTTTTTTCTATCGTTGTGTAATGTATTCAACATTATATTAATAGTATAAGGATTTCAACACAACACATAACTAGCATATATCCAGATAAATATCAAATATTTTTCTGGTTTTGTTTACTGCAGTGGATCATATACTTTGAGGCATTATAAAACTTGCGTTTAGCTCCTGTAGTACCCTTAATAAAACTAGTAAGCCTTATACTAGGTTTTTACTCCCCTATCGCGGAAGCTTTTACATAAATTTTGCAATATATATATAGAAAACAAATTTGCATAGAAGGTTCACAGTATGTTACATAGGCGAATGGTAAAGAAAAAATAATTTTAAAAACAACATTCTGTACTTTTTACATGACATATTTATAACATGTCTATATATATATATATATCATATAAGAATAGTGTTTCCAACTGTAAATCGTTTTTACACGTATAAGTTGGAAATCTACCAACAGTCTCTGACACAGTTTCCTCGTGGGATCGATTACCACCAGCGATTTTTCCGGACCGATACGACTTAAATCTCATCAAGATAAGAGTCTACTCTTTTTTTGCTGTAACAGCATCGACCGTGATGTAGACTGATGGTAGAACATTTTTTCAATTGCGTCTTTCAATACTACTTACATTTCGCTACAGTAATGTTCGGTGCTTACCTTGTCTAAACTTTTGAATTTAGGTAGTAGTAATATTGAGTACTTGACTAACTGCTTTCAATGTCGAAGCAATCAGACAAGTACCTTTTAAATAGAAACGAGTAATATTATATTTGCTCATTTACGCTATTTGTGTCAGTATTGAAAAAAATACATACATAGTTAATTTTATACGGAACTATCAGGCCACGCGTTCTACTCGTGCTTCTGTTTTTTTATATTCATTTTACACAGTAATTTTATCGTAAGTACCTATAAGCTGTTTTATTCCTAGTACCTACTGTTTATTTTAATGAATATAGAATTTTAGGAAAACAACTTATGTCCAACCACGCAGATGTTTCTGTGGGTATATAAATTTCTAGTTCTTGACTGAGCAGCGCGCTTGAACAGTTCGATGTGTTAATTTTTTATAATATGAAAATAAAAGCATTTTATAATGTGTTCTTAATACACTAGAAATAATAAGCTTTTTTATTTTATTTAACTTTTACACTGGTTATTAATGATTTTTATCGAGCTATTTATTATCATTTGCCTTTCTGTTATTTTAAACGTATCTTTACTTTTTATAACATGATTTTGTTTTTGCGTAATGGTTATTTCATTTTAGTACATTTATAAAATTTTTAAAAAGTGAAAAAGAACTGCAACGTCACCTTAATACCGCAGATCTTCCGTACTTATATCAGAAATGTACTATCCGTAAAAGAGATATAAACACTTTATTGTTAGTTCTAATTAACTTGAACAGGCGTTGCAGCATATTAAGAATCTTATTAGCGTTCAATACCCTTACCGATACGTTTCATTTTTCTTTAAATTCTCTTTCAGCAATAACTTCTTAACAAAAAAATGTTTATAACATGTCTTGTCACAGACGTTATATAAAATAATATATCAGTAGTTTAAAGAAAAGCGGATATTTATACATATTAATAAATATTTCGTTTAATGAAACTAGGTTCACGTATTTAACAGCGTTTAATTTTACTTATTTATTATTCCCGAAGATTTTGGTGCTTTCCAACCGGTGATCATTCACTGAGTAACTTAAAAAGGATTAAACTACTTTTATTTAATGTGTAGTGTTCGAGTAAATTTATGGAATCTTAATATATATTTAATTATATGCAATGTGGTCGGGGTCTAACATTCATACCTAAAAACTGACGACTGTAGGAAGATCTTACGGCTTCGAATAGATGCGTGTGTACCAAGCATGTATAAATGTGGAAATTTAAGGATTAATAAGAAAAGGAAGAGGAAATTCACTATAGGCAATATGGACGAATATAAGTTTGTAGGGAAAGTTGACTAGAAAAGATACAAAGTTTGTCTAGTGTATAATTTAGTATATTCAGCAAGAATTATATGAAATGGATTCTTTTAATTTAATGGAGTTACTTTCAGTAATTATTTTTATAGTTTATATTAAATAAAAATTTGCTTTTCTATTTCGTTGCTGAAATATTGATTGAAATATTGATGATTTCTTTGAATGAAACTAGTTTTACGGATTTAACCGTGTTTAATTTTACTTATTTTTTATTCCGACCATTTTGGTGCTTTGCAACCAGTGACCATTCGAAAATTAAAAATAATTAAGTTTTATGTAATGTGTAGTGTTCGAGTAAATTGAAGAAATCAAAATATATATCTAGTTATATGCAGTGTGGCCTTACGTTCATTCCTAAAAACCGACGACTCTGAGAAGATCTTAAGGGAAAATATAACCTCAAATGGCTTAGCAAGATCCTCCGTTATGCCGAAAGTATTGCAGCATTAATTTTGAAATAAATATATGGTAAAGTTGAGGATTAATGTTAAGGTTTATGTTAGACGAAAGCTTGGTTCCTGTCGCTCCGCAGGAACCAAGCTTACGCGCCGATAGTTTAGGTAATTTCTTTTTACAGTGAAAATAATGATATTTTAAAAAAGTAAATAACATAAGCACTGCTTTATGGTTAGTTCAGTTAGTATGCAAAGTTTCATGATCTTATTTAAAGTATTTTATGAATAACAGCGGTTTATTGTTCAGTTTGGAGGTAACTTTGGATTTTTTTTCTATCGAGAAAATTTTACGGATTCGTGTTTTCGTCTAACATAAACCTTAACATTAATCCTCAACTTTACCATATATTTATTTCAAAATTAATGCTGCAATACTTTCGGCATAACGGAGGATCTTGCTAAGCCATTTGAGGTTATATTTCCCCTTAAAGCTTCGAATTGATGAGTATCTCCTTCACGTCTGTCGCAAAGTACCCTGGCTGACGAAGTTCGTCAATCCATCCATCAAATACGTCCAACAGTGGAGTTTTAAAGATTAATAAGGATAATGAAGAGGAAATTGACTATAGGCATTATGGACGAATATAAGTTAGTAAGGATAGCACTAGTCGACTAGAAAAGATACAAAGTGTGTCTATCGCAGAATTTAGTATATTTAGCAAGAATTATATAAAATGGGTTATTTTAATTTAATGGAGTTTCTTTCAGTAATAACTTTTAATAATTTATATAAAATAAAAACTTTGCTTTTCTATTTAGCTACTAAAATGGTTGTCCTATGTCTTAAAATTTAGCATTCATACTTTAGCTTTAATGGTTATGTAATGCAATTGATTATATAAGATAGAAACCCGATTTACAAAATGAACTGTCAACTATCTCTTATAAAAACGCGAAAGTAATATGTGTCTTCTAAATATTTTTATTTTCATTAAGCTTTCTGACACATAAATTTAAAATCAGTGTTTCCATGATACTCCCAAGATATTAAACTATATAGAAATTATGCAATAGCGCCCGTTAAAAGCATTTATTTATATTATAAAGTGATGGAAGCAGGGAAGAATGGGGTCACATGTGATTAATTAATTACTATTCATTGCATATAGTGTAACGTCTAGTTTCAAACGGTTACAGTCACATTATCTTAGACTAAAACAGTCAACAACTGACTGTCTAGACCAGTAGTACCTGTCCTCTATTGCTAACATTGATCTTCAAGAAGCTTTACTTATTTAGAACTTACTTACTTAGAAACTATTTTATTCAATGTAGATTATAACAATAGTTATTGAAAGTCAATTTTTTCACTTACCACTGGTTCGCAAAAAACCTCTGTCCTGGGAAGAACCAGCAAGAAACCCAGCGGCAATATTTTTTTAATAATAGCTTACAATCATGTTTACAATTGACAACACAAGACAAATTAAAAATAGCTTGATAGCAATTACCCTTCCATAAATTACTAATTGAATTGTTCGACTATTACTATCCCAAGTCTATGATAACTATAATAATTTAATACTAGTATTTGACATGGTCTAGCGTCCGTGTCACATTTACACAAAGTAATTGTGTAATGCTATATATCTATACAGCTTTCACAGTAATATTGCATTCGTTTTTCCATGTTTTACCTATTTATAGGTCATAATAGCTTTTTTATATTTTCCACAAGAGTGCATTACCTTTAAATGTGAGTGCTTTCTCCCCAAAACTGTCAGACGATTACAAATCCAAATCTATTTGTTAATTTTTACGTCGACCGGACGAAAATATTTTGAAAGATTCAACGCATTAAATGTTGTTTAAGTAACGTGATATTTTAGATGAATTCAATATTTTAAAATAAACCGGACTAGCGCGAGCAGCACTTTTACTCTGAGGGTTCTGTTTAAACTTAAAACATGTACGATTTCTTATATTTACTCGAACCCTACACATTAAAATAAAACTAGTTTCTTATAGATTTCATCGCGTATATTAACTTATTTTATATTCCATACGTTTTGAGCACTTTACAGCACCCATGGTCACGAGGAACTGAGGTAAATTTTTATTTTGTTAATTGCACTATGAACTAAAAGTCTTGCAGTTGTATGCTTGGGTTAGGATTTAATTTTATTAATTATAGGTTCCCAAGCAAGTGGTATCCTATAATTAATAACCCAGTCATCTTCTCTATTGAAATTAGCATAAATCATGTGTGTAGATAGTTTATCCATCCCTGGTATTATTGGTAAGGTAAGCAATGCTCCGTACATTGCTCTTACGGTGAAGCAAGTCAGAAAAATGTTTTCCAACACATTGTTCTTCATCACGTTTGATCCTATCACGGAAAATGTAAGTTTATAATAGCAAAAAATCTTGTAGGACATTACTACAATTAAATACTTTCCAACAAATTTCATTGTACTAAGTCAGTGGTATTTAGTAGGTAGTCGGTAGTATTTCTATAGGTTTTGATTTTTACACCAACAAGGGATCGTAGACCTGAGTATTTGATATTAATTTCAACTTGAGGGATTTACTTGTACCTGACTGAAATGTCTAGACAGAGGGAGAGAGCACTAAATTAATTATACAGTAGAGATAGATTATTCACATTATTCTGTATAATACGAAACTAATTTAGTAGGACTGCAATCTATTTTATGTTCGTTTTCGCAGCAAATATCCATTATCTAATTTAATTTAATTTTAAATACTCGCTAAGCAATTTCTTTACTTATTGCACGGTGTATTTTGTGAACCTTTAATAACAAAATATTAGTAACTATGTAAAAGTATTGCCTTACTTTACTCCCATGATATTTTTATGTATAGCGTTGGAAAAAAGTTTGTCGGCACGTCTATAAAATAACGGATGGATCGACAGTAAACATAAGGTTGCATCAATTTAGCAGAATGTCATATCAATTGTGGCGATATAATTAGCAACCATCACTCGTCTCTGCAATATAAAGTTCACTATAAGCGTAGTGCGAAAGGGATTCCACCTAAATTATTCCACGAGTTATAATAACAGTGTCTTGATTCTGTACGTTGTTGCAATTCTGCTAGTCAGACAACGAAGATCGTGTTGCTGAGAGGCTGCTATGAGTTTCGATAAAATGGGTGGTGTAGCTGTTGGTTTACACAATTTCGTGTTATCGAGTAACTACGTACCATGTATTTGTGACGGGTACATGTTACGGTGTGGTCGAACTGTAATTGCTCTATGCTGAATGTATAGCATTGTACACTGGTTTATTGCACAGTGATTAATTGCGTAAGTAGGAGAGCAAGTTGAGCATCTGCTTTCACACTTTTATTATTTTTAACAATTGACCTTTCGATATAATCAAGTTTAATTTTTCGTTCCTTTTTATTACATCGTTGTTCATTTTTGTTACTTTATGCCTGAAAATAGACAAATTAGACATCGGCAAATATATTCTGATAGCAGGTGAATTGAGCTAGATATTCAAGACTGTCTGTCACCGACCGCACTTAATACGCGCAAGTGGAAACGTTTTGAATTTGGATAAAAGACTTATTGATACAAAGGGATTATTATTTTAATTTATGAATTAACATGTAATAAAGCATATTATGATATGTGTGGCAGAATTCAAATATTGCTTGGAATATTGGTGGAAAATATAAAAATAAAGGAATAAATGAATGGTTTTTTTTATATAACAAGGATGACAAACGAGCACACAGCTCATCCGATGGTGAATGGATTATGAGGTGCATAGACAATAAATATTTCTTCAATTTGGAACCAAAATGCAGACGCGTTGACACCCCCTGGGACTAAGATGAAGAGGGCTTGGTTGGGAAGTGTTAAAGCATCCACCAATAGTCCTGACCTTCAGATTTTCACCCTGTTCGGTTTCTAGAGGACTGTAAAAACTACTTGTCGCATTTTTGTGATCAAAAATCCGGAGATTTTTAGAGCAACTAGATTATGTCACCTTTAAGATGGTAACAAGTCAACGATAAAGTGGCACATATATAATATTATAATTAAATGTAATTAAACTTTAAAAAATGTTTTGAATTTATATACAAAGTATGATAAAACTTTTTCCCCGGCCTAATATATCCATAAGATAAATTTATAATTTGCTTTCTGACTGAGTATAAAAGTCAATTGAAACAATTTATTCATAAAATTTCAATTATCATTTTTTTTTGCAGGGAATGTTTATTTTGTTTGCTGTAGTTATAATAGTAGTATAGTTGTAGCACGAATGGGTCGCCTCGACCAGGGAAGGACTACGTTCTCACAGAATACCAGCGTAAAATGCTGCTGTATTTCGTATGGTGAGTGTAGAGAACCGGAGACCCTTTTTTTTCTGGAAATGAGGGATTTTGATTTGTAAGCGAAAATGGATGTAGATGTCTATGGGCCACAGCGACCACTAACAGCGCTCAGACTCAGATGGACTGTGTTCTCCTTTGTCACCCTATCCTATTAAAAAAAAATCACGTCTTCAATGTTACTACTCTCCAAAAGATGGTTAAAGGACACACGAATGGATTTATACGATTTACATATTTTATTTGTTTGGATACAGCACGTAAATAGGTGATGTTATTTTAATGGCCATGGTAGCTCAGAGGCAAAGCTCTTTGTTACTCGTGAAATCCGGGTTCAATTTCCGTCTGCATCAATTACTTACTGATTGTACTTTTATGTGATGATTTAGAACGTGCTTGGTGGTAATAAAAAACATCGTAAATACATTATGTTAATCTTAGTATCATGTTAAGTTCGCCAAAACAGTTCAAAGCAGCGCGGTAGACAAACTTCTTTGCTATAAAACCATCTTAGGAATGAGAGGAGACACATTGCCTAACAGTGGTACGTAATAAATAATTTTCTTATCCTGTTAACTAATACTATAAATTAATATCGAAACGAAATTGAAAAGGTGAATAAGTAAGCTCTTGAAAATCCGATAAAATAAAAAGTGCCCGATTCATTTAGAAGAGAACTTAATAAATTATAACCATTAAATGTCTCAACTGTTCTAAAAGTTATGCCAATATAGCAAAGTGTTAGGAAAGTTTTATATTGAAATCTATACTCCAAAGAAATGAAAAATCAAACCAAGTTAAACAACGTGCGCAAAAAGTCGGCTTCCACCTTCAATAATGCGAAGAAGTAACTTTTCTAAAGTGATTTATTTTTCTTTACAAAATATTTTCTACGAGTCTTGTTTCAAACTTGATATTAACTTTTATACTCGGAAAACGTTTTGAAGTAGATGATTGGCTTTCTCTGTACTTGGTGGACGCGTTTCACTTAAGGAATGAAACTGTCTTTATATATTAATTATTGGGCACTTTTAAGAATTTATGTCTCCCTGCCGGTTGACTGACTAGTGTGTGGTGATTGACTGATTACGGAAATTTATTTATATTTACAAAGGAAAGACTCGAATGTCTATAAATAAATGCAATATAAATCCCAAAAACGAAAATTGCAAGGTGGCGTTGGGAAGCTTCATAACCAGTGAGAGAAAGCACTGTGTTCACTAACTCGCCTATCCAGCGTACGTATATGCAAATTTTCTAAGTAACATCTTCCACACACATATGCTAAATGATATTGAGCTCGATAATGGTAAGGCTTTAAGTGAAACTTACCTACATAGTTACATTAGCCAATTATTTTACATTATTTTGATAAATTTCATTAGAATTATTTTTATTTTTAAACACATAAATTTTGACCAAAAAAACCTTCGTCATCATGAAATTATGTATTATAAAGAAAAATAAGGAATAGAGTATAATGTGGTACAATATATTTTCTACTCCACATAATTGATTCGAAACAAATTAACACAAACATAGCGCGAACATTGGCAATTCTATAGAATTACGTAACATTACTGGGAGGCTATTTATAATTCTCGGGTCATTGTAACTTTTGTTCCACAATAAACCTGAACATGACCGAGGATGTGGTCGTTACCAGGCTTGGAATCAATTTCTGCGCAGAGCGT
The DNA here is from genome assembly GCA_907164705.1 of Parnassius apollo. Lineage (NCBI taxonomy): Eukaryota > Metazoa > Arthropoda > Insecta > Lepidoptera > Papilionidae > Parnassius > Parnassius apollo. Next base: position 8,156,077 of record CAJQZP010001697.1, read on the forward strand.
GATCACCGTTGCAGAGCACATGAATTTTCATTTTTAATTATTTGTATTTAATCCGCAAGCAGATCACCTTAATTTTTTCGCTGGCTATGAAGAATATCTCTTTAATGTTAGTGCAAAAGCGAAAGGAAACCATAATTAGAGTAACTAGAAAATAAACAACATGTAATTACAGAGTCGTGCCAATTAAGGATTTACTACTTCGCGTTTTGTGGCGCCAATATGGGCCACAGCAACTACTTACCATCAGGTGGACTGTGTGCTCGTTTGACACCCTATCCTATAAAAAGAGCCTACTTTTTTTTAAAAGCCAGCCACCCATCTGCAATTCTCTTGGTAATGAAGTTGTTCATGGGCGGTGGTAGTCTCTTACCATCAGGTAAGTCTGCTCGTTTGTCCGCTCTTCTGTAAAAAAAGTTCATCTTCATCATCATTACAGCCCTTCACAAGTCCACTACTAAACATAGGCCTCCCCATAAGAATGCCACAAAGTATGGTCTGAGCTTGTTGCATCCATCGACTTCCTGCATGTCTAACCTGGTCGGCTCTCCATCAGGTGAGGGATAGCTTACACTTCCCTTGTGGGTTACTCTTGTTCCTCTGCGAATATCCCCATTTTTATGTTTATCACACAAAGAAATCCCGAGCATAGCACTCCCTATAAATCGCTGAGTGACCTTGAGCTTATTCTTACGGGTAGCAGGGACGGACCACATCTTAGATCCATAAGTCATCACGGGCTACACGCACAGTTTATGCAATCTTGTTTTCATATTTTCAGGTATACCTGACGAGAAGCTGTCCGCCGAAGAAAAGATGTGTCGTAATTTCCCGAACGCTGCCCAGCCGAGTTGAATCCGTCGATGCATACTACCTATATTAAATTATATTGCTTAGTGTGATTGCCAAGCCAATCTATATATTTAAAACATATAAGATTTTTAACATTGATATTGTCTCTATAAAATGTTGTTAGGTTAGCTAATTACGTAATAACTTAAAAGAGAAGGACCCTTAAGTAGGGACTGAATGAATTAAGCGACTTGGTATTACATGGATGTCACAACTTTTTAAGGTAAAAGAACTGAGCTGCTAGACTTGGTTTTCTTACAAGTTATGTCTTTGTAGTCATTTTTATTTTCATTAGGCTTTCTAACATATAAATTTAAAGTCCGTGCTTCCATGATACTCCAAAGACATATAGAAAGTATCCAATAGCGCCCGATAAAAGGTTTTATTTCTATTGCAAGGGTAGAAGCTAAAGTTTTTTTTAAGAATGAGGTCACATTTGATATTTATCCCACACATTAACATATGTGACTGTAGCTATTTGAACAAAATAGCTACAGTCACATATGTTACACTAAAACAATCGACAACTGAATATCTAGGCCGCTAGTAACTGTCTTCTATTGCCATCATTGGTCTACAAGAAGCTTTATTAACGTGAATTGAAGTTAAATATGTATTAATGTATACTAAGAGACGTCATCTCCACATAGCTTTTACTCATTTATCGTTTAGACGGTTTTCACACATAAACTGCATAAGAACAGCACCCAAACTTGGAAAAATTATTTGTACAATACAAAAATTTTTCCTTTGCGCAATTCTTTATATATATTATAGTCTCACGAATCATTCTTGTAGGATTCGATGTTTTTTGCTAAGATTTTGGTTTAATAGACCTTATTGATTATTATCTGATGTAATGACGTAGTTGATTCTGAGCCTTTTCACAGACTGCAGACTTCTCGGAGCTTTGATCTTTTTACTTCATTAAGTAAGCATTAAGACACTCTTTTTACTGGAAACGAAGCATTCCATTTTAGTCATCACGGGCAAAGAATATATACACTTCACGGGTGATAACGCATCTGCATTTTGATTTGTAATCGAGGATAGATGTAGATGTCTATGGGCCGAAGCAACCACTTACCATCAGGTGGACTGTGTGCTCGCTTTTCACCCTATATTCTATAAAAAAATAGCAATAAAAATATATAGTCCCTATAATCGACTATAGCCTGTATTGAAGAGAATAATCCGTAAAGGTTACAGGTTGATTCATTCAATCAATTCTACTCACGTAAGTATAAGCAATCATTATCACAACCGAGAATACATTTTATTGTTAATAAGGCAATCTATTTTAGTTCTTAAGGGTGACAACGCGTTTTGTTTTTTTTTAATCTAGTGTCTATGGATCATAGTATCCACTTACCATGAAATGAACTATTAGACTTTGTTGCCTTTGATTTTATAAGTCTTCTATTGCACATATAATGGCTCATAGTGGGGCAGGCGTGACAGCAAACGCTATGTTTTGATTTGTTTTTAGGTAGACCCTGCTGCCCATCTCCTCATTGTATGCCCCTGTAACCTCTTACGAGACCTATGGTACGCAGGACATGGGATAGTAGATTTTCTTACATATATATGCTTTTGTTAAGCTAATTCAGTGCGCTTCACCATGTTCTATTTCATCACCACTTACCGTTGGGCATGATAGTGAAGCACCGACTTAAAAAAATAAGAAAAAGTAATAATAATTTAATATAGAAATATTACTTTTCTTCTTTTCAAATTCGCTCTTGCCTGATCTGCCTTAATCGTAGCGTTTAACACAAGGATTTACCTTGGCAGGTATTACGGATTAGCTGCTTTTTATCGTTTTCAATAGTTTTAAATCCTCAACCGGACATGGGGAGCGGAAATAGTTGTAGCGAGCAATAGTTACCTCTCTCTTCGTGCCGACTCGCCTGCCTCTTAATGAATTTGAATAATTCTTGCAACTAAGGTATGAATAGACTATCACAGCTGGTATGCCAACTGTTTCATTCTTCAAAAGGCATAAGTCCAGCGGTGTGCTGTAAAAAGCTGTTGTAAATGATGATGAATTATTATTGTATAATTCTTACAGGGTTGATCTACTTGGGTTTAGAATACATTTTTAGTTTTAATTTGTGCTTTTTTTTTCGTAAATTTGTGTTATTTTATTAAGATAAAGAATTTGATTAAACTCTTTTGATTGTCTATGTTTATATTTTATTATTGATAAGGTTTCTTGCTTTTTTATAGAATAAGGGTGACGAGCACACAGTCCAACTGATGGTAAGTGGATGCTGTGGCCCATAGACATCTGCATTTATATTCAATTAAGAATCAAAATGCAGATGCGTTGCCAGCCCCGAGGACCGAGATGGAATGAATGCCTCGTTTCCGATAAAAAGGGTCTCCGGTTTTCTACATTCACTATACAAAACACAGCAGCATTAATCTGCTATTTTACGCTGGTATTCAGAGAGAGCGTGGTCCTACCCCGGTCGAGCCAAACCATTCGTGCTGCAATCACAATATACATAGCTGCAGCATGGCTCTACCACGTAAAAAATCTTCTTGTATCTCTAGGCTTTATAAAAAACGACAGAAGACTATACTGTAAGGAGATTACTTCGAAGATTTTTCACGGTGCTATAGAAGTTCATTTTGAAACAGTTATGTATTAAAATAGGTAAACTGTTAGTTTATTATAATATATATATATATATATATATATATATATATATATATATATATAAATCCTTGTGTTAAACGCTACGATTAAGGCAGATCAGGCAAGAGTGAATTTGAAAAGAAGAAAAGTAATATTTCTAGATTAAATTATTATTACTTTTTCTTATCTTTTTAAGTCGGTGCTTCACTATCGTGCCCAACGGTAAGTGGTGATGAAATAGAACATGGTGAAGCGCACTGAATTAGCTTAACAAAAGCATATATATGTAAGAAAATCTACTATCCCATTTCCTGCGTACCATAGGTCTCGTAAGAGATTACAGGGGCATACAATGAGGAGATGGGCAGCAGGGTCTACCTAAAAACAAATCAAAACATAGCGTTTGCTGTCACGCATGCCCCACTATGAGCCATTATATGTGCAATAGAAGACTTATAAAATCAAAGGCAACAAAGTCTAATAGTTCATTTCATGGTAAGTGGATACTATGATCCACGGACTCTAGATTAAAAAAACAAAACGCGTTGTCACCCTTAAGAACTAAAATAGATTGCCGTCATTAACAATAAAATGTATTCTCGGTTGATAAAATATATATATATATATATATATATATATATATATATATATATATATATATATATATATATATACTAATATTTTTCATTTATTTTTATCAATATACTTATGTAGAATGTATATATACTTTATCAATTTATGTAGATTGTATTCATATTTTATCAATACGAGTATATGTAGTAATGTATAGAAGAAAATTATGTAACCCATTTTTGCCGAGAAACAGCAATACATCCACTACTTTGTTTTGGTCTGAAGGGTATGGAGAGCCAGCGCAATTACAGGTTGCAAATCATTCCATCTAAGTCCTCAGAGTGGACAACGCGTCTGTAACTTTCTTTATCCTTTTGGAAGACAGTAGTCGATTTCCATAAAGTAGCCACTTAACATCAGATAGAATGTCTGATTGTTTGTCACTCTGATAGTAAAAACCAACATTTTTAGTAAAATGTGACAGACATTTTACTATGCTAAGAAGAATCCGCCGTCAAAAATATTTATATAAATAGTTTAAAATAGATATTTTTATACAGTTTAAAGTTATGTACGAGGTTTGTGATCTTGTTTATTACACCACACTATTAATTTAACGGACTTAACGGTTAATTTTAAATTATGTTGGTAATCTGTAATCTGTGTACATATTTAAGATGGTCTCCGCCGTGCCGTCCGATATCATAGTGATATCATCACTATGATGATAACAGGAGGTCAAACACCTCAGTGCTCCTTGAATAAGATCGATGTAAATCAATCTCAAAAGTCCATCCATATGTGCTGTTTTGGTGATATTGAGCGTTCTTTATCTCGGCATCTATAAGACCTAAGAGTTTGCTTTTTGGACACATTAAACTTGGACTTATAACTTCAAATCTGTTGAAGCGAAAACGGGATTCGATAAAAATTCTCGATTAAAAAAATAAGAAAAAACCTCGTTTTGCACTTCTTTTGAGTCAGATCTCTGAAACCTTATAGAATTGAATGATGATTTTTAACGTTATATATAGATAATAATATTATTAAATGGTTAAACGAACTTACCTAAGACTTAACTTAGTGAAGTTCAACCATAATTATACGAAGCTCCTTGTCCTAGACTTTCTTAACAATTGTAGTACGCCGTATTCCTTGCCAGCATCACAATTTATCCAAGCTTGCTAAAAAATTTTTTATGGAGCAGTATATATGGCAACACTATATCAACCCGTCCGTCAATGCAACTTCATTATGTTTAAAGCAAGGAGTTAGATGAGCAATCCTTACCTAGGGAGGGTTGGGCCGGGAGTACCGTCTAGGACAAGGAGCTACATATAATTATGGTTGAACTTCACTTAAGGTAAGTTAGTTTAACCATTTAATTATACTCCCTCCTTGTCCTAGACATTATAAACAATTGTTGATGTTTGAAGACAGGGTTGCGAATTTATAATACCAATGAATGGAAAATTTGCAATTTCCCTTATTCTATAAAAATGTTGAACATATTGTCAGTATATTATAAATTTAAATTAATAACATAAAGTAAATTATCTTTATTTTATACCATTTCCTTATACACATAAGGCCAGCTTGATTGCAGCAGAAGTGGCTCTGTAGAAGAACTATAACTGAAAAAGAAACAATCTGGAATATCTATTCCAGTTTAATTTGTAATAAATTTTAATTTAACATCTTATAACCTAAGAAATACTTTTCTAAGTAGGTTCTTGTGAGTTAATGTAAAATTTATCACTATCTTGTGTTCTGTTTTTTATTAAAATATTCACAAGAAAGGCTCAACTACTTCTCATTTATTTTTCCCTTGCAAACCCTGTTGAAGTAAAATTCTATCTATATCATAACTATATATCTGAGCTTCCCTTTGAATAAATGTAATATTTGTTGAAGGACAATGTATGTATATTGTAACCTGTAACTCATCACAGCTCAGCTTGTTACTAGTTTCTGTAAATTTCTGTATTCTCAATATTTATTGCAATATTCTGCTGTTAAATAATCAAAAAGTAATTTATTATTTTATAACTCAAACTTAAGTAAAAGGCACAAAAGCCCAGTAAGGAATTTCATTACACTACAATTTGAAGAGAATTAAGAATTTGATTATTTTATAATTTATAGTATTTGACAAAGGAGAGTTCACTATAATTCTTAGTATGAATTTTGGAGTACCATATTTTACAAAATGCTTCACTAATAGTAACCTATGATGTGTATGAGATGTCTATGACATGACTGTAACATGACACAGTAGTATGATTATCTGTAAGGCAGTGTTAATAATAATTTGTTATTTTATTCAAGATAAATAATTCATTTTTTTCACATTTACTGACCATGTGAAATAAAACCAAAAACCTATAGTTTTTTGACTCATTTTTTTGACATAATAAACATTAGAGGAAATACATAAAAGAAGAATCGTCCCCCAATCTAATATAACTGCCATGGTTTCTCGGTCATCCCTACAGAAACCCATTGTTCTGTATATAATAATTTTATTATTTCTCGTTACTAATTTGATCAATTTTGAGTTTTTGACACTGATTTATGATCTTGTAGAATTAGACTTGAAGGACTTCCTCTGACTGTTCTTTGTTTACTAGGCTCAATTTTATATTGTATGTTTAATTTCCATATTATTATCTAATTTAAAGTATTGAACCCTCAATATTTAATGAATAGAACCCTCTCTATCTTGTTAATATTTTTTTTTTTGCGCCCGAAGCAATTAAAGGGCTACCCTATACGTAGGGAGGCGGAAAATGCATTACGCATACCACAATAGCCGGTCTATCGTGGTTATGAGGGGCTCACTGTCCTACCGGGGACCCTAAGTGATACCCTCTAAAAACCGCCTTTGGGGACAGGCAACCGGCTGATTAAGCTCTATTGTGCCTTATCATGAGCGACCCTCTTTTGGGAAAAGAGGGCGCAGGCGGCTAAGTGCCGCTGAGGGAGTGCCTACCCTCTCAGCAGTCCGGGCCAAAATAGCCGCTTTGGCGCATCTGTCAAACCCTAAACGAGTGTTATATTGCCTACGTGGCGCATGTCATTAAAATGGCAATATCTTAATATTTATGTATGGGAACTATATAATATGATATGTTGTTAGAATTATTGTTAAATAAACTAATAGAATATGTGTAAATGTGTACTTTCACCCTTTTGGTATGTTATAAATTTGGTGGTAAAATTGCTAGAAGCGATTTTTTTCTAGTTTGTTGAATATAAAATGTAATCATTAAAAAATTAAGCAATTATTTCAATAAATATTTACTTCATTTACTATACGATAACATACTTTACAATAATGAATAAAAAAAACACAACTCTACGTACAGTTTTTTCACACCACAAGCTCTACAATAATGTGGGCCACTTAAGATGACCCGAAACAGGCACAAAAAAAAGGCACATTTTGTACTTCAATATCGACGACACCTGAGGCACAATGGGCTATAAATCTTAACTTATGCTATAGTTTGGTCTTTGTTCTTAATATAAACAGTTTCAAATATTACAACTATTCAGTTATTAAGAAATGAACGAGTTGTAACAAACACTTGAAAAAGTGACCCTAAAAAAATGCTTTCAAACTTTTGCATTTGTAACGAACAATTTTGTAATTTATTTACATGTGAATGTACATTCCTAAATATAATAACATTTCCTAAGTTAAAAACAAAACAAATAAGGCATCTTTTATACAAAATTATGTTAGAAATCATCAACTAAAAGTTACACATTCACTACAAAAAGCACCAAGTATGACGTAGTACCCAGCTATGATAGTATGGATACTTTCTGTGGTGACTTCTTTAATAATTGTAATCATGAACATAAAATTAAAATGAAATACAAATTAGTTATTTTTCTTTGCTTTTTATATTTTTAATTAACATTTGAATGTTATTATAAAAAATGTTTGACAATTCTTTTTGCCAAAATAAAGATTTATATTTTTGTTATTTAGATTTTTTTTAATTTTCTTAATTTGAAGTTAACCTAGCCTAGTGATAGCTTGCGTGCGAGATCCATAATAAAGTTTAAGCAATGCACGCGTTAGCTTGCAACTGGATGGGTGACCGTTTCGTACTTTGAGGCTATTCCAACTATAGCACCGCAACGAGCTAAGGATTATTGCTTAGCAATAAAAACTACTACGTACAAAAAGCAATCTCTTCCAGATAACCTTGGGCTAAGAGTGAAAACAAAGAGTGTTTCACTTGTCAATCAAGTGCAAAAAAAAATATAATGACATGCACATACAAAAAGTAAAACAATTTATTGACAAAAAAATAAAACGAAACAAATAAAAATCCACACCAAAAATTATCGTAAAAATATACCAACACTGGCATTCCCAAAGTCGTATCCATACTATACAACCTGCTCTCTAAGATGGCGGATTTCATGTGAATAACTTTACGACCCATGTCTGTCCACAACCGCCAGGTGGACGAGAGATTTAAGCAATTTGTTATTTTTAGTTTTATGAAATATTTAATCGAAACTATACAATTGTAAAATTTATTGTTATGTTTGTAAATAAGTATGTTAACGATATTAAGACAATGTTTACCATTCACTATTGTACTTTAAATTTAAAACAATTGAAGTTAATACGATCATGGTTTCAACATGGCGGTCGAAATGGCAAGCAATGTTTGATAAAATGGAACAATTTATGTACAAATCGTCATCTAATATATTTTATATTAATAGAAAAGTATTTATGACTTACCCATTCATGTTTATCTTTAATATTGACTTCCGAAATCACTTTCAACAATTAATACTTTGCACGTAAACACACGACACCGCGTCACAGAACGAGCAACTGAACGGAATAAATGTATTACTATTTCACAGCTTCTATGGTTGGTTTATGAAGCGTGTGTGATATTAATTGCCGTCTTTGTTTAATTCTCTGCATGTTGTACCAGTTATAGGGAGATACGTATACTTTTACTAGGGCTGTTTCGAATCTGAAGTTTATAAGTAACCAGCAACCTTCTGATGGTTGTGGACAGATGCGTACTTTTTTGACAGCAACCTTTAGAAGGTTTTGGACTGACGAGAGGCTACGAAGGCAAATTAATATTAGATATTACAATAATTTTATTTAATTAGAGTTGGCCTGAGCCGCCAGGAGACAGTTCAGGTCGTTTGAAAGTTTATTAGGCGGGTCCGAGAGAGAGTTTCTCGGCCTGCGGACACGATAGCGAGAGGGGGGTGGGGCTGCATAAGAAGCTGCCTCACGAATTAAATGGTTTGGGTGCGACTCTGAGGCTTTGAAGAAGTTCTCAGAGAGTTTTTTTAAGAAATTGTTGAATTGTTGGGAGCTCTAAGTCCCGATGAAGGTCGGCATTACGGACGTACCACGGTGCGTTCGCAGCTCGACGACAGAAGAGGTTCTGAACTATTTGGAGTTCATTTAAAAAGTTAGCGTTTGCGTGGGCAAAGACGGGGCCCGCGTAGGAGTTGTTAATATATGAAGCAGGGGGTTTTATCAACTCTGAATAAAATTGCACACCATAAGTATTATTTAGTTGTAATAAGATTATTATTCATTATAACTATATTGTTTTCCTTAAAGTTTTTGTATTGTGTTCTACAATTTTAAAATATTAAGGATATACTACTTTATATCCAATAATAACTATGTAATTTTCTCTCAATGAAGGACTAAACCCAAATTTTGTTTCATTCCATTGGCTTCTCTAAATCCAGTGGAGAAGTGTCAATTTATATTTCAAACAGTTTTATGCGCTTAATATATTTTTTTGCAATATTATCAACTACCATCTAAGGTCATAATTTGCCACTGAAAATATATATATATATATATATATATATATATATATATATATATATATATATATATATGAATTTAATTACATAACATATACATTATTATATATAATAAGGTTTAAAGCACAATCTTATTAACCTCATTTTACTAATAGAAACCTACATGGGTTATACACAAATATATGTAGTCAATATTCATATCATAACATTTTTATATAGTTAAGTATTATTACATAATTTCCTTTTACTACAACAATTTTATTTTTGTTGTTAACATATTTTGGTACCTAATCAGTTGTATGGACCTGTCGGCATAACTCTATTGTGCGTATACCATACCTAGTTTTAGTATATGAAGGTAATAATAATAACCTGGTAGGTATATTTTATACTTTATTTCGGACATAATTCGTCCATATTAAGTGTAAGTATATTAGTAACAATTATACTTAATAACTATGTTAGAATGTTAGTATTTATACCTACGTTATAATTATATATACATACAAAATTCATTGACATTTTAGTCCTATTGCCAGCTCTACCCAGTGTCGCTGAAAGTGGCAATCTGGTCTCGCCTCGCTCATTTTTAAAATGCTATTGTTACTGTTTCGCAGACGCTGTAACATTGAGGCTGATTTCTTTCGCATAACAGCATGAAATCCATCAGTCCTAGCATCCGCGAACATTTTCGAAGCACTACACCACCATGGCAGTCCTAATAGCATCCTAAAAGCGTTATTGTATTGTATGCGAAGGGCGCTGTAAGCTCGTCGCCTGTATGATACCCACAGGCTACTCGGGTAAAAAAGATTGGCAAAATGCTTTGAAAAGAGTAACTTTTACGTCATCTGTACATCGAGCAAACCTGCGGGCAAGCATATTGCTCCTAACTGCCAGCGCCCTACGCTCCCTCTCTATATCAAAATCATCGCTTAAAACGCTCGTTATAATGTGACCGAGATACTTAAAAGTATTAAAAATATTTAGGGCTACACAATTGAGGTATACGGGAGGAACACAACGCGGCGGTTGTTTCGGTGCTGTAAAAACAAGAATTTCAATCTTTTTCGAGTTTTACTTCAAGCCGTGGCCCTTCGCATATTTCTCGCAAATAGACAATAATTTTCTTAACCCGCTTATAGATGTACTGAGCAGCACCATGTCGTCTGCATAGCTTATATTATTAACACATGTTCCGTCAATATGACAGCCGACATGTGTGCTAACCAGTTCCACGATAAGCTGGTTAATATATAAATTAAATAACAACGGTGAGCTTAAACCGCCTTGTCTGACACCAAATTTTAGTCTATATTCATCAGATAGCCGGCCCATCTCACCTGGTTTTTTTGATTACTGTACCAGTACTCGATCAGAGAAGTATAATCCGCCGGCACAAATGCGTACCTCAACTTGCTCCATAGTATATCATAATTGACCGAGTCAAAAGCCTTGGACAACTCGAGGAAACACGCGTATACCGGCATCCTCCTAGCCGTGTAATAACCGCCAGTATGCTTCAATGTAAGAATTGCACTTTCCGTCGACAATCCCACCCTGAATCCGAACTGGGCATCATGCACATCTACATATTTTATGAGTCAACCATTTAAAAACTGTCAAGTACTTTCGCCGCGGTGGTAGCAAGTGAGATGGGCCTGTAATTGCAAATATCAGAAGCATCACCTGTCTCATTTTAATAATTGGTACCACTATTGTTCGCATCAGTCCCTCAGGCAAATACGAGTGACCAAAACACAGTGTAAAAACATGGCAAGAACCCGTGGTAAATGGATCCCTGCGTATTTGAAATGTTCAATACTGAGCCCATCGTGACCCGGACACTTCCCACGCTGCATTCTTTCAATAATCTGAGCCACCATTTTAGCAGGTATCTTAACATTACGTTCCTTCACGATGGTCTCACTATCGCTCATCTCCTTACACATGGGACTTAAGAGTGACTGCATGGTGAACTGTTTCCTAAAAGCATTCGCAATGTCTTTATGGTCATGAGCACCACCAACGTCTACAGTGAGGCACGGCCTTATATTAATTTTATTTGTTTTTCCAGAAATTTTTAAATTTTTTTCGAGGAGTGGTCGGAAGCAAGGCGATCCATTTTAAGTTGCTCCTGCCTGTCCTGGCACCATTTAAGTTTCGCTTTAAAATTCCTCCTTGCCTCCGACATATCGTAAAAAATTCGACCACTAGCTGGCCGCCCGGCTAAATTCCACAATTTAAATTTCAGCCTCGCCTCCCGGTGGGGGCCCGCGACATGCTTATTCCATCCAAAAACATAACCTCCCTTCTTTTGACACTTAACTTTGTGTGTTTGGATAGCTGCCTCTGACAATATATCTATAATATATAAATATAACTTATCTAAGGCTGAGTGATGATTTTTGTTATTACAGAACTCATTACAACAAGCACTTAGTTCCTGTGGAAAATCAATGAGTCTTAACTTAACATGACAGAGGTCATGGTACTGATGGATTTGCTGCTGCTGTCTCTCTCCCCATATAACACGATTTATTGGCTGTTCTATATCCAGTTTAGCTACTTTTTGGCTTAAGTTTACCCAAATTACATACGACTACTAGTAGATAGTGGTCAGACCAATACACGTCATATTTAACCGTTACGCTAACGATTGTATTCCGCGCCGACTCTGTGACAATGCAGTGATCAAACCATCTATTACAACCGTGAGCCTCACTACAATAGGTATATGTATTACTGGCACACATATTTAAATCTACACAAATCCAATTAAGATTCACATAGAAGTCCAACATTACATTATAAAATAATTCACTAGGGTGTGCATTAAAGTCTCCTAAGATATAAAAAGCCAATACTCCACTGTTCTCCTCTATTTCTATTATAGAGCGAATGGCTCCAAGACACGCAGTAAACTCGGAAAGGTTATCATATGAGTTTGTAGGCATATACACACTGAACATAACTACCGATCTATTACTCACGTTTAGCTTTATCGCGCAGATCCTCTCATTATCACACTCAATCAAATTCACTGACTCGAAGGCAGACTTACTCCATAACAGCGCCACCCCCTACATACGGCCTCCCGCTGAGCAAGCCGGCCGCAGTATCGACTGCAGACGTACCGGTAGACCCAAAGTTGCTGTCAATCGTGCTAAGTATAGGCAGATCATGTGGCAACAACCACGTCTCTTGGAGAGCTACCACATCAGCTGTCTGACACAAGGTCCTCACTCCTTCTATTGACCTTTTGATAGATTTGCAATTAAAACTAATTACTTTACTGTATTTTTTCCATCAACTTTCTTAATTTATATTTATATAATATCTCGATGTAAAATACTGAGCTACAATATTTTATGTATGTATTTAAATTTAAATTTATATATCTTTATTTTCTGTAATTTCAGTGTTTTCCTTATTTTCTCGTCTACCATAGAAGTTCACAAATCGTCTAAACGATATACCAGATGGCCACAGCTTATCGTCCAGGAATGTGTCAATCTTGTGCAGCTCAGCACAATTTATAAGCATTGTAGTCTCTTTGTTGCTTCATTTGAATTTTTGCAAGAGACACCTTTTCCGTCGTTTTTTCATATATATAGTTAACAATGTCCTGTTCATCCATATCCTTATGTACGTTAGATATAAAAAAGGGGCACCTGTGTATCAGCGGCCTTAAACTTTAGACTTTTCTCCTCTAAATCTACCGCCGTTCCTTTTTGACTCATAAATTGGTTTCCTAGTCTCCGTTTCTGGGCTACGATCCATTCTTCGCTCCTTTTTGGTTCTTTCCATTCTCCATCTCTCTTAACCATCGCAGAAAAAGTCTTTGGCCTCGCTATTAATGTGTCATTTGCTTGTTTATCCTTATCAATTACCGCGTCGAACGGTTTTCTAACATGCCCATCAGCTGTTTCATTCACTCCAGGTATAAACGGTCGCGCTGTACTATGAATTATTGTGCACTCACCTACTATCGTATTCGCACATCGTGAGCTTTGTAATACACTCGCTGGAGATTGCGACTTTTCTTTCACATTTATTATAATTTTTGGCGATGAGTGACGGGAACGCATAGATTGTTGGTGTGATTTATTAGAAAGAGATGTACACTTTTCTGGTTCATTAGCCTCGGCAATGTATGACGCATTATTACAAGATGTTGAGAGCGCCATCGGTCCGCTATCGTACATAAAATTGATACCATACTTAATTTTACTAAATAAACCCATCTTAATTTTTTAAGATTATTACTTACCATATTTACTAAGTCTTTCACCTATTACTTATTTTTAAGTTGCCATAACCTTTTAATATCTTAATATTTTAATATCTTAACCTTTTAATTATCTTGTAACTTAGGTTATATTAAGTTAAATAATACAGATTGAATGCAACAATGCGCCTATGTTTAAATTCAATTAATTAATCGTGGTCTAGATTTTTTTAATGCCTATCAACAGAAATTTCTCTATAGAAGCATGACTTCAATAACTTTCTCTTTAATAGTTTTATTATATCAATAACAATAATTTATTTTTTACCTTCTTTTACTGAGATTTTTAAATATATTTTGTTGATATTTTAAAATTAACAATAATCTAAGTTATGAAATTGTACAGGCTATCTGTTCTTTTAATTACTCTTTTAATAATTTAACAAATTTATTGTAATTCAATCTGATGGTTACAATTTAATTTTGTTTTGGATAAATGTCAAATCTGGTTTCATTAACACCATGTGGAGCCAAATAAACCACAAGGGATGTAATTAAAATACTAGGTTTAATTCAATCTTTCAGATTTTTCTAAACAGCCCAAAATGCTTATTTTTTTACTTACTTTTTGCTTACTTATATTTTAAGCCTATTTAAACTTGTAACCTTTTGATATTCAATATCAAGGTAAAACAGTTCTCATATCACAACATTTTTACTTACTTTTATGTCATATTATACATCCATCCATTGCAGCCTATAAAAGCCCACAGCTGCACATAGACCTACCCCCCCCTCCCTTAATGCATAATAGTTACAATACTATGCAAAGGGGTGTCATATTATGTAGCTTTTTTTAAAGTGTCTACAAAATAATATGTAATAATATACTTCTACATATCTATCTAGTCTTTAGATTTAAACATACGTCTATTAAATCTCGTTTCTTTGGGAATTAACTCTGACTCTCACCTTAAACACCGGATAATTTTGTCCCAGAATTCAGTTATTATTTCCTACTTGTTCTGCCAACTTTTTGTGCACCTTAAAGGTTTACAAAACCTTAATAAAACCATGAGTTAAGTTATTTATAATACTTATTCCTTTCCCAAATCAAGGTTTTTTGATAACTAATGAAAGTTTAGTAGTAATCTCAGGGTATATAATTTCCGGGTCTGCTGCCCCAATTTTTAAATTATTGGTATGTTGGTAATTAGTATATATTTTGCTACCTTGATGTCTGGTGATCATTTGTTGGTTCTATTATGTTGACAATTTTTGGACTTCTTTGCCGAACCCCTAGGGGACTTTCTGGTACTTTTACATCTATAATTTGTAACAACTTTTTCATTATGTTATACTCATAATATTGAGCCCTTTTGTAGTAAAAATTATACCATTAATTATCTTTATTTGATTGCTTCTAAATTTCAGTACCGCACAATATTTTACTTTATAGTGACAGCGCTTTAATGTTAATTCAAAACCTATAAAATATCCTCAAAGTGATAGCTCTAAGGTTTGAATAGTTAACCGTGTCTATCCTCTATGTGATAGCTCTAACGGTTTAAATACAATACAATAGCTTTATTTCAGGCATCAAGGACATAAAAATTAAGAACATTAACGCCTGCAGTGATTTCTTCCGAGTCGTAGCTTTTTTAATGTCTTCCTTCAAGTGGTATTGCTTTATTTATCAATGCAAACCTGTCTAAGTTCTACGTGATAGCTCTAAGGTTGAATTGTTAACCATGTCTAACCTCAAGTACTAGCTCTAATGGTATAAAGCCTGCAGTGATCTCTTGAGTCCTAGCCCATCTTAATGTCTTTCCACTAATGGTAGCATCTTTATGTCAATTCAAGAGCTGTCTACCTTCTACGTGATAGCGTCTGAACAGGTCTGAACAGTTAACCATGTCTATCCTCATAAACGATAACTCTAATGGTCTGTACATAGCATTTTAAATAACGTATGCTAGATATTGTTCCTAACAATTTTAAGTCTACAGTAATTGCTTCTGCCTCTGCACCGCATAATGTCTACCAGAAAATCCTGTCCAACAAGATGTTGATGGCATTTTAGCCTGAGTATTTTTATTTCTTATTTTATTATATTTACATGACTCCATGTATATATCCTAAGTGACAGTTCTAACGGACTATATATAGCATCTATAATAACTCATGTTAGATATTTTTCCCAGCAGATTTAAGCCAATAGTGAATGCTTTTGCAACCCTATCTCCTCAATATTATCCTTTTACAATTTCTTCAAACTGTCCGAAACGACCTGTATGTCAAAAGCGGGAATAATTTTGCCCAATGACTGATAATGGCGACTGCCCGAATTAAATACCCAAAGACGAATTGAACACGAAAGTAAGAAAAACATTAATATGTACCACTTAAAATTTCTCAACGTATATATCTACACATATTATATGTCAACCCACATTTATAGGTTAGAAGTACATATTTACTATTTCATATTATATGAGTGACGAGGTTATGTTAACCTAATAGTGAATTTGTTCGATAATTTATCATACTTGTTAATAAATGTTTCGATACATAGTGAAGTGTTTTAATTTTATTTATTTTTTATACATGTGCACCTATCTCGAACAATAGGGTTTTTGTTTACCTTTGATCGATTGGCTCCATTTTGAATATCTTCCTTTCCTAAGTACATAATCGAATTATCACGCAGATACGTAATAAATTAATTTGTAGTAGGTTTGGATACAAAACATTTGATTTTATATTAATCATATTTAATTTTTACAACAAAAGTTATAAAAACACACCGTGTCGGCTGGCACAAAAAAACGTAATGAAGTTGCATTGACGGACGGGTTGATACAGTGTTGCCATATATACTGCTCCCTAAAAATTTTTTTAGCAAGCTTGGATAAATTGTGATGCTGGCATGGAATACGGCGCACTACAATTGTTAAGAATGTCTAGGACAAGAGGGGACTATAATCTCAAATCGTGACGATTTTTTTTTATTTTTCTATGTGGTCTTCACGTAATTAGCAATTGTGTGATTTGGCGCTTGCGTTATTTTATTCTAAGCAAGCACACTCTCTTTCTATCTCTTGTTTTGCACGCGATAGTAATAATATAGATAAAATTACCATGGTAATAGCGCAATCCTTTTCAATTTGTTCAATCAGTCTGCTGCGGCATCTATTGCGGGACGTAGGTTCGTTTCGTTCGTGTTTGGTGACATTAGAGAGAGACAATTTTCAGTAAAATCTGATCTCGCATTATATAGGTCTTCCCTACAATTGTGGGTCAACTTATACTAGAAAATTTAGCTTGAGTAGCCGTTAGTATGTACAATGAAAGGGAATTGGGGGCGAAATTAGAATTTGAGCTGAGGTAGTTTAGGCTCTTAATATCAGGATTTCAAAAATAAAGTGGTCAAATGAGTGAAATTCATTGTTTACAATAATTTTATTAATACTTTATTCTATTATATCGATAGCATAAAGTGGGTTACATTTAATCACCATGTTTATTAATACTAACAAAATATATTTTAATGTTACGGGTTGACACTTAGCAAATCAGGTCAAAAGCATTCTAGCGATTTGTAGGAAATATATCCCATGAAGATTTTAGGCATAGTAGTTGTAACAACTTACAACAGCAGCTGCGCCGTGTACTGATGACAAAATATTAAAAATTTACGCTTTTATATTAGTTAGTAGTATAATCTAGGATATCATTATATTATAACTAATTTTTTGTTAATCCAATCTTTTGATCAATTTCACACAAGTCTGTACCAAAAGTGAAGATTATAAATTTTAAAAGATATATTATCATCTTTTTCTTCTGTGTAAAACTTGCCTACAAAAAATATGCCCCGCGGTGCGATTGTGTAACAATGTTGTAAGTAGGAGTAGTAATATAAGTGTAAGGTAAGAAAACCACTCTACTGTTCAATAACATAATGCTGTATATATATATATATATATATATATATCGTATTTCTTGAAATGTTAATATTTACCGCTGAAGATTTCACGTTGCATTGTTAATTTCATTCCATTGTTTCTTTAAATTTAAGGTAATTTACGATCTTTGTGTATTGATTGCTTGGCACCGACTCAAAATTACTTAGGTATACTTACATCAGTTTTAGTACTTAGTTGTTAAGGTTAAAAAACTCAAAATAATTACAAAAATATACACTTAAGTACATTTCAATTAGTTTAAGAACAAAGTTATTAAGGTAAAAGAAAAAGGTTTATTATTTTTTGCTTTTCAGCTTTTTTGGCGGTTTTATTTTTTACATATTTTTTTTTGTTTATACACGGGTATCTTGCATATTTATAACGTACTTATATTTTATAACTAACCATATTACTAATAAAAACAAAATTGCAATATTAACAACAATCAATATATTGTTCGTTATATCGCGACATAAATATCTCTTAATTAACATGACCCAAAGAGCCTAAGTTATCTTCGATCTATAAGATTATCTTCGTACATCACATTCACAAAAATTAGAAAAAAAATGTATTTGTGTTTATTAAAATTATTTACACTATTGATTAATTAAACAACCTTTGGAAATACACTCTTTTAATTATGCTAAAAGATAAAGTTATCCAAACATTACGTAGACATGGAATTTAAGTTAGATTTCGCGGATAATCCAAAGAGGGTATCAAAGAATTTTCATTAGAACTAATTGGAATTCGTTTCCCTTCGAAATCGGTTTCGGAATTTAGAAATGGGAAAATTTCTTAAAGGATAAAAGCATTAAGGGAATTTGTTGTACATAGCAGGGCATAATAGTTTATTAAAGTTAAGGAACTGATTTTTATTAGGCAAAATTTTAAAGCAGTTAGAACATTAAATTCAAACAAATGCTTTCAGGTTAAAAATTATTTTTCCCCAATTTAAAACCATGTTCATATAAAAATTGGTTTGATTATAGATTGTTTATATTTAATTAACATTAAATAAAACTTATTTGATGGATTTTATTACGTTATATTTATCGCATCGCTTATTTTACTTATTTTTAATTCCCAACGTTTCGAGTTCTTTACATCACCCATGGTCACACGACTGAGTTATTTGACACCCCGACGTCATAACTTGCCCAGCAACCTTCAGCTTTGGAATATAAATTTTTGGTTCGATCTAAGTGGTGCGGCGTATCCTCAGTCCCCCCCATTTTATCATGGGTGCTATAAACCACCCAAAACCTCGGGAATCAAAAATAAGAAAAAAGTTTTGATTATTTCACTTATTTTTAATACGATTAAATGACTGCTATCAGAAAAATGTCTCCAGCTTTTTACAATTACCATATAAAACACAGCACTTTATCACACAGGGTTCTCTAAACGAGTACCTACAAAGCTGCTGTTTTGCAGCAGAAACAGGTAAGAGACTGTGGACTTAATTACTTGCAAAATCTCTCCAAGTCTAATTGCACAACAAACTATTAGAGAAAACGTATAAACATTGATAAAATTTTATTAAGGGTTGTAACGCGTTTAATATTCAACTTTTAAAATGTTCAATGTTTCATTCCTTTTAATTAACGTGATAAGTTCGTGAAGTTATTTAACAATAATTCAATGCGTAGTGGTCGCGTAATAAAACATTAAATGTGAACCCGGAGTACTGTAATAATCACTTTTTGTTTTGATTAACGTTACCGCTTATAAGTGCAACTTGTTTTAACATGTAACTATTGCATTAACATTGTAGTTACATATATAAACAAAAAATTTACATTTTTAAGATAATTGATAGATTCAGGCGTTACTTTGCGGAAATCCATTATAATAAAGATATTGATTAATTTGCAACCTTTCGCTAACTAAATGCAATGATGTGTCTTACCTGGATTGAAGAGCACCTCCCGCCTTCCCTCAATTGCGTGCACTAATTCCGTCACCACTAGTCCCACCACCACTACTCCCAACACCACTATTCCAGGAAAGACACACCATCGACGATAATACGACACGTGTTTCGCCTCTACACGAGGCATCCTCAGGTGATGTAGACTTTACGGCGGCTGATCGCTAAGAGTTGGGAGTAGTGATGCTGGGACTAGTGGTAACGGAATTAGTAACACGAGACAACACAGTGGGGAAAACAAAAAAAAAATTGTTGTTGGTGAAAAATAAAAAAAAAAAAAAAAACAAAAACCAATGCACTGAATTTTGAATCACAGTGTGCTTTATATTTGAATTGTATTAACACATTATTAGTATTTATGAAACGAAGTTAAATATATTGTGTCACATAACTGACATGATTGTTAACATTTATATTAGATAAAATTAAAGTAAAGTAATACATTGATGTGTCTTATCTTCTGGTGGTTTGTTTTATAATATACAATGATATGATTGATCTTTTTAGGGTTTTGTTTTAATTTTTAAGTTATGTTAAATAACGATAAAAGGTAAGTTTCATATCAGATAGTATCTCAAATCTCAGACCAAAAAAAAAAAAAGAAAACAAGGCTCTGCGAACATTTTAAGTTACGCTAAAACTAATCCAAAACCATGCTCAACTTATTGTAAGAGCACGCACTTACGTACACTGCATCTAAAATCACACAAATGATGTGGTTTTAGATTCATAAGTGTGCGTCCAGTAGTGAACTTAAGTTATTAAAGAAAGAAAATAGAGATATGTTCACATGTAATGTGCTGTGGACATTTCAAATGTACACAACACGTTACTTTTTTGGACTGGGCATACTATATGTTTATATATGTACGTACAACATGATATATGGTGGTGATGCTAGGAAAATCTATAGCCCGTTTCGTGCCGTAAACATCACAATTTACCGTTCTTAAATAAGAATAATGGAGTTGTTCCATATTGGTTTCCTTTGTAACAATATTTACATAAATGTCGCTCGCCGTAGCTGCATATTTATTCTGTTGGGAAAATGTGTTTACAAATATGTCAATAAATGAACAGATCTAAATTATAAGGGTTTCTTGTATGACAACAGAGTTATATTATGCCGTGGTAGCTCAGATGGTTAGCGCCCACTGTAAATTTCACAGTACGCGAGCAAACCGGGTTTGATCCCCGCCGGCACCAATGAAATTGTTAATTGCAATTTTACATGCTGATTTACCACGTGTTTGTTTGGAGGTTGAAGAAAAACATCGTAAGAAAACCTGAATGTCTCAGAAATAAGAATAAAAAATATTTCGAAGATATGTGAAGTTCGCCAACTCGCATTGGGGCAGCGCGCTTCCTTGCCCTATAACCCTCTCAGAAATGAGGGGAGACCTGTGCCCAGGAGTGGGACATATATAGGTTGTAACATTTGTATGACAGCCGAGTTATATTATATATATTTTCACAATTGAATTAATACAGTATTTTATGTTACTATGTACTTAGCGTAATATGGGGTAATTGAATACATTCATCTAGGATCAAGGCCAACAGCGGCACCAGTTCCG
Organism: Parnassius apollo; assembly: GCA_907164705.1. Lineage (NCBI taxonomy): Eukaryota > Metazoa > Arthropoda > Insecta > Lepidoptera > Papilionidae > Parnassius > Parnassius apollo. Next base: position 8,177,696 of record CAJQZP010001697.1, read on the forward strand.
ATGTCAAACCACAGCGACAAGTTACGATGTTTAATGCAGTAACAGGTAGCCCAGTCAATTGCAATGAGGGGCGCGATGGACGCTAATAATTATGACCCTTTTTTCGGGTTATTTATTAAATAAAATCTGTGTCCCTGAAAAACACTAAAAATATTTTTTAGTGTTTTTCAGGGACACAGATTTTATTTTATTTTAATTATATAGCTATACATACGTGCACCAAGTTTTGAGAGTTCGTTGTATGCACGTTCGAATATTTTATTGTAAATACGTTAATTTTAACGTCGTACAAAAATGTGTATCGATAAAAGTTTTTATTCACCTAACAAGTTAGTTTTTGAATGTGTTTCAAAAGGAAAATGGTCAGCAAGCCTAAAATAAATAGTTAGGAAAAAGTTCAAGCCGGCAGGTGTAACAAAGAGGTTCGTTAGTGAACAGGCGCCAAGTTTGCTGCCAATTTTGAATTTTGGGAAATGGTCCACGACTTTCGTTCGATTTGCTGAGTTATTGCCACCCGGGGTTAAATCAATTAACATAAATGTATCAGTTTAATTTCAGTTATTCCTTTGAATAATATTATTTTAGTTGCAAATTGAAATACGAGTATTATGCGATTGAGAAATATAATATGCCGGAATGATCGTCGTATCTAAATCACCTGGAATTAAAGTATCTCTAAAACGTTATATTTTTGAAAAGGTCTCCGACCAACGTATAATTTGTTTATAGGTTGATCATCATCGTCATCATCATTACAGCATTTTAAAAGTCCTCTGCTGAGCATAGACCTGTTATGTTCAGAAGTGTTATAGGTACTTTAGTAGGGGAATATATACCATAGCTACCACGCTTGGCAGACGAGATGACAACTGAAGTTTTTATTGTTGTGAGTTGATAACAAAAAGATGCTGCAGCCCGTCTCCTGTTTTCTTTCCCTCTCTTGCATTTTACGACACTTATGCGATAATGTGGGTTAGCGGGTCATCAATGTTACACCAACACTATACGGCTTTATAAGCGCTAACTTCCTTATAAGGCAATATGCGTAATTTAAAAAAAATTTAAAGTTCGAACGCCAAGGCAGTCCGGTTGCAAATTGTCCGTTCTAAAGAGCTGTAACGGACTAGGAGCCTTTTGATTTTAAAATGGTAAATTATCAATGATTCAATTCGTTCTCATTGTTCTGTTAACATCTTCATCATCATTATTATTATCATCATCATTACTTAAACCCATAACAATTAAGCTGCTGAATATAGACGACACTTAAATGTATAATAAAACACAACCCTAAAATACAGTGTTAAACTGCGTCCTGAATTCCCAATTTTCTTACTCGATTACCTTACGGTTCATATTATTTTTATTATTTATTCCTCTTACCTCATTAATAAATAAATCTTGCAATTGGTACACTTAATACCTGATGATATTCTCTGTTAGATAACCCTATGTATAATCCTGTAATAATATAATGTATCTATATACAGGGCAGTAGCTGTATGTCAGCCTAGTTCAAAAAATAAAAGGGCGACGACCGACAGTGTGAGGTGATAGTTATATATACGCAACTATATCGAGCCACTTCAAACTCCATATAAATTAAAAATTATCATACATCTGTAATTTTGCATACATTCATGAAATATATAATCCTAATATATTTCACGAATAAAACCGAATTCACGGTACTTTTCATCAGAAACCTAGGGCACTTCTAGGTTACTTAAAAACTTGAAAGTGGGCACCAAGGTAGATCATTATGTACCTATATATATATATGTATACTAGCGGAATTCAGCAGACGTTGTTCTGGCAGTTAACATCATAGGTTTTGTTCAGCAACGTTTTTTTTTTTATTTTAGCGCATGCAAATTAATTTATTAATTACCGCGCTTGATTGATTAGAGAAAATAAAATCATTTTTTTTCTCCTACTTTTTTGGTTTATAAATATTAACCTTCTCTAATGAAAAATACATCATTACAGCCTTTCACAAATCTACTGCTGAACATAGGCCTCCCCCAAGAAATGCTACAAAGCAAGGTCTTGAGCCACCCGCATCCATCGACTTCCTGCATGTCTTACCACATTTCACTCCAACTAGTAGGGGGTCACCCCACTCTTCACCTAACGGTACGAGACAGCCACTCGAGATCCTTTTTCCCAATCGGTTGTCAATTCTACGAACTACATGGCCAATTTTGCCACTTCAGGCTACTAATGCGTTGGGCTACGTCAGTCACTCCCGTCTACTGCGGATATCCTCATTTCTAAGTTTATTATGCAGAGAAACTCCGAGCATAGCCCTCTTCATAGCTCGTTGAACTACTTTGAGCTTCCTCATATGGCCAGCAGTACAGGACCATGGCTCAGATCTAAAAGTTATCACTGACAACACGCACTGGTTGTATAATCTCGTTTTCCGGTTTTAAGGTATACCTGACGAGAAGACGTATCGCAATTTCCCGAAAGCTGCCCAACCGAGTTGTTTCCGTCGGTTTACGTGTGGTGGGACTTACCTAGTCGGACTATTTCTTCCAGGTAAAACATACTCGTCAACAACTTCGAACTTGGTGCTTCCAACAACTACCGGCATGTGTGTGAAATGGACGTTACACGGGATCTTTGTTTTGTACACGTTCATCTTAAGACCTATCCGTTGGGAGAAACTATTGAAGTCATTGACCATGGTGCTTGGGTCATCCAGTGATTCTGCCATAACTATGTTGTCGGAAAATCGAAGGCGGGTGACTACTCGCCATTGATGTTAATATCATATTTTTTACAGTCCTTATAATTCAAAAATACGTATATATATTTACCAATTTTCATGACGATTGATCAAATAGATTTTGAGTTAAACGATTACATACGTACAATTACCCTCTTTTATACTATATGTATATGAAGATTATTTTTTTTTTTGAAATGCACTAATTATAGATATTCGTTGTCGACATTTCTGGACGGAATTATTGTAATGGTTAGTTTCTAGTACAATAGTAAAGCGTAAACGCAAGGAAAAACCATGAAGGTCATTTATAGATTTAGACTAATAAAATAATGAAAATTGTTATAAAAGATTTATGTTAACTCACCCAAAACATAAATGCGAAAAGGGGAATTGAGTCATAGTATCTACAAAAACTGTTACGGACCTTGGCTCCCGTTCAAATCTCAACACTTATTGGCGAAGCCAAACTTGAACGTCAAGTGTATTTGGTGGAATAACTAATTCTATATTCCTATTTTGTTGCACTTATTTTAATAACAGCGTTCTGGACTGATACGTCTTTAGGACTTTCAAGAAAATAGAAAAAAGGCCGGCAGCGCCTCTGTAATTCCCCTGCAGTTGTATATGGGCGGCGGTCGTCACTTACAATCAGGGCAGCTGCACTCTTGTTTCTCACATTTTATATGATATAAAAAACCGTACTATATACTCGTATACGTTATTTCATAAATAAATTATAACATATCTGTGTCTATATATAATATATCTGGCTGTATTTTTGTGACCGATCTTAAAAAGAAAGCAGTAACGATAACGCGTATAGAAAAAGACAACACGAACATTTTTACTCGTAGGTCTATTCATAAACTTGAATAAAAAGCAATAGACTCGTGTTTTATTCCTCCATAAAAATACAGATCGTTATTACGGCTCCCATTGCAATGACTAGCGCGTAATGAGGCAGAGTAACAAGATCTCTTCATTTATTTCTATGGACTTTTCTGTAGTATATTTTTACCAAACATTTTTGCTTCGTGAATTGTGAAGTGTGAAATATAATATTTATGAACAACTCTAAGTATCTTTAGAATTTATAAGCATACTCTATTTTTATTAATTGTGACTATTAAAACATTAATACAATTTTTCGTATTTTATGAACAACTCAAAGTAGCTTTAGAATTTATAAGCGAACTTTAATTTTATTAATTGTGACTATTAAAACATGAATTAAACTTTTCGTATTTTAGGTTTGATTGAATAGTGAATTTAAATTAAATATCTAGAGGTTTTATTTCATTAAATAGAAGATCTACTTGGCTACTACGTCGCGGATCCGGGGATGTAATTCTGACCACATATATTTTTCTAGAAACACAATTAAATTTTGTTTAAAAATTTACTATAATTTAATATAATCAATTAAAAAGAATATTTACTATGTTTTAGGGCTCCCTTCCTGCCCGGGAGTCAGTGTAGGTCGGTATAACTCTCTTGCCCATTTCTGCCACCAAAAAGCAGTGCTTGTATTGTTGTGATCCGGTTTGAAGTGTAAGAAGAGTCAGTATAATTACAGTCTTCAATCTTAGTCCTCAGAGACCAGAAGGCAATTGTAGTCTTCCTTATGTGAAGTTGGTTCCAGGTTTCGATGAATAGCAGCAGTAATTTATCATCAGGAGAACGGTTTATTGGGTTTGTCATTTTATTTATACAAGAAAAATTTATTTTGAAAAAAAAAATTGGTATAATCGAGTTTTCATTTATTGTATGATTAGCCACAGCGTCCTTTATAATAAAGGACAGGTCAGATTGTAGGAGTCAGGTAAAGTTAACTATAGGTACCGAACGGTACACCACTTTCACAGCTGCAGAATTCAAATTTAGTTTCGAGTGTAAGTATTTTTGTCACTAAACGTATGTGTGTGATTTGAGAAACAAATAAATTATTTGTCTACGTTAAAATTATAATTAACTAAAATTATATCAATTATTTGAAGTTTTTCTCCTCTTGAATGCATGCAAAAACAGTAAAACTGTTGTATTTAAAGAATACTATTTAGGATATTAATTTTACTAATACTCCCCTTAATCACACTAAGTTTTAAAATGCTTGTGTTAAGAGTGATTAACAAAAACAATTCAATGATGACTTCAAACCCAGGACTTTCTGAATAGGCAGTCCAAACCTTTCCGTTATCCTACTGTCACTTATAATAATTAATTGGTTTATATAATAAGGCAGTATATATTATATATAGACTTTTTCTTTTAGATAACATATAAAGGGGTAGTTAAGTGTAAAAAACAATAAACAACTATTAATCCCTTAAATACAATATAAAATTATAGAGCAATATTTTGATTTGAGAATAATTTGAAAGCACTAGGAGCATCAGTCATTGCCATGTTGCTATTATTAATAGCAAGATTTGCGACAGCTGCAAGCGACGACATCTTATGCAATAGGCTACAAGTAACAGGAAATCGAAGCGAATCGAAGAAATGGACTTTTTTCTATAAATTTTAAAGCAGTAACGCGATTGCTTCCATAGCACATTCTAGTTTTGTGTTCAGGTCTCCTATTTAAAATAAGTTATCAGCACTATACTGCTTATTTTTTTTAAAGCGTTCTAGTAAAATTATTAACATTTTTAATACTAACTTCATACACCCGAAGTTAGTTTAGAACGCTTGTGTAGGAAACTAAAGGAAAACATAGGACACTTTTTTAAGGATTTATATTCAATTCAGACCAAGATAGAAAGATCGACGGAGCGTTGCGCAGTGGCGTAGCGTGGGTTTTCGGCGCTCGTGGCCGCCCGGAATTTCACCCCCCCCCCCCCCCCTTTATATTATTTTCATTTAAACTTTAAATAATTTATTCAACGGAATTAATATACATCGTATAATTAATTGAAAGTAAATATAAACTACCACTAATTCGGAAGGAACATACGAGTCATCTATGGGATGAAATGGCGCAAGAAAACCAGAGGAAGTTTATCTGTTATAAATGTCAGATTATTACATTATTTACAAGGCATAACTTTACTAACTTATACAAGAATAAATAATAGTAATAATAATGAACGTATAATTATACTTTAAATTATACATAGTGTTCCACACTTAGCAACCTTTACAGGTATTAGAAAAAAGCATACTTAGTTGTAGTTATACTTAAGAACGCCACCATCATTTTATTTATTTATTCCTAATCAGATTAAATTAATGAAATGAAAAAAAAATTAAAAAATCAAAAAGTTACATGATTAGTAAATTACTTGTAGTATTATTGGAATCGCTTTTCGTTATTTTGCATTTGATAAATTAAGAGAATCTTTAACTATAGCAAAATTTGGCTACTTATAGCGGTTATCAACGTTCTCTTAACCAACGGCAATTAACCAATCAATCAACTTAGATGAAATAAAATATTTATATTACAGGGCGCCTAGTATTATTAATTATTTCTGTGACTACTAGTTTCAAAATTAATTTCGTGTTTTTTTTTCAAAGTAAAAGCGTAAGTAAAATCTTGCAAGTAAGGTATGCACAGACTGTCACAGCTGGTATGCCAACTGTGTCATTCTTCAAAAGGCATAAGTCCAGCGGTGTGCTGTAAAAGCCTGTTGTTAATCATGATGAATTATTATTAGTGTATAATTCTTACAGGTTGTATGGGTTGGTCTACTTGGGTTTAGAATACATTTTTAGTTTCCATTTAGTTTTTCTTTCGTGTTTTTGTCTAATCTTATTATGATGAAGAATGCAATTAAACTGTTTTGATTGTCTATCTTTATATTTATTTTTGATAGCGTTTCTTGTATCACTAGCCTTTATAATAAATGACAGAAAGACGATACCGAAAATAGTTTACTTAGACGATTTTTCCCATGCAGAGGAAGGTCATTTTGAAACGGTATTTTATTAAAATACGTCAACTGTTTCCTTTGGTAAAAGAAATGTTAATTCCTGCAGTCAAAAAAATAATAGTTTTCTTTCTTTTTATCAATATATATATATTTTTATTAACGGATAACGGATTAGTAAGCTGAAGTGGCAATGGGCCGGCCATATAGCTCGAAGAACCGATAACCGATGGGGAAGAAAGGTTCTCGAGTGGCAGCCTCGTACCGGTAGGCGTAGTGTAGGGCGACCCCCACTAGATGGAGTGACGACCTGGTAAGACATGCAGGAAGTCGATGGATGCAGGTGGCTCAGGACCGTGCTTTGTGGCATTACTTGGGGGAGGCCTATGTTCAGCAGTGGACTTGTGAAGGGCTGTAAATGATGATGATGATATATATATATATGTATATATATATATATATATATATATATATATATATATATATATATATATGTATATATTATCAATACATGTAGAATATATTCATATTTTATCATTAAGAGTATATGAAGTAATGTATAGAAGAAAATTATCTAACCCATTTTTGCCGCGAAACAGCAGTACATCCACTACTTTGTTTTGGTCTGAAGGGTATGGAGAGCCAGCGCAATTACAGATTGCAAATCATTCCATCTATGTCTTCAGAGTTGACAACGCGTCTGTAACTTTCTTTATGCTTTTGGCAGACAGTCGTCGAGTTCCATAAAGTAGCCACTTAACATCAGATAAAGTGTCTACTTGTTTGTCACTCTGATTATAAAAATAAATTTTTAGTAAAATGTGACAGACATTTTATTATGCTAAGAAGAATCCACTGTCACAAATATTTATAAAAATAGTCTAAAATAGATATTTTCTTATAATGTTTAAAGATTTGTATGAGCCTTCTGATGAGGATCTTGTTTATTACACTACAATACTAATTTAACGGACGCAACGTTTAATTATGAATTATTTTGGTAATCTGTAATCTGTGTACATATTTGAGACGGCGTCTGCCGTGCCATCTGATATCATAGTGATTACTATGATATCAGGAGGTCAACCACCTCAGTGCTCCTTGACTAAGATCGATGTAAATCAATTTTAACATCATAATTTAAAAAAAAATGGCCAAATGACTGAAATTCATTGTTTACGATAATTTTATTTATACGTTATTCTATTATAACGATATCATAAAGTGGGTTACATTTATTCAAAATGTGTATTAGTACTAACAAAATATTGACATAACAAAAGGTTGAAACTTAGTGAATCAGGTCAAAGGCATCAAAAAGATTTGTAGGAAATATTGTTCATGAAGATTTTACGCATGATGGTTCTAACAACTTACAATAACAGCTGCACCATGTACCAATGAAAAAAGATTAAAATTTTACTCTTTTATATTAGTTTATCATCTAGGATATAAGTCATTAAATAATGACCCATTTTTTAAATCCAATCCTTTGAACAATTTTAAACAAGTCTGTATCAAAAGTGGAGATTATAGATTTAAAAAGATATACCTATCTTATCTTACCTATCATCTTTTCTTCGTAGTAAAATTTACCTACAAAAATGTGCCTTGCCGTACGATTGTGTAACAATGTTGTAAGTAGGAGTAATAGTGTAATTGTAAGGTTACAAAGCAAACTCAGTCTACTGTTCAATAAATATTATACAACATAATACTGATATACTTATGTCATAAGTTTTGTTAAAAACTTTTTATAAAATTAATGATACATTTTTTTATAATTATATAGAAATTATACGTGAAATGAAAGGTAATTTAATTTAATATACAATTTTATTTACATTAATTAAAATACCTTCCCCCTATTTTGAATACATGCCCTTAATCGACGCGGCCAATCATCATCATCATCAATCTGCTTCTCCCGCTGCTTTAGCCAAAGATACTCGGAGAGACTCGTAATTCTGATACGGTTTAGCGCAGAGTTTCTCCTCCAAATATTGCCATATCTTATAATCCAGCGAGCTTTAATCTGGATTAGAAGAGGCCCAGTCTTCATGTCCGATAAAGAACTTTTTATAGAGCATGATGGAGAATATTTTGAAAAGATGTAAAATAAATATTAATATTATCTAGAATACTTTTTGTATATCTCAAAACTTATTGTGTGTCCCACGTACTACAGCATGTTAAAAAGTCCTCTACTGAGCATAGACCTGTTATTTTCAGAAGTGTTATAGGTACTTTAGTAGGGGAATATTTGCCATAGCTGCCACGCTTGGCAGACGAGTTGACAACCGAAGTTTTTATTTTTGTGGGTTGATATCAAAAAGATGCTGCTACCCATCTCCTGTTTCATTTCCCTGTGTCGCCTTTTATGACGCTTACGGCATAGTATGGGATAGCGGGTCATCAAGCTTGCACCACCACTATACGGCTTTATCTTTATGTGTAATATTTTTTATAATTAGAAGTTAAAACGCGAAGTCCGTTGGCAATTGCCCGTTCTAAAGAGTTAACGAGCATAGCCTTTTTATTTTAAGATGGTGAATTTTTAATGATTCAATTCGTTCTGATTATTCTGTTAACATCGTCATCACCATTACCATTATCATTATTATCATCATCATCATTACTTAATCCCATAATAATTCAACCGCTGATCATAGACATCACTAAAATATATCATAAGACACAACCCTAAAATACAGTGTTAAGCTGCGACTGGAATTCCTACTTTTCTTACTCGATTACCTTATGGTTCATATTATTTTTATTATTTATTCCTATTACTTCATTACTTAATAAATCTTGCAATTGGTACACTTAATGTGTGATGACATTCTCTGCTCGACAACCCTATGTATAATCCTGTAATAATATAATGTATTTATAAACACGGCAGAATATCCACCAAGTTCGAAAAATAAAAGGTTGACGACCGGCCGTGTGAGGTAATAGATATATACGCAACCAGCACTTCAAACTCCTTATAAATAGAAAACTATTATACACTGGCAAACCTAATAAGGACCCCTAGAATACATAGAACCCTAATATATTTTATAAATAAACCCAAATCCGCAGTACGCTACATTTCGTTAAAACTAGGGCACTTCTAGGTTACTTAGAAACTTGAAATTCGGCATCAAGGTAAGATCATAATTATGTATACTAGTGGAATTCGGCAGACGTTGTCCTGCCAGTTAACATCATAGGTTTTGTTCAGTAACGTATATTATTTTAACGGATAGCAATTTAATTTATTAATTGTCACACTTGATTGAAAAAAAAAAGCAAATAAATTCTAAAAAAATTTTTTTCTGTTTTCTTTTAGTTTATTAATATACACCTTCTTCATTGAAAAATACATCATCATAATTCATGGGCGGTCTCGTCACTTACAATCAGGGCAGCCGCATTCTCGTTTTACACCTCTTATATAATATGAAAAACAGTACAGTAAACTCGTACTTGCATGTTATTTTGAAAATAAATTATTATTCTGGCTGTATTTTTGTGACCGATCCTAAAAAGAAAGCAGTGACGATTACGCGTACAGAAATAGACAACACGAACATTTTTATTCGTAGGTCTGTTCATAAACTTGAAGAAAAAGCAATAGACTCGTGTTTTATTCCTCTATAAAAATACAGATCATTACGGATACAGATATTACGGCTCCCATTGCAATGACTAGCGCGTAATGAGGCAGCGTAACAAGATCTCTTCATTTATTTCTATGGACTTTTCTGTAGTATTATATTTATACCAAACATTTTAGCTTCGTGAATTCTAAAGTGTGAAATATAATGTTTATGAACAATTCAAAGTATCTTTAGAATTTATAAGCGAACTTTATTTTAATTAATTATGACTATTAAAACATGAATACCACTTTTCGTATTGCAGGTTTGATTGAATAGTGAATTTAAATTCAATATTTAGAGGTTTTATATCATTAAATAGAAGATTTACTCGGCTACTACGTTGCGGATCCGCGGATATGGTTTTAACCAAATATATTTTTCTATAAACACAATCAAGTTTTATTTGAAAATTTACCTATATATATATATCAAATAATTTATTTGTAAAACATAGGTACAAATTGCAAACTTAGTGGAAAAGGTATGATAAGTAACACTATATTTCGCCTAAAAAGTCATACAAATATTTGTTTATCACTATCACCTCGCACTATGAAAATTTATTTTTAATAAAATAACAATTATATATAAAACAAGTATATCATATATTATAATACTATCAATTAAAAAGAAAATTCACTATGTGTTACGGCTCCCTTCCTGCCCGGGAGTCCGTGTAGGTCGGTCTTATGTATATTGTATATCTTGTCGATTTCTGCCACCAGAACGCAGTGCTTGTACTGCTGTAATCCGGTTTGAAGTGTAAGAAGAGTCAGTATAATTACGGACTTCAATCTTAATCCTCAGAAACCACAACACATTTGTAGTCTTCCTTATGTGAAATTGGATGCAAGTTTCGATGGACAGCAGTAGTTATTTATCATCAGAAGACGGTTTATTGCGTTTGTCATTTTATTTATACAAGAAAATAACCGTTTTGAAAAAAATGTTTGGTATAATCGAGTTTTCATTTATTGTATGATAAGTCACGGCATCCTTTATAATAAATGACAGGTCAGACTGTAGGAGTCAGGTGAAGTTGAAGAATTGAAATGTAGTTTCGAGTGTACCTAGTTTTGCCACTAAACGTATGTTTTCTCAAATCACACACATACGTTTATCGACAAAAAATTTATTTGTCTACCTTCACATTATAAATAACTAAAATAATTTCAAGCTTTTGAAGTTTTCCTCCACTTGACTGCATGCAAAAACAGTAAAACTGTTTTTTTTAAAGAATTACTACTAGTAACGATATTAACTTTACTAATACTCCCGACCTGTAAGCCAAGCCATGCGCACTTTTGATCGTACAATACCTACGTTACGTCCGCCAAGCAGTGATCTAATTTGATCAGAATTATGTAAACATGTGTACCTATGAAAAAACTATTTTTTTCGTTTTAAACAAAACCAAAGACACTATGCAATAGATAATAGTATCAAAGACAAAGATATGCTCTTTTATTTTAAACCATAACCTGGCAATGTTTCTTAGAAAAAAAAAAAAAGAAATCACTCTGAACTTTCGGCGTTCCACGTGCCGTTTTGATGAAGGTGCTCCGTCTTTTTTTATAGAATTTTATATTTGTGTCTGGACTAAAAACGAAAGTATTATACTTTTTTATATTCCTTGTAATATAGTGAACACATATATATATAATTTGTGGTATAAAAAAGTGAAAAGTAAATTGCCAAAAGTGCTTCAAAATCTGGAAGGCCCATTATGGCGGCTGGGTCATAAATGTGTTATTTTTCAAATTCTCATTTATTTTTAGTGTAAAATGTAAGTAAAAATAGTTTTCTTACATATTTAAAATAACTTGACGTTGTATTTATTTCAAATTCACACAAAACTATTTTAGAAATATTGTTCTAAATGTCACACAGATAAAATATTATTATTTTATTTTTTTAATTTCTTTATATTTTAATATTTTGGTATGAGTAACGAATGGAAACACATAAAACATAAAAATATACATATTTCCAAACATTTTCATATAAATTTCTCTAAAAACAAAAGCGTAGAATTCAAATTAGTAGTAATTTTGTCACTAAAATTGAAGTATATACCACTATACAGCTATACAGGGTAATTTACGTATTTTATTACAATTTCTAGCAACCAAAAATAATTTTATTCGATAGTTTATACATTCAACAAGAATTCCTGTAAGTTTTATCCATAAATATTGTCTCAAAGTGAAAATATAGCAAAATTTGCAATATAGCAAAAAATTTGCTAATTTTCATTTAAAATGCTTGTGTTAAGTGTGATTCACCACAGCAGTTCAATGATGATTTCGAACCCACGACTTTCTGAGTAGGCAGTCCAAGCCTTTCCTTAAGCCTACTGTCACTTATAATAATTAATTGGTTTATATCATAAGGCGGTGTATATTGTATATAAACATTCACACGGGTAATTAAGAGTTAAAAGAATAAACAACCATTATTCCTTTAAATACAATATATAATTTTAGAGCAATATTTTGATTTGAGAATAATTTCACAATAATTTGAAAGCACAAGGAGCATCAGTCATTGCCATGTTGCTATTATTAATAGCAAGATTTGCGACAGCTGCGAGCGATGACGTCTTCTGGAATAGGGTACAAGTAACAGAAATTCGAAGGATTGAACTTTTTTCTATAAATTTAAAAGCAATAACGCGATTGCTTTCATAGCACATTCTAGTATTGTGTTTAAGTCTCCTCTTACAAATAAGTTATCTGCTCTATACTGCTTATTTATTTATTTTTCATTTTTATTTTTCTAAAAAGCAATCTAGTAACACTGTTAACATTATTAATACTAACGTCATACACCAGACGTAAGTTTAAAATGCTTGTTATAAGGAACTAGCGGAAAAATAGTACACTGATTTATATTCAAATCAGACCAACATAGCAAGATCGGCGGAACGTTGCGTACATTTCAAGTGACGCTGTAACCATACTTAAGGGTACACTAGTCACTCATTCTTCCATACAAACGTAGTATGGCGATTACTCTACTGTATGGTGGTATACGTTAAAAATAAAAAATGATTTCAGTTTGTTTTACCATTTTCTAGCCCTGTATGGAAACAAAAAAAGTAAAAAAGTAATATATTTAAACGTACTAATTTTAACACATCTTTGGGCGGAAATAAATACCATAAGAAGAACGAAAATTGCAAAACAGTTACCTTACCATATAAAGATAGACTAGGTGTTCAAAAGTGCAAATAATTTTATTTCTAACAGATATATTCAATAAATTTTTTATGAAATTTAGATTCCCAAAGGTCTGTTTATAAAATTTCGCGCGCTCATTTTGTTGTAAATAATCATGCCTTTCGCTTTCGCACGTGATGTCGGCTGAGATAGTATGCATTTTAACCCCTCTCACCACTTAGTTCGTACCATAGACTAAGGCCATCTTAACTTCCTAATAACGCAAAATTTATATATATATATATATATATATATATATATATATATATATATATATATATATATATATAAATCTTCTAATCACATAAATCTATCACTATAATAATCAATATCTAATATATACAAATTAATTTAATAATAATAAATTAACAATAACAACTGACTAGTGCTTTTCGGGTTCGTATTATATCTAGATGAAGCTGTACGAGTACTATCAATCAGTCTATGCCATATCATAATTGATGGCAATAGTAATGCACCATGTGGAAGTGACACCGTCTTTTGTCATAGGGTGCAATTAACAAGAAATAGAATATATTAATAAAAATTTCAGTTAAATGGTTGTCGTGTGATAGCGACGTAAAAGAATCTAATTTATACGTGGTAGGTCCATTCTGCAGTTATATTATGGTTATAGCACGGCTGGGTAGAACGGGATAGGAGTAGGACCACACTCTCACAGAATATCAGCATAAAATAGTAGCTTGATGATTCTGTTTAGTATGGTAGGTGTAAAGAAGTCCCTTTTCATAGGAAACGAGTCTTTCCATCTTTGTACTCAGTGGTGACAACACAACAGCATTTTCATTCTTAAATGAAAATATATGTAAATGACTGTGAGTCATAGATACCATTTACGATCAGGTGGACTATGTACTCGTTTGTCACCCTTTCACTATAAAAAATCCCTTTTGCTTTGCAAAGCACTTCCTTTTGTTTTGTGTATCGTAAGAAGTGAGTATGGAAAATGCCAAAAAAGTTTTTGATGGTATTATACTCCACTTATATCCTTTTAGTATTTTGTCCAAGTGGCCAAGAGAATGAGTTACAATAAATAGTATATCCTTATATAACTATTTGGTTTACCTAATATATTATTGCATAGGTAAATTATCATAATTAAATCATTTGTTTCGTTGATTTCATTTATTTAGAATCATGTGTCTGTATTTAATAACAACAATTTCGTATTTATAATATTATTTATTCAAATCACAACATATCGTTGTTTGCTAAATGAGTGGATTAGAGAATATATCAATCAATAAATTCTATACTGATTGCATCCGTTATTTTATATATATATATATATATATTAGAAAACTGTGAACAAACATAGATATAAAAAATGGTAAAGTTGATTTGTCTTTTGTTTTCGCATCTCGTTTCGTTTCACTGCTTTTGTGACGTCACTACAAGCTTCACATCCCTACATTCTCGTTAGTATTTATACAAGCTAGGACGCTGTTCTACTTTTTAAACATACTCACACTACCTCAAATGGCTTAACAAGATCCTCTGTTATGCCGAAAATACTGCAGCATTGTTTGTGAAATAAATATATGGTGAAGTTAAGGATTAATGTTAAGTACTATGTTAGACGAAAACACGATTCCATAAAATTTTCTCGATGGAAAAAAAAATCCAAAGTTACCTCTAAACCAAACTATAAACCGCTGGTATTCAAAAAATACTTAAAATTA
Organism: Parnassius apollo; assembly: GCA_907164705.1. NCBI lineage: Eukaryota > Metazoa > Arthropoda > Insecta > Lepidoptera > Papilionidae > Parnassius > Parnassius apollo. The sequence goes on from CAJQZP010001697.1 coordinate 8,192,882, forward strand.
GATCATGAAACTTTGCATAATAACTGAACTAACTATAAAGCAGGGCTTATGTTATTTACTTTTTTAATTATCATTATTTTCACCGTAAAAAGAAATTACCTAAACGATCGTCGTTTTAAAGTTTGTTACCTGCCGCCCGCCTGACACCGTCGTTCACTCTGGCTTCGGCTTTTGGACGGAGGGGTTGTGTCGCATGGGCTTAGAACACACATTACGCAACAGGACGACGTAAAATTAAAATATTAAGCGTTTACAAAATTGATAGGTAGAGAATCGAACTACTACATTGACGACATGAGTCACACATTCAAGTGTACGCACTTTTTTGATGAGATTGAATTTGTTTTTCATTTCTTATACCTCAGAAAGATGCTTAGATACGAAATACGGATAACTGCTCTAGAGATTGCTTGGCACTGGAAGCCCTCTACTGGTAGTGAGATGTTAGCTGTGGGCTTTGGACTGGTTTAGTCAGTTATAATTAAGACCTTACTTACCTCCGGACTTAATGGAGTGACCTTTTTTTAACATAGGGAAATGCCTACGCATACCCGCCTCGCGGGGGCAAGGACGAGTTATGTCAGACTCGCACCGACTAAAACCCCATAGTGTTCCACCTTCGTCGCATATTGGCAGGGCTACGGGAACGCTTTCGCACACTTCCGCGGCCCTACCAGCGACTGCCGCCCCATGGCAGCACCTCCTCGGGAGAGGAATATTACTCCCCGTTCTCCTTCCCAAGTAAGGCGCAGCAGAACACATGGCACGCCTTCCTCCACGGCCTCCAATTGCATCTGCGCAACAGACGCCCCCGCGTCCAATGCGCGAAGGCCATGGGACCACGAAAAACGAGCACTTAGAAGTACTAGCCTTCCCGACTCCAGCGGCGGATCTGGTCTATGGCTCCGCCGCTAACCAAGATTCGGCTGCGGAGGATAGGGAGAGCGGCGGCTCGCACCGACAATCCTCTCCCCCGCAGCCCCATCACCACCGCATCAACGGTGCGGCCCCGTTTGAGTCGCGGAGGATAGGGCGAGTGGCGCATCGCCATACTAACACTCCTCTTCCTCCGCGACTCCACCTCGGCTGCAGCGGTAGAGGGTGCGGAGTCCCCACTCGCTGCAGTCCACCAGCACACATCCGAAGTGGGCTCCCCAAGCCCACTCGGAGTGGCCACCTCAGGCCGGCCCTTCACCTCGGGCCAACCACGTGGGTTCCTCTTTGTTCACCGTGGGAGACCAAGCCACGGCTACTAAGCCCCCCCCCGCCACGACAAGGCGGGAGCCCGTTCGGGGGGGTAATGGAGTGACCTGAAGGTGTAATTCGGTGATTACAACTGCAACTTCTAGACTAGTAGTACAAGGTGTGCCGAGTAAGGGTTCAGGTTATGACGAGACCTTACCTCCGGACTTGATAGAGTGACCTGAAGGTGTAACTCGGTGATTAAATCTGAAACTCCTAGACTAGTAGTACTAGATGTGCCGAGTTTGGGTCCATCAAATCGGGAGGTAAGAACTCATCAAAACTAACATAACGAGCCCAAAATCGGCACACCTAGTACTACTAGTCTAGGAGTTCCAGTTGTAATCAAAGAATTACACCTTCAGGTCACTTTATTAAGTCAGGAGGTATGGTCTCATCATAACTGTCAAAACAAACCCAAACTCGGCACACCTAGTTCTACTAGTCTAGGAGTTCCTGTAGTAATCACCCATTTAAACCTTTAGGTCACTCCATTAAGTCGGGAGGTAAGGTCTCACCATAACTAACAAAACGGAGCCAAAATTCGGCACACCTAGTTCTACTCGTCCAGAAATTCCAGAAGTAGTTACCGAAATACACCTTCAGGTCATTTCATAAGTCCGGAGGTAAGGTCTCACCGTAACTAACAAAATGAGCCCATACTCGGCACACCTAGTTTTACTCTGCGAGAAGTTTAAATAGCGGTCACAAAAGTACACCTTCAGGTCACATCATCAAGTTCAGAGGTAAGGTCTCATCGTAACTAACAAAAAGATCCCAAGCTTGGCACACATAGTCCCGCTTGTCTATTTCGGAGTTGCAGTAGTGGTTACCTTCAGGTCACTCTATCAAGTCCAGAGGTAAGTTTATATGTATATAAATCCTCCTTATTTTTACCTGAATAAAAAACTGTGAGTATAAAAATAATAATTTTATCACTTGTCAAGTACTTATGTTTCCAATTTGTTTTTATTTCTAATATTTTGTGTATGTACAGCGATCTTTTCAGAATGAATCGCTGCTAACAGGCGATACAGTGCCCACTCACGACGGCGGCCGAGCGTTCTGTATATTACTCTACTCTATTGCGCGGACTGTGGTTTCATCGAAATCTTTGTACAATAAATCAAAACAGGCACCAAAAATAAAATAGCCCTCATTGCAATAGTTTATGATTCATCCGTATTAGCAAAATATGTGAAAAAATGTGCATAAGTTTTTATTTTTACTACGACTATTTGTGACATATTGATAAAAAATAGATACAAGCTTTTTTAATTGAATATGTCTGTCTACTTATAGTATTTTTTAAATTTTAGTTATAAGAATATGCCGTTAGTATGTACAATGAAATTAAATTTGCGACATATAATTTTATGTTCATATAATGACAAGTTAATATTAAATTATGACAGAAAACTTTATTACCTACTTAGTGCTCGTCCGATAATAGTTTATTTTATTCTAACAAAATCGCTTTGGCCTCGTGTTCCCGCGTGAACTCGAGCCACGCATAGTGTGCGAACGAGTTCGCATAGTGTGCGAACGAGTGGCGCGGGAAAGTGGAGGCGAAATTGGAATTTGAGTTGAGGTAGTATAGGTCCTTTGCATGCAGGCACAAATCGAAATATTTTAAAGACATATGCATTGAACTGAAGGAACATTAAAACGTGATGGACTGTTGAAATTTGAATTTGGAATATCGCTATACTAACTGATTTTAAAAATTATTTATTTAAAACCTTATCTCAAATGTTCTACACAATTAGTATTTATTTTAAATTATTCAATACAATTATGTATTTAGGGTCCTGTTAGTCACCCTAGCTATTGAAGTGCATCCAGTATGTTTACTGATGCAAGCACGGAAAACTTTTTCGCAAAAAAGTGGTCTTTAGACACATGCGTGCGAAAACTCTAATTGTTTGTTTTGAATTATTGGCAACAGAATGAAGTCTTCTTGCCAGGCTACATGATTACGAGTACGTAAGTTACAAAGATAGAAGTTTTATGTCTATTTAATTAATAATAAATTTAAAACCAAAGCAAACCTTCTACCGGTAAGCGATTTGTATGGCAACCCCTAGTTGGAGCGATGATCGATGAGCGATGATCCCTTTTGACCCATTTTTCCCTCACGTCGACCCTTGAGTGATCATCATCATCATCATTACAGCCCTTCAAAAGTCCACTGCTGAACATAGGCCTCCCCCAAGGTACACCACAAAGCACGGTCCTGAGCCACCTTCATCCATCGACTTCCTGCATGTCTTACCAGGTCGTCACTCCATCTAGTTGGGGTCGCCTTACACTTCGCCTACCGGTACGAGGCTGCCACTCGAGAACCTTTTGTCCCCAACGGTTGTCGGTTCTTCGCGCTATATGGTCGGCCCATGGCCACTTCAGGTTACCAATCCGTTGGACTATGTCGGTCATTCTGGTTCTACCGCGGATGTCCTCATTTCTAAGTCTATCAGACAGAGAAACTCCGAGCATAGCCCTCTCCATAGCTCGCTGAGCGACTTTGAGCGTCCTCATACGGCCAGAAGTGCAGGGCCACGTCTCGGTTCTGTAGGTCATCACTGACAAAACGCACTGGTTGTACAACTTAGTTTTCAGTTTTTGAGGTATACCTGACGAGAAGATGCGTCGTAATTTCTAGAACGCTGCCCAGCCGAGTTGAATACGTCGTTTGACCTCTCGGTCGAAGTTGGACTTACCTGGTTGGACTATTTGTCCCAGGTAAACGTACTCGTCAACAACTTCGAGCATAGTGCTCCCAACTACTAACGGCATAGGTACTTTGTTTTGTCCATGTTCATCTTAAGACCTATCCGTTGGGAGACACTATTGAGGTACTTGTCCTCAATAGTGCCTCTCAACGGATAGGTTGAGAGGCAATATTGAGGTCAAGTACCAGTTTTCCATCCGCTTTCAGAAGCTCCGCTGTAATTCCATCCTCGCCCGGGGACTTGCCGTTTTTAAGGTGCTGGAGAGTCATTATAATTTCACTCAGACTGACGTCCGTGATATCATCGGAATAGTGTCGGATAAGACTTGCTCTTAAATCGTTACTCACACTTGCGGGTGGCTCCAACGATGATGCGTGCAGCTGCCCATAGAACCTCTCAATCTCACTCAGAATCTCAGGTGTCCTGGAAACGATGCTGCCACACTCAGTCTTCAGCTTTGACAGTTGGCTCTTACTGGCAGACACATCTCTGGCTAAGACTTTGGAGCCCTGGTTCCGCTCGATCGCTTCTTTAATACGAGCATTATTAAAGTTGCGTAAATCTCGCCATATGCATTTGGTGATCTGCCTGTTCAGTTGCCTGTATGCTGTCAAATCTGTTGACGATTGCAACCTCATTCCCGTCTAACAGCCATGAGATTAAGAGTGTGATCGGAGAGTTTTTGTGTTCTTCTGCGGTGGGTCTTGCAGAACTTAGCTCCGACCGCATAGACAGTTTCCACGAGCTTGTCATTCATATCGCCCACAGCGTTGCAATCTTCTAGGCACTGAAAGCGGTTACGTAACTGAAGCTGAAAGGTTTCGGGATTTTGGATTGGAGCTCGATGGGGACGGAGCATTGACTTCAATAGACGAGACCTCTTCAACTTTTTTCACCCGTGCGATCACTGAGACATCACTGAACAGTTGGCATCTGGTCGTCATAATGAAGTCAATCTCATTTTTTGTTGAATCGTCGGGGCTCGACCAGGTCCACTTTCTCTGGGGCTACTTCTGGAAGAAAGAGTTCATCATAAAGAGTCCCTTTTTCTCCATAAAGTCGGCCCTAAAGCTGCTGGCTCCTACGGTTCCCTTTGCCCTATTCAAAATTTCCCTAACTTCAGCTCACCATTTCCTCTTGTGCCTAGTTTTGCGTTGTAGTCTCCCATCAACACCATGTAGTGGGTTTTGGAGGAATGCATGGCTCTGGACATATCTTCATACATTTCCTCCACCTCCTCGTCGGGATGTGCCGAGGTTGGTGCGTCAATCTGTATGACCTTTAGCAAATATCGTTTGTTGATTCTGAGTATCAGGTACGCGACCCTAGTTGACACACTCCCAATTTTTACAACGTTGTTGACGAGAGATTTGTGGACGATAAATCCGACACCTTCTTGGGACAGATGGTCGCCATCCCGGTGATAGAATAAGTTGCTGGACTCGATGATTACCGCGTCCTTCTCTCTCCGAATCAATAAATACAGCAATGTCTACCTCTTCTTCCAGCTCCAGTATCTTCTAGTCGGTCCTCAGGGTGCGTGCGGTATATGTTGCCAGGTCGAGTCGTCGTAGGTGGCAACCGAACCTCCACCGGAGATTCTTAGCACCCCCTGCCCCGTCGTTACCATGGTCGCCACCGTAGCCAGGAATAGCGGGGCTGCCGGGGACTGGGGGCCGTTTGTTTGCGTCGTTATTCATAGGGGAATATTTGCTAAAGTTGCCACGCTTGGCGAGCGGGTTGCCAACCGCAGTTTTTTTATTATATTGTTATTGTTATTAGGAAGATCCTGCTGGCCATCTCCTGCCTGTCTCCCTCTGTCGCCTCTTACGACACCCACAGGAAGATATGGGGCAGTGGATATTCTCAACCGCCACTATACGGCAACCTTGAGTGAAATTTGCTTTTTATTACTGCTACAGCTAAAATTCCGGCTTCACAGAAATAAGATGTTGCAAAGATAATAATAATTCTTAGAGCTTTTGAACTTCAATTTGGATATTAATTTTAGACCCAACCGAAATTAAATCCGAACGTAAGCGCTACCTACCTATCGACAAGTGATCAACGCACGCAGCGCACTCACACAGCAGACTCCTGAATACTTAAGTTTAGTTTCCAGAGAATGATAAACAGGAGCGTCTCACGGTGCACCAGGGCGCCGGGACGCATACTTAGGGAGCCCTATACTATCAACAATTTTTAAAATCTGTCAGTCTGTGTTAGCACTGAATAACTCCTTCTATTATATTTAATTTGTTGAAAAACTACCATAAATAAATACTACCTTATATAAACACGAAATTAAATTTAAAATTAAAATATTTTAACAGTGATAATAAAGAAAAACAAATTACTTTTGACAAACAATAAAAGCAGACTTTAAATAACTAAAAATAATAAATTAATTTCACTTTCGGCAGTCACTGCTAAGACATATTGTATAGAGGTATTAAATCTTCGACTTCGTAATGTAAATTATTTTATTCTTCTTAATTCTTTGAAGTCGGCATTAACTTTTTATCAAAACTTGTTTCTTTTACCCTCCTGATATTCCTTATTACAATACTAAGGAATATTATAATCCCAATGTCATCTAAGTAGGTACTTACAAAAAAACATACAGTCGAGTTGTAAACTTTTGAAATCAGCTGTTACAAGAGTGTAGTACACCCAGGTTAAGCCGATTACTAATAGATGCAGCCGTTTGCAGTTGGTTTAACTTAGGTGTATCATATATTATTTATGAATAAGATAGAAAATCTGTAACTATATTTGTAAATGTCTGTATTATGTCTGTAATTATTAAGATAACCACCTGCCACCCCACCTGCATTTTCACCTGTTCTATTTTTGTATTTTTACGAACTTAACAGTACATCTAAGTTTAACCAATCGCAAAAGGTTGCACTTAATAGAAGCCAGCTAAACCTAGGTGTATCAGCACTTCATCTTTAAGCCGAAACATGCATGTAATGTAATGCTAAATATTATGTTAACATCCAAACCCAACAAAGTATAAAACAACAAATACAAGATAATTAATATATAAACGGCAAATCCTAAGTAGTCCCTAGTTTTAGCATTAATTAGTTTTAGATTTTATAAATAATATGGATAAAATGGACTGGATGTCTAGGATTCCTCAATAGAACCCAGATAGATGCAAATAGTCGTTTACGTACTGACGACAATGTTATGTCTTTCGTCATCATTCCAAACTTTAGTTGTAAATAAAAGTAAGTAAGTAAATTTAAAAGCTAAGTATCCAGTAAATTTCCTTTCATCTCTCAATTATGTATCTCATAACACGGTTAACAAACAATCGAACAATATTTGATGAGGTTTCATACAAATGTGTTATGAAAGTTCTTGAATATCCTCGCAGCTCATACAACGAAACCTAGCGCTTTGAAGCCCTGAAAATGATATTTGAAGATAATGTTTATTGTTACGGACGCCGAGGGAGCGGCCGCCCGTCATCGTACCTCACCCGCTTTGACACGTCTCCCGCGTCCTGCATCAGAACGAGGCCCCGGCGGAGTAGAGTCGACAAACTCGGTGCATTTGTGACTCCTTCAGCGGGATGATAAGGACAAGCAAACAAGAAGACCCCTCAAGCTTCCCATTAGGTTCCATTAGGCTATAGATTAGTGATAGAATAAAAGACTGTAGCAATTTTGTGAATAGTGCAATAAATTACTGTAAGTTTTTAAACATTCTTTAATTTAGCTCAGCCCCTAGTAGAATAAGTTAGCAATAAATTTCTTTTAAATATTTACAGGGATAGATATTACAGTAATAGTTATTTAGTTGAGTTTCTTCTTTCTCAGATAAAAACAGTCCACTTTGCTCACATCCCTTACAATTCCTGAATATAAATATTTAGTATAACAGTTAATTTTGAACTAAAAATGATAATGTTAAAAGCAGTGCAGTTACTCGTATTTTCGTTGATTAATTGAATTTCATGTAACTTTTATATTAAAATAATATTATATATAATATCACACAAACAAAGCGGAAAACCCACCACTTTCTTTAGATTCAAATATCTTCTATTTTAATTGAAATTATTCATAATTCTGAGTTAAATATTACTCTCTTTTTTATATATTCTATTGTTTTCTTTAAATTTTCTTCATCAAAAGACTAAACTGCAGTAGACCAGAGACTCTCCTTTGAAGAGCATATAAACCACATTAAACTAACATAATATATTTTTAAGCAGCTTCGTCATCTTGCTAATGCCTGTATCATAAAATTCGTTTATACCGCCTTATGTCAGTCTATTATTAATGAGCAGAGTTCTGCAGCAAGAACCCATATGATTAGGTTAGAACGTGCACAAAGACTAATACTTAAAATATCTTATAAAAAACGTAGATTATTTTCAACAAATGAACTCTACAAATTATGTGACTTGCTCACCCTACGTCAGCTCTATATTCTTGCGACATTTTTATTAAATAACTCAAAAAGGGAATATAATAAATATAATCCTTTATTAAGCAAAAGACTTCCGCATCATGTATGCACTGTACCGGTTACCAATTTATTATTTGCTCGAAGATTTTTCAATTACAGAGTACAGTCCTATATAATCTAGCAAACAAATTACTTAATATATATCCGTTAAATAAGAGAGAGGGACAAAAATTCTTTAACTAAATGGCTTATATCATTAGACTACGAACAGACAGAAAAACTATTTGAACGTATTGTTTAAATATATATTATACACTTACATACTACACACATACACACAACCGACATTAATATCACTTAATAGACCTACCTACCTTTATTAGTATTTAAAACAGGTTTTTCTTTTTATGTACACCTAATATATTTTAATAATTTTTATACAGTTTCTCCAAACTGAACAAGCCTATTTTAATGTACTTTCGTTTACAAGTAGTTGTAATCTTTACTAAGAGTTACAGCAATATCACTTTTGTTGACGGAGTGGCCTGGTGATCCCATAGCACAGGGCGATATTTGGGCACCAGTCTCCCACCTAGATTTTATTTAGTTAGTATTTTTAGCTGTTATTTAGCTGTGTAAGTTTACTATTACTTAGTTTATTGTAATGTACTTATAATATGTGGGAGAAAATAAATACCACTTTATTTATTATTATTATTATTAAAAATAACATTTGTCAGTGTTTATTTGCATTCGACTTATAAATATAGCACTATTCAGTCACCTAAAATATCTGTTTTTTGAATATTTTTCATAATATTTAATTTTTCAGATTCATTCATTTGAAATCAAATCTTGTTTTTAAATGAATGTTTCTTCATTTAAAAGCAATATTTGATGAAGCTTGGGTATTGCATTAGCTAAAGTTTGTGCGTTTTAATTATGATATTATGATTCTTACGTACGTATTACAGTAAGGTCAAAAGAGTTGATTTTTTGTAATCCATACGCTTAATGTAGTTGGTATAAACCAGTTAGCTGAACATATTAAATATACAACATCTTAAATAAGGTTCAGATTTCATATAAGGAAGCCATAATAACTTATCTGATTTTTGTGTCCTAACCACATCATCAAAGCTAGAGTTTTTCACCGAATGGGTAACAACGAATAGATTATTCGATTCGTTTAGATGGTACGATAATACAAAAAATATAGTATGTACCTTCTTCCGCCACTGTCTTAATTTCCGTTGTATTTCTGCTTTGTATAAACAAGCACTTTTCGTTTCTAAATTTCGTATCAAATCGGATAAAATAAAAATGTTTTTGTTAATATTAAAATTTTCATAAGTACTTTAGCAAATAAGCTGAGTTCCTTTTTAATACTGATTTAAACGTTATTAAATTCATGCCTCAGGCCTTTGCCGCTGATACCATAAGGCTTTGAATGAAATGAGAATAAATTATCTCCACATATTGGGAAACCGACTTCTTTTTCTACTTTTATGAGAATGATGTGTGATGATTACTCTTATTCTTCCAGTGGCTAATTTTCATAAATATTTCTGCTTATACATGTTTTTTTAATAGAATAACGGTGATAAACGAGCACACAGGCCACGTGATGGTAAGTGGATGCTGTGGCCCATAGACATCTACATTTATCCTTGAATCAAAACGCAGATGTGTTGTCATTATTGAGGACTAAGATGGAATGAATGGAATGAAACGTTGGTATTCTGTGAGAGCGTGGTCCTTCCCCGGTCGAGCCGATCCATTCGTGCTACAACCATAATATAGCTGCAGCGTGACTCTACCACGTAAGAAATTATGTGTTTTTATACTTTCTTTGCATTAAATTCGTCTGAGTGTCTGAAATGGTATCCGCAGCTCATCCTCGGAAAACTTCGCCAAAATTTCAACAACTTTTCACCTAATTAAGTTAATTAAATTTTTAAAGAAACAAGTATATAGTATAAAAAGAAATAATTATTGTGCACATAATAAAAGTGATTCTTCACTTTGTTGACAATAATTAATAATTGTGCGTCGTATCGTTTACCTGTTATTTAAATTAAAGGTTATTGCAGTCGGTCTCTTTGTCTTCAATAGTAATGTTAATGTTCTAAAATAATAAAAATTGCGGTATTTTTAATATCAATCGAGTTGTATATTTTCATAACTAAGGCGAATTTAATAATGATTTGCATATTACGCCGATATTCTGTCAATATTGATATTAATTTACAACATTGTGTTTATGTATGTTAAGGTTGTTATGGTTCACATTTGCTTCAAAATGATTTCAAATACCTATCTGAGGGCTAACTTAATAATTCTACATGATAGTTTCTTCGCATTTCTTAATTTTTTTTTATAATTTGTTTATATATGATAAACCTAATATTAATTATAAACTACATTTAAAATACCTTTTAGGTATTTTAAAAGGGGTTAGAAGAAATATGCAGAAGGGTGTTTCACATCAACTTAATTACAATTAATTAGAACTTGGGGCAACTTTTTATACCAATTACTCAAACTTTTTAATAAAATTACTAACAAAACTTAAGAACTTATACTGAAATGTGACTTAAATAATAAATACGACCGATATTTACAACATAATAGCAAAAGGGACGATCGCCAATCAAGTCATATAAGCCTTTTTTATTAATATTTTAATTACAATGTGATTGTGAAACTTTACATGTGATATCTATTCAATATGACAGATAGAAGTAGTAGCTGTATCAGTGTCATCAGCTTAGTATTCTAGCCGACACCATATGAGTTAACTGTTACAAAAAGTCGCTTTACAATGAGCGAATAAAAAAAATTTAAAATTGGTTAACTCTGAGTGGGATGTGGCAGTTTGTATCCCAAAAGCCCATGAGCCTTCTGGTACAAGCGAACTAAGTCAGGAGCCGTATCTGTAGCCTTCATTTTTTGAAGTTTGCTGCAGATGCCTATGGGTTGCAGTAGCCACTTACCATCAGGAAAAACCACATACACACACACACACACACACACACACACACACACACACACGCACACACGCACACGCACACGCACACGCACACGCACACGCACACGCACACGCACACGCACACGCACGCGCACGCGCACGTACGCGCACGCACGCGCACGCACGCGCACGCACGCGCACGCACGCGCACACACACACACACACACACACACACACACACACACACACACACACACACACACACACACACACACACACACACACACACACACACACACACACACACACACACACATATATATATATATATATATATATATATATATATATATATATATATATATGTTAATTTCCATGCAACAGCCTTCGTAGTACTGTTCCTGCGCTAAGGTTGACTGCCCTGCCAGAGAATACTTTTAGCATTAAGTCCGCCTTTTGATGCTGTACTCATGTAAGGTTCAATAAAGTTTAAGCTGAAAACAAACTCATCAAAACGAGCATTAGTTCGTATACATAATACCAACTGATGCAGTCTTTGTTGTTCCAGCCACACCAATAAAAATGCTGGCTCTTTACACTAGCATTATATAATTAAAAACGCTTAAAAATTATGTTAAATGCTTAGTTTGTAATTAAAATCAACTTAAAGAGAATTATATATTATGATCTGGCTTCGTTCTGAAATGCTTTCAAATAGACCACAGAACAGTTCATTTAAAATACATCGGTTCTGCAAATATATACCTATTTTAGGGCTTCACTTTGATGGTACATTAAACTATAACCACTATTTTAATGTTAAAATTAAAGGAATATAAATTTGTATAATTTGTAATCGGACTGGTGATTTAAAATTGGACATAAAATATAATTTCAATGGTCTAATTTTGGAACTCTTTTTAAATAAATTTCATGAGTATTGTTAGACAATTTTAATATTAATGTTTTTTTAATTAAATACGTTTGAGTTATATGGCTGGCCCGTTGCTACTTCAACTTCGTTGGTACATCCGTTCGACTTGTTGAAAGATACGTTGGGCTATATATTAATGGTTAACTTACCTCTCAATTGAAGATATACTTATGTATTAACATATAACTAATGTAATATAAATAAAGTTACATAACAAAATATGTTGCTGCATATATGTCTCCTCCAAGGAACTCTATAAAGCAGGATCCCAAGCCACTTGCATCCATCGGTCTTCCTGCATGTCTTTCCAGATCGCCACTCGAGTTGATCCTTCCCCGGTGATCATTTCTTAGAGCTATGGCCAGCCCATTGCCACTTCAGCATACAGGTACGCTAAAATTTTAACTTAATGAAAAATAAACTACTTTCAGAAAACAGTGAAATAAATGCGGTATATTAATTGATGAATGTTATAGTGAATTTGTTAAAAAAGATTCGATATTAGAGAAAATCCACCCTTTTTTAGGAGAGGGGGTAAACGAGCATACGGCTCACCTGATGGTAAGTAATTACCGCTGCCCATGAACAACTGCAACACCAGGGGAATTGCAGATGCGTTGCCGGCCTTTTAAAAAGTATTAGGCTTTTTTCTTGAAGGTCCCTAAGTCAAGAAAGTTGTGCGAGGAAGAAAACTTCTTTTAAATTGCACAATAATGAAAAACCAATCATACAGATGAAATGGATGGTATCGCGAGTTTTGTCACGATGTGCGATAGTGAAACTGTACAGCTGGAATTAGTCCGAACAATTTCTCAGAGCAGTCCCCGTGGTAGATGCGATAAAATATGCAAAGAGATCATGCCAGTAAGTCAAGCCGATCGGGAAGAGTTCGGTCGCCGACAATTCAAACAACTCTGCGCTGGATGCGATCAAATGGAACGGTTCTGGGGAGACCCAGCCCAGAAATGGAAATAGTATCCCATGTGCAACCAAACCTTTGCTTTGTTAAGTTGCAGGCGGTAAGCCGGCATGAAATGATGTCCCGCTCTGCTGAGCACGCCGAGCTTTTTAGAGGACAATTTGGCCTTCTCTTCCAAGTGATCACGAAATTGATCATTACTCGATATGTTGATCCCAAGGATTCTGATACTCTGGAAGATTAGGGTTGCTTGGGCGTGGATGGCGAGGGATTATCCGTCACCGGGGATGCCTGGGGTAGTGTTTTATTTAACTCCGCTACGGAAGGGGGGGGGGGCTCCGGTTTTACAGATAAAATGTAGTAGCAGAGCTTCTGCTTCACGCTGGTCTTCTGTGAGTTCGTGGTACCATCCCGGTTCGAGCCAGCCCGTAGGTTGCCGCGAGGCTCTACCAAACTCTGCAGTGGGAGAGGTACATATTTTCAGGATGAGATTGTTACGAGCTATTGATGATGATGATGTTTAAAGACTGTGCTTTGCGGTAATATATGGGAGAGCCTACGTTCAGTAGTGCACTTGTAATGGGCGGTAACGATGAATAAGTGATGAAGAAGAAGCTGGCTTTGATATCAAAAATAAAAGTAATCATGGCATTTTAATATGGGTATATATTATGTGCGAACAGCTATGCAGGTCTAGGTAAAGAGACATAGAGACTTAGCCGTTAGCAATTTCACATCTTCTAGGCGGAGTAGGTACATAGTTTGCCAGATGAGTGTTACGTTTGCGCATTAAGGGTCCGCAATCAGTTAGGATGCGCAGAGGCGTTTCTTCGGTTATGAAACAGAACCGACACATCCTGGAGTTGCTTAGTCCCAGGATGGACATGTGCTTTTTAAGACAACAGTGTCTAGTTAAGGCCCTTTCCAGATTGCGCAAAAATTATGGCATTTCGTTAAAATATTAAATTCTGCAATGCTGAAATGACTTACCTTCATAATAAGAAATTTACATTATAATGTTGCGCTTTCACTACGTGTCGTGATTTAAATTCGCTTGGAGAACCATCAAAAAGATGTGCTTTGAATAAATTGTATTGATAAAGTTTTAAAAGTAGCGCAGATAGAATATGTTATTATTTTATTTCCTATTTATTTTATATTTTGCTATATGTTGGTGGCTTAAGAGAATCCATTACCATACTTTGTCTCGTGAATACAACAAGTAGCTACAAATACCAATATTAGAAAGACCTGAAAGGCTCAAAATTTCTGAAAAATGACATAACCTTCGCATTTACCAGACGTAAATTACTCTGACCGACGATGTGGGGCAGCGTAAAGGCGTCTAGCGTAATCTTAACCCGCCGCTCGTGGTGATTTAGGCAAATCCTTGTTCAACACAAGAGACTCATATTATAAAGCTGTAGAAATTTTCGGACTAATAAAGTAAAGAAATGTCCTTTAAACGTCCTACTCCTGGGCACAGGTCTGCTCTTATTTCTGAGAGGGTTTTAGCGCAAAGAAGTGTCCAACGCTCGAGTTGGCGGATTTCGCATGACATGAAATATGTATGTTTTTTATTTATTTATTATTTTTGTACACCACTTAAAACTAAATCAAAGTATGTACAATAGGCGGTCTTATCACTCTGAAAATCATTTCTTCCAGACAACCTTTGCGTAGAGGAATGATGCAAACAAAAGTTAAAATAGAGGGGGGGCATACAAAAAAATAATAATAAAAAATATAATAATACATACAAATAAAGATAAGTGAAAGTTAAATATATAAATTAATATAGTAGATTAAACGAAAAGAGTACGAGAAAGGTAAAGGAATTTATCTAATAGCGTTCTAAATAATACGATTTAACAAGACTTTTGAAAGAGTGAAGAGATTTAGCACGACGAATATGGAGAGGTAAGGAATTCCACAATCGCACAGCGGTTACGGTTAAGGATTTCTTGAAAAAGGAAGAAGAGTGCAAAGGTGTAGAGAGAGAAAGATTGACAGAGGATCGAAGGAACCGATTATGGGTAAAAAGATACTGGAAACGGTTTTTTAAAAAAGAAGATTAAACAGCACACTATACAACGCGGAGAGAATGTGAATATTCCTGCGAAGGCGGATCGGGAGCCATTTGAACTGTTTGCGAAATTCGGAGATATGATCATATTTGCGAAGCCCAAATATAAATCTAATGCATAAATTTTGAATGCGCTCAAGCTCAATATCAGCATAGTCCAGGACAGGCAGAAGTAGAGACTGGGCGAGCGTAACTTTAGTTGCTGTGGGAAGAAAATTACGTAATCTACGTAAAGACGTTCTTATATTTTATTTACCGCCGATCATGTGGTAAAACAGAACTAAAATTGGAAATAATAAGTTAATACTGCCGGCTGGGATCGAACCCGGATTGTTCGCTTAATGTGAAACTTACAGGGAGCGCTTAGACCCTGAGATACCAAAGCATTTCGGAAGTATGTAGAAACAGAACTTACTTTTCTCATATTTAAAAGCTACAAGTGCTGGCTTCACCTGCACGCAATGCACGCACCTACAAGACTTTCGTGAACGTGGATAGCATTATATCCAGCCAGTTATGCCGAACTAATTGCATTGCCCTTAGCGGTACCGGTGGTTTCACATATTTGACTTCGCAAGAATCAAAATATTACAATATATATCATCAGTCAAACGAACATATTATTGTTTATATTATACTCAATTCTTGTTACTCTCAATAATTTTTATTCGTTCTTCATAAATGATCTGGATATTTAGTCCGACATTTAATATTTTTTATAATATTTATAAAATTTAAATAATTATCTTACCACTATTACATATAAAATCTTTGATAGCTTAATTAGAGGGATCTAGCGCTCTAAACCATAGGCTTAAGATTTATTTAGACCCTAGATTTTCTACAAATTTCACCTGTAAACCTTCCATTTTACTGTTAGAATATTTTTTATTAGAGCAAGGTATTTTAATTTGCGGAAATTTATAAACTTATTATAATGTCGGTAACGATATTTTAGATTGATTATAGCCATGTGGTTATCACTGTTCTCGCTGCCACTAAACATAACACGTTGTAAATAGATTTCATTAGAAAACTTCTATGTAAGTTTTATATAAACCTTCTAAGCAAACTTTGTATAAATTTACTGACATAAATAAGTACGTATGCAGAACAGTTACGTGTATACAGAATTTCAGACTTGTATTTACATTTCAAGCGCCACAACACCGTTCATAATTTTTTTTATAAAAACACTGAAGATTACATTTTAGTTTTATAGGTATAACGAAGACTACTAAATTTGAAAACTTGAAATATTTTAAATAAACAGTATCACGAAAATTTGTTGGAAACCCTTGCAAAAGTACAAGTTCGATTTATTTATAGCTACACATTTTTTATAAAAAAATTTTATTTGATAAGAATACTTTTACAGAGAAAATTAATTTTAATGGCACGAATTCAATTGATTGTTAATTTAGATTAAATTTTGGATTATTCTCACCAACTTTAATTTTTTTTCACTTTGATTGACTTTTAAGAACACTTTTGTATGTCTTTCAGTTCTAAAATAGACGGAACAAGAATTTGTATAGCCTAAAAGACCCCTATTTTCCCACCCTTAGGCTAATTTTTTTCCGAATTTATATGTATAAGACTAATTTCGAGGTATATACCCTATCCAATGAAAAAAGAATTATTAAAATTGGTATTACTTGCAAAATAGACGTCAATCTGTTGAAATAAGCAAACCAGACTGCAATCATGTGGTCTTAAGTCACAAATCAGATTTTAAAGAAAACAAATTGGAGTTCCACAGGGTAGTGTTTTGGGACCACTGTTGTTCTTAGTATATATTTATAATCTTCCGGATGTAACTAAACACAAATGCATTTTATTTGCTGACGATATATCTGTAATAGTGAAAACAGATGGTATACAATCACTTAAAGATCACATTAATGACATTAACAGTACAGTAAAAATAATAATAGAATGGCTTAAAAATAACAACCTACTTGTAAATCTTGACAAAACTCATTTTATAAATTTCAATGACATATTATACGAGACAATGAACATTAATTTTGAAGGACAAACGCTAAAAAGTACACATATGGCAAAATTCCTAGGTATATGGATAGATCAAAAACTAAATTGAAATTTGTCAAGTTGAACATGTATGTAAAAAAGTAAATAGATTTTCGTACGCACTTTACAAACTAAGCAAAGTAGCCACAAAAAATACGGCACTTACTGCGTACTTTGCACATGTGGAATCCGTACTGCGATATGGGCTTATTATATCTGTGCTATTTCCCCATATAATAATATGGGGAAATAGCACAGATGAAAAAAAGGCATTCATTGCCCAAAAAAATATGTGGTACTGCACCTGATGAGCCTTGCCGCTATTTGTATATTTGAAAATACTACCACTCCCATGCCTGTACATTTTTGAAATTGCAAAGTTTGTAAAACAAAACATGTGTGGTATTAGTATTGGTAATTTGTAAACGGTGACTATTTTATGATGAATATTTTAATTGAATTCGATATTTAATACAGTAAACTTAATTATAAAAAATATGTTTGCATGCTATCCATAAATGGCTGAAAAAGCTTAACTACACTTTACAATAACCACCTTATCGTACAGTTTTTCAAAGCAAATAAATCTTAATTTCATTTCATTTTATTTCATTTCATTTCATTGGACAACTCTCTAATAAATCACTCCTATTTTTCTACCCTTAGGTAACTTTTTTTCCAAATTTATATGAAACCAGTTTCGAGGTATACCCTATCCAATAAAAAAAGAATTATTAAAATCGGACTACTCTGTAATAAATAACCCCTGTTTTCCCACCCCTAGGGTAAACCTTTTTTTCTCCAAATTTATATGGAACCAATTTCAAGGTAATACCAGGAAATAAATACCCCATCCAATATAAAAAAGAATTATTAAAATCGGACTACTCTGTAATAAATAACCCCTATTTTCCCACCTTTAGGGTAAGAATTTTTTTCCAAATTTATATAGAACCAGTTTTGAGGTATACTCTATTCAAAAAAAAATATCTAAATCGGACTACTCTGTAAAAAGTTATACGTGGTCATACATATATATATAAAAATATACGCGTCAACTTGCGTTTTTTCGTCGGTTGAAAAGGAAGTTATTTACTTAGGATATTACATCGAAATAAAACGGTTAAGTACGTCACGGTAAAATAAATCCTGTGTTTTTCTATCCTGTGATATACTAATACTCACTAGGTGATACTACTACTTTTCTACATAGGATAAGGTCTCGATAGGTTCTCTTACTTATTTCTACAGCGAAACGAGCTTTCCGAGGCACGGGAGTAAAATACCACCAACCTCTTGACTCCGGACAGCTGTTAAGGATTTTTTAACAGAAAAACGCAATAACTGATAATGAACTGAGTTTTGAAGCAATTTTGCTTACAACCGCAATTCTAGTAGTAAATAAAGTAATTTTTTTAAGAAAACTTACGCTTTTGCGTTACGTAGCATTGAGAAAGCTTCATTCCCATCCAAAATTTAAATCTTTTCTTTCTTATACAAGAATTTATATATTCCTTAAATGCTATTTATACATGATAATATGGAAGTAAAATTTCTTGCGTTTTGCTTGCGCTAACTTTTTTTAAAGTAACTATTCATTCTTTATGTCTTTCTTACTCAAATATAAGCCATTTACGATTATGTTAGCTTACAAAAAATCTCATTGAGAAAGTCATATCTTTCTCATCATTTTGAATTATAACGACCTAGAAAAAAATAAACATTATATTGATGTTTAGGAATGTAAAGGTTTTGAAAATGTTGCTAGGTCTTTCATTGTCTTCGTTTTTATAAAATTCGGCCTGCACCAAGTCATTTATTGTCTTCTTTTTTTTTCTTTCCCGTTCCAACAGGAAGGAACGAAATTAGTGGACGAAAAAATTACCTACCGCTGGCTCGGGACGGCAACTGTGTTGACGAAATACTGCTATCAAAAAAAATATTTTTGTTTTAAACAATACCAAAGACAATATGCAGTGTATAATAGAGGCAAAGGCAAAGATATGCTCTTTTATTTCATATCATAACCTGGCAATGTTACTTAGAAAAAAGAAAAAAAAAATCACTCTAAGTTTCCGGCGTTCCACGCGTCACATTGCAAAAGGAGCTCCATGTTTTCTATAGAATTTTATATTTGTGTCTGGACTAAAAATGAAAGTATTATACTTTATTGTATTCCTTGTAATATAACAAACACGTAGGTATATAATTTGTGCCATAAAAAGTAAAAAGTAAGTGCCAAATCGAAAATCGAAATCGAGAAGGCCCATTTTAGGGGTTGGGTCAAAAATGTGTTATTTTTCCAATTCTCATTTATTTTTAGTGTAAAATGTAAATAAAAAAATAGTTTTATATCATATTTCAAATAACTTGATGTATTTATTTCAAATTCACACAAAAATATATTTGAAATATTGTTCGAAATTTCATACAGATAAAAATTTATTTCGTTTTTTTTAATTTTTTTATATTTTGGTATGAGTAATGAATAGATACACATAAAACATAAAAATATACATATTTCCAAACATTTTCATATAAATTTCTCCAAAAACAAACGTGTAGAATTCAAATTAGTAGTAATTTCTACTACTATGCTATAAAGGTTAATTTATGAATTTAATTACAATTTATAGCAACTAAAAATAATTTTATTTGATAGTTTATACATTCAACAAGAATTCATGTAAGTTTTAGCCATAAATATTTTCTCTAAGTGAAAATATAGCAAAATTTGCAAGTTAGCAAAAAATTTTCAATTCCTGCCATTTAAGGTCGCGAGCAAGGAGTATCAAATTACGTGACCTTCCTAGCTAACGGGTTAAAACGTAGAAAAAATGTGTCGTAAACGATAGGATTTTCTTATTTATTTGTAGACCCTACAATTACTTACACCATGCTTGATTCGGCCTTCAGAGCCATTAAGGTGATGTGGGCGCCAAAAAGCAGATTTTCCAGGCTTTAAAAGTGCAATCTTTTGTCATTAAAACTACGAATTTAAAGATTTTTCTTAGTGAAATACGGTGGCCAAAACACGATTGACACATTTTTCACACAAGTTTCCCCGAAATCTACAATTTTAGGTACGTCCACTAAGTGAAAAAGCAGTTTTATTGGAATATAATGAAATAAATTTCAATGAAATTCAGGCTATGTGTTCACGAGTAAATACGTGAGTGAATTATGGGTTTATTTTTCAATAAAAGAGTATACATAATTAAAACAATATTAAATAAATATTGTATGATTAAATAGCGATGACCAAACAGTCCATATAAAGCGTGAAAAATTAGCTTTTTTCGTCCACTTCACCTTTAAAAATACAGTTGTCCCTACAGACCTTCCCGGCAACTTCTGGCTAATTTCGAATGCAAGGCGCTGCAAATTTCACCGCACTTACACGCTACGCCTACCGACGAAGTACCGCTGTCCGCTGCGTCGTGATGCGCTGCGCTACGCCGCGAGGCATTTCATGGTACAGCACGGCATAGCGTGATGCCGCGGGGCATTTTAGACTTATCTAAATAAAATGTGAATTTATGTGTAGTAAATAAAATTGTATGTTGTATTACTATCTTAATAAGTATCACGTCTCCGTGTGAGCTGACCCTTACTCCCTGGACAATTCAGAGGTAAAGAAACCATATACAAGTAGCAAATCATATTTTAATCAATATAGTTATATGTGTAGAACATGTTTACATGCATTCATACAGACCATGATATAAATATAATATACAAAATCTATACAGTGTATGTAATACTAGTATTGACTAGTAGCTTTGTAAGATTATGAAATGCAAACAGAAGGCTATTCGTTAGTTTACTTTTTATCTTAATAAATGGAGGCTCGTATTCTGATAGTGATAATATCCGTTTGTATGTATATTTGCCGGTGGTAGAGTAAAAGAATCCAACACGCTTTTTCGTCTACAGAAAACGTCCGAAAGATCTCGGTTTTTTCATTAATGGATGGCGGAATTCTTTTTTTTATAGGATAAGGTGACGAAAGAGTACACAGTCCACCTGATGATAGGTAGTTGCTGTGGCTCATAGACATCTACATCTATCCTGGACTATCTATCCTGGACATCGAATCAAAATGCAGATGCATTGTCACCCGTGAGGACTACGATGGATTGCCTCGTTTCCAGTAAAAAAGGGTATCCGGTTCTCTACAGTCACCATACAGAACACAACAGCAAAGTTACTGTTTGACACTGATATTCTGTGAGAGCGTGGTCCTTCCCCGGTCGAGCCGACCAATTCATGCTGCAACTATACTACTAATATAACTGCAGCATGGCTCTACCACGTTGTATATGCCAAATGTAACTTACAGAGAACAGCTACCAGCGTCAAAGGGAGTGCGAAACGTTTCTTAAACTCATTTCAGACTACGATATAATACAGAATGTAACTAAAACCCAGCAGGTTGTTTCAGGAACGTATAGGTGTACACATATGCATGGCAAATATGATAATGAAAAAAAAATTTTTGTTGCTTTTAATGGGGTTTTTGGGTTTCTAATCAGATAACTTAAGAAATAGAAGAGTACAATCTGCCACTTTGCCTGGCGTATGTGGACTATGAGAAAGCCTTTGATTCCGTCGAAATTTGGGCGATGTTACAGTTCCGACAGCAGTGCCAAGTTGACTATCGGTATATCGAAGTGCTGTTGTGTTTGTACAGTAGGGCTACGATGGCTATCCGAGTACAGAACCAGAGTTCGAAACCTATCCAACTGCAGAGAGGTGTAAGACAGGGTGACGTTATATCCCCGAAACTCTTCACCGCTGCATTGGAAGATGTTTTCAAGCTACTGGACTGGAAAGGATACGGTATTAACATCAATGGCGAGTACATCACTCACCTTCGATTTGCCGACGATATAGTCCTTATGGCAGAATCGCTGGAGAACCTAAGCACTATGCTCAATGACCTCAATGGTGTCTCTCAACGGGTAGGTCTTAAGATGAACATGGACAAAACAAAGATAAATGAAAGAAGAAGAATGCGTTTACCTGGAACAAATAGTCCGACTAGGTAAGTTCAACTTCGACCGAGAGATCAATCGACGGATTCAACTCGGCTGGGCAGCGTTCGGGAAATTACGACACATCTTCTCTTCAGGTATACCTCAATCTCTGAAACTAAAGTGTACAACCAGTGTGTGTTGCCAGTGATGACTTACGGATCTGAGACGTGGTCCTTCACTGCTGGCCGTATGAGGACGCTCAAGGTCGCTCATCGAGCTATGGAGAGGGCTATGCTCGGAGTTTCTCTGTGTGATAGACTCAGAAATGAGGATATCCACAGTAAAACCGGAGTGACCGTCATAGTCCACCGGATAAGTAAGCTGAAGTGGCAATGGGCCGGCCATATAGCTCGAAGAACCGATAACCGATGGGGAAGAAAGGTTCTCGATCGGCAGCCTCGTACCGGTAGGCGTAATGTAGGGCGACCCCCCACTAGATGGAGTGACGACCTGGTAGTATATGTAGGAAGTCGATGGATGCAGGTGGCTCAGGACCGTGCTTTGTGGCATTACTTGTGGGAGGCCTATCGCCCCCAGCAAGTTCACCGCATAGTGGAATATATCCTCAGCGGTTTTTATCCTCGTCGTCAAAAAACCATCGCGGTCTTCTTCGACATTGCCAAGGTATTCGACAGAGTCTGGCACGAGGGCCTTATCTACAAATTGTACGACTTAGGACTCCCGGACCGTCTCGTTCGCCTAGTAGCCTCTTATCTGAGGGATCGTACCTTTCGCTTTAGACACGAAGGCACGCTATCCTCTACTCGTCAAATCAAAGCCGGTATCCCTCAAGGCTTGCCCCCCTCCTATATATACTATTCACTAACGGCATCCCTATCCCGTCGAATGGTGTTAAACTAGCCCCCTTCGCAGATGACACAGCCCTTTACTCTAAAGGCAACTCACTGCCACAGATTCGGAACAAGATCAAAAAGTCAGTAAGCGACTTAGGAGCTTGGTTCCAAAAATGGTGTATCGACGTAAACCCGGAGAAGAGCTCCGCCGTTTGCTTCGAATATAAACGACGCCGTCTCACCACCACTCCACCAATCAGAATGTTAGGAACCCCTGTCCCATGGCAAACTACAGCCAAATATTTAGGCGTCACCCTTGATGCAAGGCTCACTTTCGAGCCCCATATCAAGAAGGTTACTCGCACCGCACGTTTTTACATGGGTAGGCTCAACAGCATGTTGGGCAGACACAGTAAAATGTCCCTCCGCAACAAGCGAACCCTATATAAGGTCTGCATACGACCTGTCATGACCTACGCGGCTCCCATTTTCGCACATGCTAAGCCCAAAGCTATAAATGAACTTCAAATAGTTCAAAATCTATTCTGTCGTAGGGCCACAAACTCGCCATATTATGTCCGTAGTGCCGACCTACACCGAGATTTAGAGCTCCCAACAATCCAGAAGTTCCTTAGATCGCTCTCTGAGAGATTTTTCAAAGCCTCAGAGTCCCACCCAAATCATCTCATTCGTGAGACAGCTGCCTATGCTGCCCCTATCCACACTCGCTATAGTGTGCGCAGACCGAGAAACTCTCTCTCGGACCCCCCCCCCCCAACAAGCTTTCGGCTGACCTGAACTGCTTCCTGGCGGCTCAGGCCGAGCCTACATAACACATCCCTTAATCTGCCTTAGCTGGGCACTCGTCTAAGAGGCTTATCGCCACTTGCGCCCTCCTTTCTGCCAAGGAGGGTCGCGTTCGTATACGGCTTAGAGATCTCTAGTTAGACCGTTAAGCCAGTCCCTAAAAGGTGGGGTTTAGTGGGTAAAAGTCTCCACATAACCACGCAGCCGGCTGCGTGGTATGCTATGAGCATTCCACATCTCCCTCCCCCGTTTTCCGGAGGGTTGCCCATATTTGCTTCAGGCGCAAAAAAAAAGGGAGGCCTTTGTTCAGCAGTAGACTTGTGAAGGGCTGTAATGGTGATGATGATGATGAAATTTCTAAAAATGTTATTTGATTCTGAACTTACCGACACATGCCGACATAATATTATCTACTTCACAAAATAAATAATAGTCTACGGCCGATAAGAGTTCAATGATATGACCGACTCAAACCAAGCCGCTAAGTGACGCATGCTTCCCCAATGTTTTTGTGTAAAACTTTATACCTATCTAGACTCAATTATTCTCCGAAAATTTTAATTTAAAAATAATAGAAATTGTAATGAAATGGATTTTCTTTCAACCTCAATACACATAGTATTTGAATACTTATGTTATAAATTTGCAATTTATTGCTAAATAGATCCAGGAAAATATTTAAAAAAAGCTATTTCAAGCATAAAATATCGTGATTAATTCCAAATTTGCAACTATTTGTAGGAGAAATTTAGAATGTATTTTTCATATGAAATATTAGTCAATAATGAATATGTAGTAGTCATTATTTTTTAAATAAATTTATATGTTGTTTATAGTTAGAATATAATAAACAAAACAAAAATTAATATGTAATATACGCGGCGTTTTGCAAACCAAAAGCCGACGTAAGATATTAGGAAAACCCCAAAAAACTCCACTCTTCGAGTGATAAAAATTAGCATCCACTTTATGCCAACTAACTAATTTTGATTTAATATCTAAGTATTATTTATTCTGTATTATGATGTTTGGTAGCAATATTTAAAAACGTGGAAAGTTTTATGAACATAAAATTTTGTCGCAACTCAATGATCAAGAATAGAAATAAAAATAAGTATTGTTTATCGTTCATCGATAGAACATATAAGCCGGTGTCGCAAATGTGTAGAGGTAGAAGGTGGACATATTGAACAATAACTTCGTGGTCGTCGTATCTATTATTTATTCTGTGCTATTATTTAGTAGTGATATTAAAAACATGGGAAGTTTTATAAACATAAAACTTTGTCACATTCAGTGGTCCAGAATAGAAATAAAAATAGGTATTGTTCATCGTCGGTCGATAAAAAATGCAAATTATTAGATTTTGAAAAAAAAAAACAGCAGCATAACAGTTCAAGTATTTGTTATTGTGTGGGTTTATACCACAATTTTTTAAATGTTTCTGGTTATAAAAGTGTTTTAAATTATTTTTACTAATCCTAGCTATAATTTAATTTCTTAATAACACTTACAGACGCTGCCTGAAGTAAATAAATAAATAATAACTGTTATTAAAAAAAACAACATGAAAATCAAATTCTTTTTTATCGATTTAGAAAATATAAAAATTATGTTATAGCCTCCTGAGTACCAGAAACGCTTTTTTTTAAGTTTCTTCTTGAAACTTCACTGTTTGACCATTACTTAGTACGGGAAAAATATTTAAAAAAAATCTATGACAGGAAAAACGGGTTTTTCACTATGTTCTACACAAAGTACAAGGGCACTTAACTATTCTGAACTTCGTATAAGATGTTACGAATTTTAATAGCATATTGAGCAGATAAGAGCAACAAATAATAGATTTTTGAATAATTTTAATATGTTTTATTAAAATTTTCTAAATCAACAGAAATTAAACTTTTCTTCATAACATAATATTAGAAACAAACTAAATTCTTCTTATAAACTTACTATACTTTAATAATAAAAACATTAGAGATCAAAATTTTTTTCTTATATTTAATTTTTTTGGAGTTGCATGTATTAATGTTCATGGAAATTAGTAAAACAATGACGATTAGGCGTAAAACATAGATAAATTTCACATTTTTTGCAAAATAACGTAGTTTTTTTATCACAGCATTCTTCCTACAGCGAAATTGTTTTGTACCGTATTCTGGCAAATGCGCTGCACTTTTGGTACGGTTTTCTTTGGAAGGAACTGGTTTAATGAGAACCTTGCGTTTTTTATGTTTTGGCTCCAGTTCTTCGTATTCATCTTCACGTTCATCATCACATTCTTCTTCATTATCATTAATCAGTTTTGTAACCAAATTCAGTTTGTACTCTCGCATTTGTACAATATTTTTCTTTAGTGTACCCTTCTCGACTTCTGTCATTCTATAATGCAACCAAGCGTTTACCACGCATAGGTCGAAAAGATGAGAAATTACGCGTATTGTCCACTTTTTTGTACGATTGCGTGATGGGCAAACAGAAAGTATACGATCCGCGAGATCGACACCACCCATTTTTTCGTTATAAATTTTGATAACGTCTGGCCTTCTCACCTTTTCGTATGCCCTATTTTTCTTTGACCATCGCTCGCATTCGTCATAATCTTAATCTCAATAAAAAGTTGACATCATTAGAACGGGCTTATTATAAAGTCACATTGTCACAACGAGTTTTTGGTCTTATCTAACTTTTACTTCGTTACTTCCTCTCGCTCTCTTTTTAAACGTATTTTCATCAGTTAATACAGAGTTTTTCGGGATTCTATTCTTCATAATAGTGCCTGTAGCATGAAATCCCAGTCTTAGCAATTCATCACAAAGTTTAGCCGTCGTGAAGAAACGATCAAAAAATAGTATATGTCCCGGGACTAAACTTCTTGTCATATGGATTACGGCTGCTTCTCCCAAACAAAATCCTTGGTTGATTAAGTGAGGGAATGCAGAATCTCCCTGATATACTGCCATGTCGCAAACTATACCTTTTGGCGAGGCTAAGACAAAAACTTTGAGGCCTATTGGATTGGGTTTGTTTGGACAGTATTGCCGCATTGGACATTTCCTAGTAAAAGGAATAATCATTTCGTCAATACTCATTTCCTGAGGACGATTTTGTTCATAACATTCGGCTAATATGCGATCAAATAAAGGCTGGACTTTCCATATTTTTTGACTTTTTTGTTCGTTGGTCACTTCTGGGTCATAAACGCATTTTAATCTTAGTCTAATGAAAAAATCTATTACGGGTCATAGCTCTGGCTATTATTGGAACTTTCCATTTTTCAGACCAATACATGGAAATTTGTGGATATTGTAATGCGGACATGATCATGGTAATACCTATATAGACCTTAAGCTCCTTTAGACTTATTCCTATCGATTTACCGGTCTCTAATACTTGTGTCCTATTGGTGCATGTTACTATGCAGTTTAAAATATCATCATCTACGTATTGCTCATAAAACTGGTACCACTCCCATTCGTTAGAACTTTTATTGATGTAAGCAGGTTGCATCAAACTATTAATTTTTGAATCTAGTGTCTCGTGTACCCAAGTATCTTGAATTCCTGCGTTATATTGTCGAGTTCTTATAGCTATTTGTCGAGGGGATATTAACTGTGAGCTTTCACCTCTACCACGGCTACGACCACAACTCTGCCTGTGAGATGTTCTCCTTGCACTTCCTCTTGCTCGTAATAAGTATGACGAAGTTGAAGGTGAGTCTGAGTTGTCTGACACTGTCGGAGAAGCCACCGAAGTAACATAATCATCTTCATCCTCGCTCGAACTACTGGATTCGCTTTGAGCATGATCACGGATAGTTTGATTGATTTCTGGTGGATGAAACTCTGAATCTTCATCTGTATCATCTCCAGAATAATCGAACTCTGAGTCATTCAAAACTTCTGCGATGACGTTAGATGTTAACCCTGAAAAAAAAAACACAATATTTGAAGAAAACGTAAACGTACTTTATATAGTACTTGGGAAGGCAGTCGAGAAAAATATTAATTGCATACTTTTGTAGTTTGAAGAGTACATAGAAGAAAATATCAAGGTCACAGCCCGAGTATTTAATTTATATTTACAATAACATTTTGAACAATTAGTTTGCACAACCAGTAACTTCTTTTATACAAAAAAGTATGAAATCACCTATAAAATTATACGATTAATATGGATTAACTTACCTTTGCATAAACGCATATTCGTTCGCCCACCTTCCAACGCCATTTTTAAAAGAATGACAGAAGATATTGTGACGTTTTACTTTTTTGTCGTAACACGTGTATTTACTAGATGTCACTAGTAAAATATTTTAGCTCTGGTAACGAAAACGAAGACCACAGATTTTTATTTTTATTACGTACTATGAGTAGTATAGATGTACGCAAGAGGATAGAGTACAATAGCTTTGCCACGTCCGTGCACTTAACAAACAAACAAGCACCAGTAGCACGTTAGCACTGATATCGACTGTTGTGTTTTATATTGCAGAATTAATATTCCGCCCTGAGTGACTTGTGTGCGATGTGTTACTCAAACGAGGGATATTTTAATATGTTGATGTGTCTCGGTATATGTGACTGCAATTATGCAGCAGCGCGAAGACTTTACGAGGAGCGCTTTGCTACTCCACGAAATATACAATTACCGTCGGCGATGATGTTCCAACGACTTCACATTCGTATGTACAGTACTAGCGGTGTGCATGGCCGTGATCAACAACGCACAGATTCAGGAAAACCGAGGATGTACGACGACGACATCGAGGAGCACATTCTCGACATGTTTGAGGAAGATGCGACGCGGAGCACGCGCTCGGTGGCACGTGAACTAGGTGTGAACCACATGCGGGTTTGGAGAGCCCTCAAAGATGATGGCCAGCACCCGTATCATTATTGTCGAGTTCAGTGACTTCTTCCCATCGACTACGAGCGGAGAATGGACTTACTGTAGATGGTTACTCGATAAGGTTGAAGGAGATCCTGAGTTTTTGAACCGCATACTTTTTACGGATGAATGATCTTTTGTTGGAACAGGTGTATTTAACGCTCATAATCAACACGTATGGTCAACGACAAATCCGCATTCGTATAAACCAAGCCATTTTCAACACCGATGGAAAATCAATGTGTGGGCGGCAATTATAGGTGACAAAATTATTGGTCCGTATTTTCTTGACTTCTTTTATAAGCCGGTGTCGCAAATGTATAGAGGTACAAGGTGGACATATTGAACAACAGCTTCGTGGTCGTCAAGAAGACATAGTGATAAATTAATGTTTGACTAAAACAGCTGTGATGTGACGAGGTCACGACCTCAGCCTGCAGTTAGTAGGTAAGACGCGCACGCACGCGCGCACCATCTTTGATGTACGTCATCGCTAGCCGCCGCCTGCCGCTGTCGATAATTCAAGACAGAGGTAATTTAATTTGATTATTTTTATGTCAAGTTTTCTGAAGTAAAGTTATTTCTATACCTACTTTTGTATACTAATTCTGATAACGCACTTAACGGGAACCACAGGGTTTTTGTTACATATTGTATAAGTATAGCAAATGTTATATAGCACAACAAAATTGTTCAGAATTAAATTCTGTAGAGACTTCTCATTGTGATATACTGTATAGTATTTGATTGATTATGAAGCAATGTTTATGGCAGAATAGCATGGTCTGATTTAAGCTTTACTGCAATTACTACGTGTAGCAATTATGGCTGCAGTTATATTAGTAGTATAGTTGTAGCACGAATGGGTCGGCTCGACCGGGGAAGGACCACGCTCTCACAGAATACCAGCGTGAAATGGTGGCTTAATGCTGCTGTGTTTCGTATGGTGAGTGTAGAGAACCGGAGACCCTTTTTACTGGAAGCGAGGCATTCCATCTTAGTCCTCACGGGTGACAACGCATCTGCATTTTGATTCATAATCGAGGATAGATGTAGATGTCTATGGGCCACAGCAACCACTTACCATCAGGTGGGCTGTGTGCTCGTTTGTCACCCTATCCTATAAAAAAAAATCTTTCAGTTTAACATCTTACTACAAATTTAATAGACTAGAATAATGAAATTAATTACGGCTGCAGTATAATTCTTAAATATCATTTTAAATAAGTTTATGGATGTTTCTACCATCCCTTGCGGCATTAAACAAAGCAGAGTTTTAACTTCTAAGCTCTTGAAGTATAATTTCAATCTTAAGTTTTCGCAATATATTTTTTTAAAACTTTGGATTGCAAGTATCTATATTTACAAGTTTTTCAAAAGAATAAAGATATAGTTTTAAGAAATATGGTTTGTTGAAGTTAATACAGTAAAGAGATTTTATATAATAATATCCATATAATATATTTTGCAGTAGGTCATCTGTGGAAGGATCATATAATTCTGATTTATTTATTATAATTTGCGCGCCACAAGAAATATTATACTAAAGTTATAAAATAAAATCAAGTAAGGGAAATCGAAATTTAAAAGTGAGTATTTAGCGTAGGTTCTTAGCGTTACTAGTTGAAACATTTTTATAATTATTGAATATGCGTATTTGCCTATTTGTTCGCATTTTTAAAGTTTTTTTTTAAACTATAATACCTTTTATCAGATTCGTACATATTGGAGGATTCAGGGCCGCAGCTAGTCTCTCGCCCACGGCCTTGTTTGCTAGCGCGCCCTGTCGCGCGCACCAGGTGCGGCGAGCACGTGTCCACTCTCCCGCGCACTACGAATTATTGCTGACATACTTGATCAGTCTTTGTTTACAGACATACTTGATCAGTCTATTTTGGCAGTTCCCAAAGATTATGTTCAAAGATTGAACATAATCATGATGAGTTTCGTTATCGAATTTTTGAGTCAACAGGTAAACAATAATCGGATCCCAGGTGCTTACGTCATTTCCTAGGTTTGTTATTTCATTTAAACATTCCAGCGTCGTGTCGTGTATTTTCTTGATATTGGTCACGGATGATTGTTGTGAAACTGGCTAACTCATTAGGAGGTTCAGATGAGAAGTAAATATAAGTTTCGTGTTATTGTATCGGTTGTTTAAATGTCCCAACAGATAACATAATTATCCGAGCTTATCTGTAGGTGTTGTATCAGCCGCGCCGCTTCTCCCCTTACCTTGCTCCCTAAAATTGCATTTTTTGAGCACTGGAAAAGAAGCGATTGTTATGAGTGCATTCCGTAAATAAATATTTGAACGGAACCCATTGATGATTATTCAGGTTGAATATAGGAATATCAAGCTTCGGTGTAAATTTTTCTTGATGACCTGTCGACCATATTTTCTTGTTGATCGCATTTTTTATGTCACTAAAGCTTCTGTCATGGATGGAAAATTCTTGTACGTATGTGATGTTAGTACCCTCTAGCTTGCTATCGGGCTCCCAATAGAGAGAGTCGATAGCGTTCCATCTATGGCCGTGGTGAGGAAAAGGTGAGATCTCCCGCCGGGCAAGGTATTATGCCCGGGGCGCGGCCAACACTCCACGTGGTAGTTAGGAGATGTTCTATATATACTGTTTATGATTCGGAATTTTAATGGCGTGGCTTCGGTGTGTTTCGCTTGCAGTGCGACGATAGCGCCGCAACATCACCCCCCTGCTCAGACCGGAGGTCGATAGTGCAGCCTCGTTGCCGACGAATGTGCAAGTGCCAGGAGATTGCCTTATAGTCTGCAGTGAGTCGAGAAGAAGGCAAGTAATCGGCGAGAGTGCCGTGAAGCAGAGGCGAGCAGTAAGGCTCAGAGCCGTGCCGAACACTGTGGCGCAGAGAGTAGCTTGAAGGAACAGGAAGCATTATTATTCCAGTGCTACGATGAACCTTGTGAAGCTAGATGGCTTGCAGGATATGAAGACTGCAGACGATATCTGCTCGGGAGCGAATGGATGGGGTATTCAATGACGATGATGAAGCTTGAAGTCTCCGAAGGTTGTTGGTTGCGTGTTCAGATCACGTTGGGTGGTCAGCACTGTGGCCGTAGAAGGAAAAGGGGAGATTTCCCGCCGGGCAAGGTGTTCAGCCCTGGGAGCGGCCGTGATAGTTCGGAGATGTTCTATATATACTGTTTATGATTCGGAATTTTGATGGCGTGATTTAAGGCTTCGGTGTGTTTCGCTTCCGGTGCGACGACAGCGCCGCCACATATCTAACACTCAAGGTCTTCAGAGCATCTTCTAATTCCCAGTTATTGTCTAACAAATCTAAGTCAATGTTTGCTAAAGTTCGATTAAAAGCTCTTAAGTTGCTTTTTTTTACGCAACATCTCATCCAGCCTGCTGTTAGAACTGCGGTATACTTGTAGCGGTGTTGCTGACGACGTAGACGGCGCGGGGTTGAAAGTTGCTGGTTAATGTTCGGAGTAGAGGGTCTTGATTTTTCTTCAGTTGGTAAGAAACTTTGCATGTAGTCTTTTGTTTTTATATAAAAATCAAGAACTTATCCATATTGATTCTGCACAATGTAGGAATGGTTTTCATCACACAACTCACGTACCTGGAGGTGAAGGTTATGAAATTCCTGCCAGTAAGTATCCAAAGTCTCCAATCGTTTTTTATATGAGCAGCATTCCTACGGTCGCCTCCGTCCTTTTTAAAGTTGCTGAGCAGCTGCTCCATACCAGAAACCATATGTTGGTGATTTGCTTGTAAGTCTACCATGGTGCTGTTGTTAATAGGTATTCGATAAGTAAACTGGTTTATTCCTGTTTGCGGTCCGTGTTACGATGAACTTCCAGCGATATATTTGTTTTCTCAATCTGCCCGGTGAGACCCGTATCTGGGAAGCAAGACAAACCGATTCGCTATCATCGAAAAAATCACAATCACACTTCACTTTCGAAGAACCAAAAATATGTTGTGGTATTCAGCACCTTTTGATGTATAAGTTAAAATGTTTAAAAAATATTTATTGTTAAAATGTTTAAAAAATATTTATTGTTAAAATGTTTAAAAATATTTATTGTTAAAATGTTTAAAAATGTTAGGAGTACGCACACGAGACTTTGTTGGCGTCCGTATATGTACTGGCCAAAAATAAAAATTTTAATGTTAAATGCTGACGCGTACAAAATGTGTTCACTGTAAACCAAACAATTATGAATTAAAATTGATTTAATTTTAATTTAATGTATATAAGGTTACAAACGTGTTGATGCTACCATCTGTTAACTTGTGAGCGTGTTTCTAATAATAAATAAATTAAAATAATTAGCAAAGAAAAGTCTATTTCTATTAATTGTCATTTGACATATCACGCTATGAGCATTTAATAATGCCAGATCTAAAATTTCCGAGGACCTGCAACGAAAAGAGACGTACCATGCGACTATGTGAAATTCCTCAAGATCTCGTGGTAGATGGTGGTATAACCATACCATTTACCCTAAACATAATATGACTCAGACAGTAACAGCGTTAAAAGTGCAAGAGGTCTGGTATTGCTATTAGAAATCCGCCTGCGAATAATGTAGGTATTTTATTCCTACAACTGTAGTTAGTAAAGTTAAATTCAAACCCAAACACGCCACTGTAAGCTTTTCATGTACTGTGAGATTTTCCTGTTTAAATTGAACCAAAAATTAATATTCAAAAGCAAAAGGTAACCGTTAAACCTAACTTTACATTACGTCGTCAAATATTTTATGCCCCCGTGACCATAGATACTATAGTACCCGAAACGCCGGGAGTTACCAAAGAGTTAAATTAAACGAATTAAAATCTGAGATTGTCGTTTTTTTTTAAAGTTATTTGAACATATTTATTTTCTCTGAAAATATATAGATATTCCGGTCAGAATAAATATTATGAATTAAAATTAACGAAATTCTCGTACGTTTATTTGGTCAAAATACGAAATCACATGTTTCGTATTTTGACCACTAAATTTTTTCATACTCAGACGGTTAATAATTCATAAAATTACACTACTCTATTATGTTTCAAAATCCGCTCCAAATAATATTTTGAATAAAGCTGTCCGCTAGCGATCAGACTCACCAAAACCTTCCAATTGATAAGCAACATGAAGAAATTAAAAGTAGTGAATAAAAGTATTACGGAAATTAAACGTAAAAAAGACTTTATATCATAAAATTTAAAGCTATAATTATTTCAATATAAGTGAGTTTCACTACTCCAGTATTAGGTCAAACTCCATAGGTCAAACAAAGAGATCTATAAAAACCCGCGTGAAGGAACTAATATAGCTGATGTGAAGCACCGACGCTCCGGGAAGTCTGCAGTCTGCGAACATGTTCAAGATCGTCCCCACCATTACATTAGAATTGATAAACCACAAATTCTCACAAAAGAACACCGATTCCTACCAACGCGAGGCTATTGAAATTAAAAAACATCCAAATTTCAATAGAAAAGATGGTAGGGTGCTACCATCTGCTTGGGATCCTATAATTAACAAAATTAAACCCAAACCCAAGCATACCACTGCAAGACTTCATGATACTATAAGCTCGTTTTGCGTAAATCGGACCAAAAATTAATATTAAAAAAAACTGAAGGTAGCCGGACTAACTACGACATTGGGACGTCAAACATCTCAGTCCCCCCCGTGACCATGGGTGCTGTAAAGCACCCGAAACGTCGGGATAATAATAAAAATAAATTAA